>JAVJIF010004337.1:42500-320061 GCA_038442645.1 Agave tequilana
TCTTCAGAAACGACTTGTATAGTTGACTTATCATGCAGATTAGTCGATTAGTCCTTCCATCAGTCGACTTATACTTTTATTAGTCAACTATTGTATAACCAATCCTTCTCTATATCTGCCCAGTTGACTGGTCTGTGCATTAGTTGACTTATACTTCTTATAAGTCGACTAGATTGCTCCACCTTGATCTGTTTCTTCTGCTTCAAGCCGTCTTCTCTAATGGATTGGATCTTCTTGGACCATCATCTCCTCTTGAAACAAGATAAAATCTTAACATTTTTTTTAAGAAGAAGAGTACAAAATTTATTTGAAAAACTAATAAACAAAAATATTCTTATTCAAACTTTTCTCAGCTACAATATTCTCACTTTTGTTTCTCTCATTTTTTTTCTCCGTACAAAATATTGACTATTCCTCTTTTGTATAGGCAAATAATACAAATCTAATAAAAAATCAAACTCCTATTCCTAACCTAATACTTACTTTACTAAACTAATCATAATACAATTATAACTCTAAGACTAAATTTTAGAAACTCTAAAAATCTTAAACCAACTCAAACTTTGACTTTTTATTTTCATGAGGATTTGAATTATGATTTTCAACAACCCCTTAATTCAAATCCTTCACGAATATTTTATGCTTTTGATTTTTCATCATAGCTGAACTCTTTTTTTTTTGCTGATGATACTTTGGTTGCCGCTTTTCGAATTGGACTTTTCTTTGCAAGAACTTTGTATTCTCTTTGTTTGTGATCAAATCTTTACTTCAACTTCTTTTTGCCTTTTCTTTTGAGTTTTATGCAATGATAGAATCCACTTGCATTGACTTCTCTTTTGTAACTGCACTTCAAATTGATAACTTTTTTCTTTTTAAAGAATTAACCGAATTCAAAATTTTGTTCTTTTTTATGGCTTCCTTCTTTTCTTCTTTGTAGATTTTTTTCATCGAACTTGTTTTTTTAAACAAGGAGACTCCACAGAAATACAAGTTAAATTACGTGAATGGATGTCGAAGTATTCATGTTGGATTTAGAAAATATAATTCGAAACATCCTGTTGTTTGTTATTGTAATTGAAATTACTAACTCCTTATTTCTCTTGTTGTAGGCCATGCACTTTTCATTGTCAAATATGGAGTGAAATCTTCTTTCATAAATTGGTCCAAACTGATAAGATTTTTTGTCAATCCTGGCACGTACATTACATCTTTAATTTATCATTTCCTCTCTTTTATTTCAATGATAACCTTTCTTTTCCAAACACTTAGATTTATTTATTGTCCCCCATCCGCACATAAGACTGCTTAGTTTCTTTTTATTCTATGAACCTATGTTTGTGTCACCTGTCATGTGATTACTACAACCATTATCCAAAAGCCATAAACTTTTCTTATTTTTTACATGAGTGAAAAGAAGTAAAGGCTCGTCAGAATTTTTTCCTCTTTCGAACTACTTTTAGAAGGTTTACTTGATCCTTGTTCTTGTATCAATATTTTTCTTCTACATGTTCAAACTTTTTACAGTTAGTGCATTATGGAGTATTGTTATTTTTCTGCCAATAGTATTTTTCAATTTGACCAATTTTCTTGCAATAAAAATACTCATGACTTTCCCGTCTTTCTTGTTTCTTTTCTTGAAAGTTTGACTTTTCATTTTCTTTCTTGAAAGAACTTTTCCAAAATTACTATTTGACCCATTTTAAGTCTACATTTGACTGAAGAATTTGTTCAAGTGAATTTACATTGGATTTATTTATTCTCTCCTCATGTATTAATAAAGAACACGTAAACTGATTAATTATCAACTTAGTTAAATCTCTAACTTTTTCAGTTGCCCCGACAATAAAATCAAATTTTAGATCTAAACTTCTTGAGACATTATTAGCTACCTGTTGTTCCTTCAAATTTTCACCAAGTGTACTTATTTGATTAACTATTATTGTAACTCTTGAGCAAAATTTCTTAATTGACTCAAAATCTTTTATCGATAAACTCTCAAAATCATGAAAAAGAGTTCCAAAGTAATTAGCCTATATAATCCCTCAAACTCATCCCACAATATATCTCATCCATTTTTTGCCTTCCTTATTTCTATAAATCTTGTAAAGAGTGTTTCGTCCAATACTTGTTGGATGTAAAGTAGTGTATTATCTTTTATATCAATTTTTGTGCTTGTGTGGTGCTTGAATCTTGAACATCATATTTGTTATACCCGTTCTCTACAAAGATCTTGTGAGAGGAACAATGTATTCATCTTGATGCTCCAAAATTTGATAATCTTGTCTTTTGCATTTTGGAATCAATTGAGTAGAGTTGTTTCTGAAACCTTCATTGCTATTTTTTTGTTTTTTTTTTGTCACCTTCTTTTCACGCAATGAACACGAACCTGATACCACTGTTGTTTTTTGAAGAAGAAGAACACAAAATTTATTTGAGAAATTCAAAATCCAAAATATCTTTATTCAAAAATTTTCTCAACCGTAAAGTTCTCTCACTTTTGTTTCTCTTAATTCTTTTTCGTTATGAAATATTGATTATGTCTATTCTTTTATAGGCAAAATAATACGAATCTAATATGAATCTAACCCAAACTCCTATTTCTAACCTAATACTTATTTTATTAAAAGAAAATAAGAAGCTCTTAAATCAATTCTAATACAATTACGACTGTAAGACTAATTTTTGGAAACTTTAAAAGTCATAAACCAACTAAAACTTTGACTTTCCTACTTTTATGAAAATTTAAATTATGATTTCTATGTGGGGAGAGAGCGTAAAATCTTAATGGTGGAGTTTTTTTAACTCCTTTGTGTTAGTACAGAGTTTATGTGAAGTGATAGGATGCAACAGATACGTGGATATGCCAACATGGAGTTGCAGTTTATCGGATATGTTGATTCTGACTACGCAGGAGATCTCGACAAATGTCGGTCTACAACGGGATATGTGTTTACATTGTCTCAAGTACCAGTCAGTCAGCTGACGCTCTACTCTATAGTTTACTGGCACATTATCTACTATAGAGGCCGAGTGTATGGCCATGACGGTGGCTATACAGGAGGCAATTTGGCTTCAAAAATTGTTTGGCGACTTGAAAATTAATCATGATTTGTTGTGTAACATGAGTGCTATCTGTTTGGTAAAAAATCAGATATATCATGCAAGGACGAAGCATATCGAAGTCAGGTTCTACTTTATTCGGGAGATTCTTGATGAGAGTGACATTGAGTTACAAAAGATTCACACGAAAGAGAATCCCGTCGATATGCTTATCTAGGTTGTTACAGGAGTGAAATTTGAACATTACAAGGAGTTACTCTATATACTTCAAGTTGCTTGAGTTCGATGGAGTTCGTTTGGATAAACTACGAATGGCTTGATCCCCTGGGTGGGGGGTACGTATGCAACTAGATTAGTGCAACCCGATAGAGTCGACATGATACTATATTGTATTTGGTTCAGATTTGAGAAATCTTCACCAAGATGGAGAATTGTGATGAGAGGGTGAAAAATCTTAATGGTGGAGTTTTTTAACTCCTTGGTGTTAGTACAGAGTTTGCATGAAATGCTAGGATGCAGTAGATACATAGATACGCCAACAGGGAGTTTCGGTTTACTTTGTCTGTCGATAGGCCATCTTGGCTGTCCACAAAGCCTTGTCGACAGGCCCCCATAGTCTCTGTCGACAGGCCCCCATGGCTTTCGACAGGTATTTTTCGAGAGTCGGGACTGGTGCAGACTCACCCGGTCCTTTCCTTCATGGCTAAATGAATCAATCATATTTTCATATCCATACACATTCGATTATCATGTGCACATCCACGATTTATGATATTCAAGAATCAAACACAATCAATCATATACATACATATTCACCACACTTATATGTATACATATATGTATATCTCTATATAAAATATCTAATCATTACTCTTTACTTCTTTACACAACATTGTTCATTTCTATTATGTGTTCATTGTAATTAACATTAATAGTCTAATATCCACTTCATAACACATAAATTATTGAAAACCAAGAACTTGATCAACTTATACACTTAACTAGTTATTCTATTAAATTATCTTTTATACTATTAACAAGTTATTCTATTAAATTATCCCTTTAAACATATATTAATTTTTTTATTTGAGCATTCCATTATTCATGAAGTATATCAACATGTGTGTATATATATATATATATATATATATATATATATATATATATATATATATATATATATATATATATATATATATATATCCATTTATCATACAAAATAAATAGTTATTAGTGATAGTCTATCAAAACAGCGACTTAAACTATTAAAAACAGGGATTATTAATTTTTTAAAAGGGCCCATTAACCATTCCATTTGTTCACAATTTGGTATTATCAAAAGTATGAGTTTACTCATTTGAATTAGAGAATCCTTGATATTATAATGACTCGAACACAATCCCGTGTAGCAATTAATTACATCCATGTTCAAATCCTATTCTACTTACTATTCACATTTAATTGATTTTGGAGTCTTAGTCACTCACCCAATCCTTAAGGTAATTGGACTAGAAGTCAAAGGCAATTACCAGAGATCATCACATAAGTTAAAGTTCTAAACCAAAATAATTAAATTTTATCGAATGGAGTTCACCAATATATATATTGAAACATCTGGCCGTTTGGAGGATGGAGAGGCTTATTGTTACGAAAAGTGAGACACAACCTGATGTTAATAAGTTTGAAAATATGACTCATCATAGCAAGCCTAAAAGAATTTTGTTGCACTATATAATCACACAATAGTCAAAGTTCTAAATCGATTTTTATTTAATTTAGATAAAACTTATCCAAATGGACAATTAAGGGCAGTAAGTCCTCAATAAGAATAAGGAATTACGTATCGAGAGATTTGAAGAATAAATCTAACATAAAAAGGATGTAGATCCATTCTTTTAGAGGTGTCGATCCGCAAACTGCCTTTTCTCACTAGTTGATGTATCTTACATGTAATACAACCTCATTGCTTTAGTTATCTCATTATACACTCAATACAACATTCTCTTGCCTTAACCATTGCTATCTAGTAATCTTATTAAAGTTAAAGTTAGATTTTTTATGAATTCTTTTCAAGCACTTGATTAATGGAATCCCAAACAATGGGTTTGAAGATTTAATTTGTTCATACCAAGCAACTGATTCCATAAGGAGGGACATAAGATTAACTCGTTCCGCTATTCCTCCCTACTAGAGATGACGTTCTACAATTCGTAAGCTAATTGTTATTAGTTTATGGCTCGTTATGCAAATTAATAGTTACATTTTCAAGTACTTACAACTTTGATGATGAAGTACTAGTGTAGACTAGTTAGATTATGAGACCACATTTGTTCTCGATTGCCTACTTACTCAATTGAGTTTATAAGTGAGGAACCAAGAGTAGAAGCCAAAAGGAAGGGACACCTACCCTTCTATAATATTCTTCGTTCATAAGAGATAAGCGTGAATTTGTGATGCATTGCCTACAAGGAGGAGTAAGAAAACAATACATAACTAGCAAAAGTTTAAACTTTTAGTATACTCAGGACCATTATATTCCAAAATAACGACGACTTGCTAGGATCGGAAGGTATTCGTGTCTGTAACACTTGCGGGTTTGAAGACTAATAGTGTGATTCAAGATATTTTTGTAAAGGACACATACTAAAGGTTTATAATAAGATAATTATAAATAATTCGCAGAAGGTCTTACAATTTATTAATCACAATGGGTCTAGACTCAAGATGAGATTCGTGCATCATATAATCTTAGACTAGTTCATGCTTAGCTCGAAGATAAATTCAATAAATGAGCGAACAACCCAAAATTGGACTCGTTTGCTGATTAACTTAGCACCCAAATCTTAGTTTAATATTCGGAATTGAATGAGTGTTAAACCTTCACACTTCTTCCTTATATCCCTCAAAATCTTAGTTTAATATAATATCTTTCTCGATCTTACACATCGAGAATTCATTATTTCTAATCAAACTGTATACTATATTCTTACGATCTGACTTAATCCTAACTCGCCTGATATTTTAAATATTTCCTTACTCCAGTATCGCATACTATTGGTAGCTCATACTGAGGGCCCACACCCTCACCAGAGCATATCCGAATCATAGCATATAGGTACCATAATTCGAACATAAGGCAGTGACCAAATATCTTGCGTTTCGAGATTAATCATACACGTAAGAACCCCTACCGCCCATAAACCATTCATATCAAACAATACATTCATATACAAAACACAAGCATACATATTAATCATAGCAATGAGTCATAGCAGTCAATCCTCTTCCTACGTCAACTATTCTAAATCAAATTTTTATTCTAAATCCTGTGCTCTGATACTAACTGTAACGGTCCTGGTTTCTAATATCCTCCAATTAACATAAATATCCTTTTAAACTGACAGGTTACCATAATCATAGTATCTTCTTGAAAATTTTGGCAGGATCTCCTCCGTATATACTACTCTGCCCAAATACACAAGATAAAATATATACCAATTTCGACCAACAACAACCTACTTATTTTCAATCCAAATACATAAACTAATCTCAACAATCATCCACTTAATTATAATATTTTGGCTTGACATCTCCTACTTATCAAAGCCATAGAGCAAAAATCTCGCTACCAATATCCACATAAATATGTGCTTGAGAGTACCTCTTTCGGCATCCACAATATAGCACAGAACTATCTATAGCTCTAACTCAGTATGATTATCACAAAACAACTCATCTCGATACAAATCAGTCTCACAACTTCAATAAATACTATGAGTGAATATATCAAGTAAAATTATGAGCATATACAACGAGAGACTTTACAAGTATTAACACATAATCATATCTACAATACGTTCATTATTTGTGGAATTCTCAACAGAAAGCCTATAATTTGAAGCTGGGCCTCCACCTCGCCATGACCTAAAAAGTACGAAACTGAGAGGGAGTGAGCTTGACAGTTCAGTGAGTCGAGTCAGAAGAAAAATCAAAAAATGATACACATGTTCAATAAGAAGCATGATTTTCTTTAATAACAAGGGCAATATGGATAAACAGGGGAACGGAAAATTAACATGTCATAATTAAATAATCAATGCAACTATCTTCATTGTTTGCGGGACATTTTGACTCCTTCGGTCAATGATTCTTTTTAACTTTCATGAGTTACTCTCCCGTATTTTACATATATCCTCAGTCATTTATAGTTTATTACTAAGTTCATCTTATGTATGCACAACACGTATCTCATATGTTACACATGATGGTATACTAATGACAATAACTAAATCATATTACATATATCACAAATCGCACTTGTTAATTCATATAATCATATCACACTTTAAGTACTTCTTGAATTTACTCCTACATATTCACACATCACGTTATATTTTATTATTTTTTATAACAAAGTAAGGTTTCACAATCCTGTGTCAACGCAAGCATACAACACCAACCATATTCAATAAATAACTTTCCTACTTTGTATCATACAAACAGTTTTATACTACGTCTTCATATCCACTGGCTCCTGCCCGGTCCCTTTTCATATCACAATACACAATTTTATACCCGTCTTCGTGCCCACCGACTCTTACTCGGTCCCTTCCTTCATGACTAAATGAAACAACCATATTTTCATATCCATTCACATTCGATTATCATGTGCACATCCACGATTTATGATATTCAAGCATCAAACACAATTAATCATATATTTATATATTCATCACACATATATGTATATGTACATATATCTCTATATAAAATATTCAGCCATCACTCTTTACTTCTTTACACAATATGGTTCATTTCTATTATGTGTTTCATTATAATTAACATTAATGGTCTAATATCCACTTCATAACATATAAATTATCGAAAACTAAGAGCTTGATCAACTTATACACTTAACTAGTTATTCTATTAAATTATTCCTTTAAACATATGTCAACTTCCTTTATTTTGAGCATTTCATTATTCATGAAATAAAACATCACATATATATATATATATATATATATATATATATATATATATATATATATATATATATATATATATATATATATATATATATATATATATAAAATAAGTAATTATTAATGATAGTCTAACAAAACATTGACGTACTATTAAAAATAGGGATTATTAATTTCTTAAAAGGGCCCATTAACCATTCCATTTATTCACAATTTGGTATTACCAAAGTATGAGTTTACTGAATTAGAGAATCCTTGATATTTTGATGACTCAAATACAATCCGGTGTAGCAATTAATTATATCCATGTTCAAAGCTAATTCTACTTTCTATTCACACTTAGTTAATTTAGGAGTCTTAGATCACTTACCCGACTGTTAAGGTAATTGGACTAGATGTCAAAGACAATTACTATACTTGATACCATTACATAAGCTAAAGTGCAAAACAAAAATAATTAAATTTTATCAAATGGAGTTCCCATTCTATATAATTGAAATATCTGATCGCTCGGAGGATGGAAAAGCTAATTGTTACGAAAAGTGAGACACAACGAGATGTTAATAAGTTTGAAATTATGACTCATCATAGCAAGGCTAAAAAAATTATGTAGCCCAATACAATCACACAATAGTCGAGGTTCTATTTCAATTTTTAATTAATTTAGGTAAAACTTGTCCAAATGGACAATTAAGGACAGTAAGCCCTCAATAAGAATAAGTACGTATCGAGAGATGTGAAGAATAAATCTAACATAAAAAGGATGTAAGTCCATTCTTTTAGAGGTACCTTACAAGTTTTATAATTTTTGATCTCCAAACTGCTTTTTCTCAGTAGTCGATGTACCTTACATGTAACACAACCTCATTGCTTTAGTTATCTCATTTATACACTCAATACAACATTCTCTTCCCTTAACCATTGCTACCTAGTAACCTTATTAAGGTTAAAGTTATATTTTTATGAATTCTTTTCAAGCACTGGATTAATGAAATCCGAAATAATGGGTTCGAAGATTTAATTTGTTTTTACCAAGCAACTGGTTCCATAATGAGGGAAATCCGATTAACTCGTTCCGCTGTTCCTCCCTACTAGAGACGATTGCAATCCATAATTCTTAAGATAATTGTTATATGTTTATGGCTCGTTATGTAAATTGATAGTTACATTTCCAAGTGCTTACAACTTTTGTTATGGAGTACAGTGTAGACTAGTTAGATTATGAGACCACATTTGTTCTCGATCGCCTACTTACTCAATTGAGTTTATAAGTGAGGAACCAATAGTATAAGCCATAAAAAAGGGACACCTACACTTCTATAATATTCTTCGTTCATAAGAGATAAGTGTGGATTTGTGATGCACTGCCTACAAGGAGGAGTAAAGAAATAGCTAGCAGAAGTTCGAGCTTTTAATATACTCTGACCATTCATATTCTGAAATAACGACTATAATATTCTTCGTTCATAAGAGATAAGTGTGGATTTATGATGCATTGCCTATAAGGAGGAGTAAGAAAATAATATATAACTAGCAGTAGTTCAAGGTTTTAATATACTCAGGACCATTCATATTCTGAAATAACGATGACTTGATAGGATCGGAAGGTATTCATGCCTGTAACACTTGTGGGTCTAAATTATAATAGTGTTATTCAAGATATTTTTGTGAAGGACATACACTGAAAGTTTATAATAAGAAAATTCTAAATGATTTGCAGAAGGTCCTACAATTTATTAATCACAATGGGTCTAGAATCAAGACGAGATTCATGCATCCCATAATCTAAGATTAGTTCATGCTGAGCTTGAGGAGAAGTTATATAAATGAGCGAACTCAAAACTGGACTCGTTTGACTTGATTAACTCATCATCCAAATCCCCAAGTTTTTTGGGATTACAAATAGTGAACTCGAAGGAATTTGGCAAAGGAAACACATAGTATGCTTATGAATAATATGTAAGGTGAGACTAAATACCTCAATCACTTGAGCACCATCTTGTTTTAGGATACTACACGGGGGTCAACCCTATTTCATTCCATTTATTTATAATTAGCAATCTAACACCAATTTATTACCGAAATTTTCTAACTACACATTTGGTAGTAAAACTAGCTAAACTATTGGGTTCTAAATCCTGGATATTTCGAGAAACTAAAAGAGAGATTATTTTCATATATGCATAAATTTGTGCGGTCAATACAATTAACGTAATTCAAGAAATGTTCCAAAATAAAGAATAACTCAGAATCAATCGAACCCCCCCTTCATTATCTTAACTCCAACACTCATATTTTATTATCATAATGAAAGATAATTATATTATAGTTTTCAGTAAAGTTGTCTTCATAAATCAAGTCTTGTTCATTGTCTAAAATCCCAACCACAACAATTTTCCCAAAAATTATCTCAAAACAATCATAAGACATGAGATCTAAAACCATCACCACAACAAATTAATTGATTCATAAATTTTCAAGGAAGTTCGAAGAGAATAAATTAGGAAAAACTCCCTCACAATGAGTTCTAAAGCCTCCAATTAGCTCAAAGCAACACCAATTAATTATTGAGGGACATATTCACGTCTTATTTCGTAATATTCCTAATTTAAAATACTGTATTTTTATTTTTCTAATTATTTAATTTGTTTTACTAGCTATTTTATTGTTATTAGTTAACTTGGTTTATACTTATTATTATTATTAAATATACAAAATATTTTGAAGAGATTAAATGTTAATTTGAATCAAACATATTATTACCATTATTGCTTAATAATTAGTTTTTACTATTATTTCTCTTACTATTATTATTATTTTGTTAATGATATTATTATTATTTGATTAACTATTATTATTACCATTATTTATTTATTATTATTATTTAGTATTTTTCTTCCCTTAATTTCTACCCTTTCTCTATACCCTTCAACCCATACCCTTTATCTAGTAATCTCAACCCATTATCTATCCACTATGTTGAAGTTGATCTATATTATTTCACGGTATCCCAGAGCACTCCACTCTAGTAGTGATAAATCTCCATTGTGGTTATCCAGCCTCCAGACTAATCCAAAGGTGTCCATGTGGCGTGCTTAAGCTACCAGTTGCCGGGGAGCAACCCCAGAGCTTAGTTCTCGGACACGCCTAGGGGGGCCTCGAATCCGTGACCTCTTGGATGAACCCAAGAGGCCACGCCACTCGGCCATCCCCTCGCGGACACACACACAGATATACACATACACACACACATCTCCAAATTTACCCCCACTTTCAAATTTTCCCAAAATTTCAAAAATCCATCTTTTCACAAGCTTAATTCAACATCACCTCAGATAATTATGTGTAATCACGGATAAAAATACTAAATAAGGATTTTTAATAATCAGAGTGTTACACACAGAAGCCATGAAGAAAAGAAAATCACACACACTGAATTCGGATCAAAAACGAACTTTAAATCCAATTTGAAAACCGCCCAGCGACCAAACGCTGTCGGCATGCCAATTGGCATATCGACAGACTGGCCAGTCTGCAACAGTTCGCACCAATCCGGACTCTCAAAAAATGCCTGTTAACAGCCATGGGGTGTCTATCGACAGCGCTCTGTCGACAGCTGACTTGTCGACAGACAAAGTAAACTGTAACTCCCTGTTGGTGTATTCACGTATCTGCTGCATTCTAGCACTTCATGCAAACTCCGTATTAACACCAAAGAGTTAAAAAACTATACCATTAAGATTTTACATTTTCTTCCCTTTTCCAATCAGAGAAAGAAGAAAGAGGAAAACTTCGAGGATGAGTTATAGCAGAACGTGAAACACAAAAAATTTTAAAAAAAAAACCCAATAAAGTAAAAAAAAAAAAAAAAAAAAAGGAAAATGGGGAAGAGTGGTGGTGTGACTGGTGTCGCCTTCGTCCATGGCGCGTGTCGAATCGGACCGATAATGTCCGGTCTCAGCCCCAGGCGGAAAACTGGGCAACCGGTCTCACCGGTCCAAGGGCTGAGAATGAACTGAGCCCCACCACCCCTTGATAAAATGCACTCATGAAAATATCTCCCCCAGTTCCGGTCTCAGTCTGGGTCCCAGTCCCGCTGCTGTTACAAGAACAGTGACAGTGACAGTACTTATTAGATCAGCTAATCAACTTAAGTACCAAGAGGGTGTTGTCTCCTCTGAAAGATTCACATCTAATTTTGGCAAATAACCAATACCTCCCAACTTTCTCAAAATATCTCCTCACAACAGCAGAAGCTATCACCAAACCCTTTCTAGAACTCCACCTTGCTCCTCCTATATAACACTCCCCCAAATCCATCTACCAACTCACACGCGCGCGCCGACACGCACACTCTTCTTCACTGACCAGTGAGCATCCAAGACAAATTCAACCCAAAACCATGCCAGGCATTATACGCGACCAGCCCAAATAGAAGAAAACCAGATCAATACTTGAAAAGTTTTGAAACCTAAATGGAGCACTTGGTGATGGTGAAGGATGAGGTGAAGGAGGAGGAGGAGGAGGTGGTGGTGGAGATTGTGATCCCAAGGCCAATGCCATGCCTCCATGAGATTGGGCCACCTCCATTCTTGACCAAGACATTTGAGATGGTGGAGGATCTACATACTGATTCACTGGTCTCTTGGAGCCAAGCAGGAACAGCTTCATTGTTTGGGACCCTCACAAGTTCGCAAGCACTCTCCTCCCTAAAAACTTCCACCACTGCAACTTCTCTAGCTTCATTCGCCAGCTCAACTCCTATGTAAGTTCCTCTTTTTCTTTTACTCAAAAGTTCTCTCTCTTTCTCCTTGTATGTTGCTTCTCATTGTGATCTTTCTCATCTTTTATAGATTATTGTAACAAGCATTTTCAGATGAGATGGTTTCCATATTTTGTTTTATGATGTTTTATTATTATTATTGTTATGGGTATGCTTGTTTATTCTTACTTTTCATGGATGTGATAAAAAATGCTCAACTGTAAACATGCCAGATTCAACGTTCATGACTAATTTTTCGCAGTACCTATATGAAATCATCAAATTTCATAATCATATAGGTTAGTCATTTTCCCTGACTTACATGACATTGGTCCTGTAACCATTTAGACCAGCATGCGTTTTCGGCAGCAATTCTACTCATTACAAACTGTCTCCGTAGCCTTTTTGAACCTCCCCAAACACAAAATTACTGTCACAAGGTAGACTAGAATCCAATATGACTCTTAACAAGAATGTAATTAACCAAACATGTATATTGTTCAAGTGTAGTCTTTGAGGAGAGAGTGTAAAATCTTATTACTAGAGTTTTTTAACTCATTAGAGAAGATAGAACGGAGATCGGAGTTCAAAGGTGCATATTAGAAGCTCAGGTCACTGTTGAAGACAGAGGGCCAGTCGATCGGCCATGCACAAAACGTGCACTTGGAGAATCAAGGCGTAGTGTTCGACCGCCCGGTCTCCCTGAAGGCGCTGCTCAAAGAATGCAGAAAAGATTGACCGCCCGGTCGAACGTCCAGAAGACAAGTTGTGGCTCTGCACAACTAGCGGTCGACCACCCAGTCGACCGCACAGAGCACAATTTTTGTACTACAGGAGAGCGGTCCACCGTGTCTGGGTAGTTTCCTATTATGTTTCTGACTTCGTTTCTGATTCGATTTCAGATCTGTTGGTTTTCTTTTCTTCAGAGATTTTCTGGCTATATATAAAGAGGTATTGTCCCCATTGATTGTATCATGTAATTGTTAATTAATAAGATCTCTCTCCCCTTCTGCCCTGAGGACGTAGGTAAATTGTCGAACCTCGTTAAATTTGTGTGTTCTCGCTTTCTTCCTCTCTGTTTGTTCTGGTAATTGGTAACTATTCTCTGGTATACGGTAATCCTTTGGTGAGTTTCCACCCAACAAGTGGTATTAGAGCTTCCCGGGTTTTGACGGGGAGTTTTCATTCGGGTGGAGCAAATCGCTTTGGAGATTGTCTACAATTTCTTTTGAAAGTAAAGATCTGATTTTTCTTATTTAAATTTGTTTCACTAATTGTTTTCTATATTGCTTTGGGAAATCTACTGAAGAGATGGCCGGAGACAGTCAATCCGCGGTGAAATATGTGAATCATCATTCGACAAAAATTGATGTTGTGAAGTTCGACAACACAAACAATTTTAGGATGTGGAGGTGTGAGGTGATGGATGCATTGACGACATCAAATCTCGAAGATGCTCTACGTTTGGAAGAAAAACCGGAGGAGACATCCAAAAGGACTAGGACAAGATGAACAGAATGGCGTGTGGCATCATAAGATCTTGTTTAACACAAGATATAAAGTACCATGTGATGACTAAGACTTCGGAAACGAAGATATGGGAGATCCTAGAAAGTAAGTACCTGACAAAGAGCATTGAAATCGCTTGCACCTGAAGATGAGGCTTTATCGCTTCCAATTGAAGAAAGAAATCTCGATTGGGGAACACATGAACGACTACTCAAAGCTTCTTGTAGACTTGTCCAATGTGGATGTGGTGATCAAAAAAGAGGATAAGGCATTAATTTTGTTGAGTTCTCTTACTGAAGAGGACTACGAGACCTTCATCCTCACTCTAATCAATGGTAAACAATTCCTTGGCTATCGTGAAGTTTCTTCTGCTCTTGTTAATCATGAACAAAGAAGGAAGGACAAAGACCTTTCAAGAGTACATCAGCAGAAGTATTGACGGTAAGAGGCAGAAGTTTCAGTCAGAAGGACAAAGGCGATCATAGTAGATCGAAGATCAGAGCAGGTTTCAGAAATCTGAAGAAGAATCGTGTCTTTTGCAAAGAGTTAGAGCACTGAAAGGTTAATTGTCCAAGGATCAAAGATAAAGAGTCGAAGACCGAGGTAAATCTTACATAGGTGATCGATACCTATTTGGGTAGTACTTCACAGGCAGGTGGATCAGACTCAGACTCAACGGTATTCTCGTTCTTAGTTACTACTCACTTTTGGTTACTCAGGTGATTCTGAGTTGATGTTAGGTACAGGAGCTACCTATCATGTATGTCCCAATAGGGATTGGTTTTCTTGTTTTAAAAGTTAGATGGTTGTTTCATTGTTATGAGTGATGATCATCCGTGTACCGTGAAAGGGATAGGTACAGTCCTTATCAAGATGTTTGATGGGATGGTGTGGGACTGAAATAAGTGATATATGTACCTTAATTGAACAGAAATCTTATCTCTATTGGTGTCTTAGAAGCATTGGGTCTTGAGATATCTGTTAGAGATGGTGTTATCAAGATGACTAAAGTCTCGATGGTTATTTTAAAGGGCGTCCGACGCAAAAACCTATACTACTTGAAGGGTAGTACGGTTATAAGATAAGTGGTGACTTCTATCAATTCAGATGATGATTGTACCCGACTATGGCACATGAGGCTTGGACATACAGGTGAAAAGTCTTCGCAAACTCTAACAAAGAAAGGTTTGTTACAAGGTGCTAAGACTTGCAAGTTGGAATTTTGTGAACATTGTGTTATCGGTAAGAAGACTAAGGTGAAATTCGGCACCGCGATTCATTGCACCGAAGAGATTCTTAATTATGTTCGTACGGATGTTTGGCGACCTACTAAGGTGGCATCTATTGGAGGTAACTAATACTTTGTGTCTTTTATAAATGATTACTCTAAGCGATGTAGGATATACAATATAAAGCACAAAGGGGAAGTTTTGGAGTTGTTTGTGGAGTGGAAAAGGAATATAGAGAAGAATACGGGAAGAAATATCAAAGTACTCCGATCAGATAATGGTAGGGAGTACACCAGCGATCTTTTCCTTTAGCTATGCCGCGATGAGGGTATAGAAAGGTACTTCACAGTAAGAGAAACACTGCAACAAAACGGGATGGCCGAAAGGATGAATAAAACCTTGCTGGAGAAAGTCCGTTGCATGTTATCCAACGCCAGTATATCAAAATTCTTTTGGGCTGAGATATTAGCGTATGCTTGCCATCTCGTTAACAGTTGCCTTCGTCTGCGATAGGAGGTAAAACTCTTTTGAAAGTTTGATCGGAAAAAGTTACTCAGGATTATGACTCGCTTCGGGTATTTAGTTGTTCGACCTATTATCATGTCAAGGCAGACAAGTTGGGTCCGAGAGCGAGAAAAGGAGTTGGATTCAAGAAAGGCGTAAAAGCCTACAAAATTTGAGATCTAAAAGGCAAGAAGTTTATCTTAAGTAGGAATGTCACATTTAATGAGGCTTCAATGGTGAAGCATGCGGACTCTCAGCAGCTGGAGAGTGAGAAGCTCGTAGCAGGTGGAGAGTGATGCTACTCCACCACCTCCAGATAGAACGATATCATTTGAGATCACACCTGCGGTGACACAGGGTGGTGATCATGTAGCCTATCATGATGCTGAGGATGATGGGGATCAAGAATATGCTATGGGTGATAACCAAGAATTCATTGCGTTGGAAGAGCCCGGAGAAATTTATATGAGCCCAGTTGGCTCACAACTAACATAATAGTGGCTTATGCTCTCCCATTCATTGAGGAGGCAATCCCGTCCACATATAAGAAAGCTGAAATCAGTTCAGAGTCTAAGATGTAGAAGGATGACATGATGGAAGAGATGAATTCTCTACATAAGAACGACACTTGGGAACTGTTAGAGTTACCCAAGGGAATAAAAGCGATCGGTTATAAGTGGATATTTGTAAAGAAACAGGTCTCTCTCGATGGTGATACTATATGCTACAAAGCCAATTGGTAGCTAAACTCTATGTGTAGCGAGAAGGCATTGACTACAACGAGGTATTCTCACCCATTGTGAAGCACTAATTTATTCGAATTTTGTTGGCACTGGTGACACAATATGAGTTGGAGCTTGATTAGCTCGACGTGAAGACCGCTTTCACCATTACGATCTTGAAGTGGAGATTTACATGTCTCAGCCTATGGGATTCAAGACTGCAGGAAAGGAGAATATGATATTTAAGTTGAAGAAATCACTTTATGGATTAAAGCAATCACCAAGATAATAGTATAAGTGTTTCGATTGCTTCATAAAAGGCAAGAGATACACACAAAATCATTACGACCCATGTTTGTATTACAATAAACTACCGAGTGGAGAGTACATCTATCTATTGTTGTACGTGAATGATATGCTCATCGCTTTTAAGAGCAGATCTGCAATTGATAAACTGAAGGACTTATCTTCTATATTCGAGATGAAGGATCTTGGTGAAACGAAGGTGTTAGGCATGGAAATTAAGCGAGACCGGAAAGGTGGTAAGGTTAGCTTGACACAAAATGGGTATTTGAAGAAGGTATTTTAGAAATTCAATATCAACGATGTAACACCCCGTTCTCAGAATACTTAGTTACGTGTTCAGATTCTTGATTGTATTTTTTGATTTACTTCTTATATTTATTTTTGTTTTATGAATATTTATGCGATCATTTTGCATTGGATCCGAATTCGTGGACTCGCAGTCAACCCTAGTCTGAACGGGGGACCTGATCTTAGTGTATTATCGATTTGGTCTTTCTGATAGTCATATTTGACCAATTTCAATTTCAAACATTATTTTCTAATATTTTAGATTTTTCAAGATTTTCTGAAAATTTTCCAAATTAAATTGCAAAATATTCAAAATCGGATCGACCGATATCGCTGGTCGATTCCAGGTTTTTTAATTTACAAACGGAGTTAAATTTCTAAAATCTACTTTTATATTATTTCTTAAAATCACATTTTCTATTTTCTTGTATTTTTGAAGAATTTTCTGAATTTATCAAAACTCGGCCGGATTTGGTGTCGGCTAGTATTGCTGGTTGATTTCAGGATTTAATTTTAAAAATGAGATTTTGTTTCTGAAAACTGATTTCATATTATTCCTCAGGGTGATATTTTCTACCTCTGGGTATTTTTGGAGATTTTTTTGGAAAGTTGATATTTCCTGACATTATTATAATATTATTTGTTTTTGAATCTTTTTCTCTTTCTTTCTTTCTTTTCTTTTTCCCCCACCTGCCGCCCACTCCCCTCCACATGGGGTCTGCCCCCATTTTCTCACCTCCTATCACTCTCTTCACTCTCTCCCCTTCTTTTTCGTTTTCCTTTTTCTTTTCTTTCTTTTCTTTCTCCTTATCTCCTCTCTCTCTCTCCCTCTCTTCTTCCTGGTGACGCGCAGCCCAGCACCTCCCTGGGCCCAGCGCCGCCACTGACCGACCTCAGTGTCGCTACCTCTTTTCCCTCTCTCCTTCTTCTCCTTTTTCTTTTTCTTCTCTTCTTCTTTTTCTTCTTTCCCCTCTCTCCTCCCTCTCATCTTTCTCTCTTCTCTGCTTGAGGAGCGCCGATGGCCAGAGTCGCCGCCGGCAACCCCTAGCCAGCTGGATCGGCCATCCCCTTCCTCTTATCTTTCTAATTCTGTTTCTCTCTACTCTCTTTGCTTCTCTCTGGTTTTGTTTCTTCTCTCTCTAATTCTGTTTCTCTCTCTACTCTCTTTGTTTCTCTCTCTGGTTTTGTTTCTTCTCTCTCTAATTCTGTTTCTCTCTCCTCTCTTTATCTTTATTTCTCACTCGTTCTGTTTCTTCTCTCTCTAATTCTGTTCCTATCTCTTTCCTTCCTCTCTCTGGTTCTGTTTCTTCTCTCTCTAATTCTGTTTCTCTCTTCTCTCTCTGTTTCTCTTTCTGGTTCTGTTTCTTCTCTCTCTAATTCTGTTTCTCTCTCTCCTTTTATCTCTGGTTCTGTTTCTTCTCTCTAATTTTGTTTCTCTCTAGCTCTCTTTTTCTCTCTCTAGAACTCCTCTCTTTAAAAATATCTCCCCCGTGGTGATGGTGGTTGTGCCTGTGTGAGTGTGCATGTGTTCTTGGGATTTCAGATTTCGCGACATTTTCGAGATTTAGGCGAGATCCTAGCCTCGTTTTGGGTTTCCCCACTTCGTCGGGTCGACTATGTATTTTATTCTGTATTTTAGGATTGTATTTGTATTTTATATTAGGCTGTGTCCTTGTATTTGTATGTAGTCGATTGCTCAGGATTGTACATATATTATGCCTGTAACGAATGTTTGTATTAGGGTAGTTTATTTTTTGTACATATACCATGCCTGTAATGTGTTATATTACTGTTTTATACCATGCGTGGCCGACCCTTCGTGGTCGTTAGCCTCCGGGCTTAACCGCTCTGCGGTTCTATATCAGTTTGCAGGCTAAATCCTCTACGTTTTCTAGTTTCATCGGGAGCCTAGCTAAGCCGTGTGATTGTGTAATTAGCCTATTGGACATCTTGTCAGGAACGGCTTACTACGCTTATGCTTTGCTCAACCCCTGAGTTTTAATAGCTATATCGTGTGTCTGCGAGCCGAGTTTAATTACGTAGCCTCGTCAGGCACGGTCTAGCTATACCCTTGTTCGCTCAGCCTCCGGGCTTAATCTCTCTGAGGTTTATTAAAGTCCTCTAGACTTTCTAGCTACGCCTGGAAAGGCAGCTTAGCGCTCAGCGTTTTACCACTAAACACGCCTGAGCAGAACTCTGTCAGATTTTAGACTCGCATCTTAAACTTAGTCGTTTCTAAGTTCCACCGGCGCTTTAGTGATAAAACTCTGTTCGCTGATCTTGTCCCAAGCACTGCTTCGCTTCGCTTGGATGTTCGCTTGCTTTCTTACCTGCTTGCCTACTCGATAGTTCGATTAATTCTTCTATTAATAATTGTGAAGAGTTTGAAATCTTATACTGTTTTCCTGAAACTGCATGATTTTTTGTTATTCGTACCGATTTCTTATATCGGTACTGTTTTCTTGTATAGCTTAACATGCTTTCACTTGATGTGCTAACATTTACCATGCTGTCTCTTGTCACCTGCCTGATATCACCCCCTGTCATGTTATCGCCTAACATCCAACATGACATACCTAACTCTAATAACTATCACGATAACGGGAATGATAACCTGACATCTTGATATATCCTGATATATTTCAGTACAAACTGTACTCCTGATATACCTATACTCCTGATACTCCTCACTTATTCCTGTTCATTCCCGTAACCTGATAATTATCTAATAAAGTATAATAAAAAAAGACAACTTACATCGGGTCGGGTGAAACTTGCGGATATCAATATATATCCGTGTTTACAGTGGTATTAGGTATGTTGTGCAACCAAAACTTTCGGTTCAACCTGAGGTCCTCCAGGTGACCGAGGGGAGCGCTGGCTCCCTCCTTGGTACCATCCTGAAAGGGCATCCTATAAGACCGGACGCCTCGCGGTAGGTTACATCCTCCAGTAACGGAATAATCCTGGGCCATGGTCCCGGGTATGCACGAGACCAACTGTAAATATTATTCGTTGATACTCTCGTTGGTTTCCAATAACAACCTTGCTTTACTCAGATGTGGATATATGTGTGCTGGGACGCTAATCCACATACTTAGACATCTGAGTAGGACAAGTAATAATATAAAAGATGTCAATTAATGATTTACAGTGTGTTTTGCAATTCGGGTCGTATGGACTTAGTTTACGATGATGTGAGATATATGATATATAGTGAGGGTTTTCTTATTTGGATTATTCTTTTGACGTACTTATCTCATGAAGCCATAAACTGGATTTGTACCACTGATTTTGCTGTATTTCCTTTCATCAGGTTTTATTTTAGATTTCTGATTTTATTATAATTATAGTATATATGTATTCATCCTGACTTACCACTTGTGTTCTATTCCACTGGTCCCCTGCTCTTATCATATTATATCGTGCATGCTCCCTGCTTGACATCACTTACTATTTCTCTACCTGCTCATGTATGTATGTGCTTACGACACGATTTTCAATTCATGCTCTTTTGAATTGGACTTATCGATATACGCGTGCTTATCCCTGCACGCCACTTGACATTCACCACACCACTCGTTGGGGAGTTTCTGACTCCACTAGATTCTCATGTCCAGATCCCGGAGCTTAGAGCTTGTGGATTCTACCGGTTGCTGATAAGAGATGCGCAGCTGAAGCGTGGATTATCGGCAGACCGTCTGAAGCATGGATCATCGGCAGACCCCCTGCTTGTCTCTCGAGTTTTTCTTTTGTAACTCGTGAGCATCTTTTGTATTGTTCATAATTATATATCTTTTTGTATTCTCACATTAGCGCCTTTCGGTGATTTAATATTCTTGTAATATTGTATCACATCCTGTGATAACTTTATAATTGTACTCATATGTTGCAATATATAATGCACCATTTACTTTTGTACTCTGATTGTTACCTGTACTAATGCTTAGCGTATATATGTGAGGATATTTCTGACCTACGTATATACGTTGCAGTAATGTCTCTGTACCCGTGGGATCGGGGCGTTGCAAAAGACGACACGAAGTCTTTAAGTACATCATTGGCCCTCATTCAAATTAAAAGCTACTATGTCTCTTATTACTGTTGAAGAGCGTATATGACTCACGTACCCTATGCTAGCGCAGTTGGTTGTTTAATGTATGCAATGATGTGTACAAGGTCTGATCTATCATAAGCTATTTCAATGATTAGCAGATACATGCACGATCCCGACATGAGTCACTGGGAGGCAGTAAAGTGAATTCTACGGTACATCAAAGGTACCATAGACATTGGTTTGGTGATCGAGAAGGATTCTACAAGTAAGCAGGAGTGTATCAGATACGTTGATTCCGACTACGCAAGAGATCTCGACAAACGCCAGTCTACAATGGGATATGTGTTTAAATTGGCCAAGCACCAAGTATTGGCACTCTATTCTACAGTCTAATGTCACATTGTCTGCTACGGAGGCCGAGTATATGGTCATGATGGAGGCTATGAAGGAGGCAATTTGGCTTCAAGAGTTGCTTGATGACTTGGGAATTGATCAGTATTTATTGAAGATCAATTGTGATAGCATTGTAGGCTGTCTAAAAATCACTAAAGACAAGTCATCAAAAAGCAGAGTCCAAACTCCAGACGCAGGGATAATCATAGCATCACTGCAGCACCAAGACGCGAAGGTCGAAACCCGTGTCTCAGTATCACTGCTGCACCGAGACGCGAAGGACGAAACCCGCGTCTCAGCATCACTGCAGCACCAAGACGCGAGGGTCAAAACCCGCGTCTCAGTATTACTTCAGCAACAAGGCACAAGGCTCAAAACCCGCGTCTCGGTTATAACTGCCCTCGTTATTGGGTCAATTACTGCCCACGTAATGAGGAAGTTAACCCCCATTATGGAGCATTTTTAGGGGACACGTTCACCCCTGAAACCTCTATAAATAACCCTGTTTGCTATGGAAAAGAGGTCGGTCGATCGGATAATTCTTGGTAAAAAAAGAATTTCGGTTGTGAGCTGTAGAAGCACCAAGACCTCCACTGAAAAGAAAGAGAGAGTTCAACTCTTCTACCAACTTGCTGCCTACAAGTTTGTCTTTACCTACAATCTCTTTGAGATTCTTGGTGGACAGGAGCTGTGTTACTCCGTCTGCTATCCAAAGAGAGGATTCCCAAGAGGTCCTGACGTTCACCCGATCAATAGAAAATAAGATTCACTTTCCACCGCCACATCAAGAACCCAGCACTAAACAAAGGGGAGATTCAAGTGTGAACATCTTCCCTCTTTTGTAGTCGGAGTATTGACCCGTTGTAATTCTTCATTGATTCAAGGAAATTTTACACGAATTTCTCCCACCAAAAAAGAGATGGCGACTCCGCTGGGGACTACTTTCTCCACTGGCGAGCAAGTTGTGGCGCAAGGTGGCATCACCTATATGGAAAAAACGGTCGAATCACTTGTCGTGGAGTTCGACCAGGCGAAGTATGAAGAGTTCCTCTCTTCCGGCTCCAAGAGCCCTAAGGCGTGGGTCTACCGCAAAGTCTCTTCAGGGATTTGCTCTCGAGTCCGCTCTGAGATCCTCTCAGACGCGACTGGTGAGAAGGATGTCGTGGCTAATCGCATCATGCGTAACGCCCGCGTCAACGTCTCCCAGGAGACCTGCGTGGTTAAAATTCCTGATGTTCAGCCTGTCCATCCCCTTCCTCAGCGCTAGGTTACCGGGGGTTCCCATCAACCCACATGACGTAACCGGAATGCTGAGCGGCGACAGAGACGGCATGCGCGTCAACTACAAGTTGGAACAACTGTCTGTCCAACAGAGGTAGGACGCGAGATTCAAGCCCGCGTCTCTTCTGAACCATATCAGACACGTGAAGTCCGCGTTTGGCAACCTAAACGTGAGATTCATCATGCTCGCGTTTCTGAAGCACCGCTTCCTAAACGCCACAAGCAGCAACGCGAAGTCCGTGCTCTTCATCAAAGACACGAGACCTGCGCCTCTGCATTTATACGCGGGACCCAGCAGGCCTGCGTTCTCAAACATCTCTACCCAGATGCGACAATCGGCAACGCGAGAGCCGCGTCTCTTCTCAATAGAGACGCCAGACTCGCGTTTCAGAGCCACAACGTGAGAGCTGCGTTCATGAGCTCCACGTCTCAGAACCTTGCGTCTCAGCTTTGCGAAGCAAGGAACTCTCGCAAGTTGAAAAGCCCTCGACAATCCGAGGCTAATCTCTTCGATCCCCCTCCCACGGATCTAAGGGATTATTTGACAATGAAGAGAAGTGCTAGTCTGATCACTCCATCGTGTTGCTATAAACGTCTTATCACAATGCTCTCTGAGTGCAGTTGCAGTTCACGTGCAAGCCGACGGTCTATATTCAGACGGTCGACCCTAGCTCCCCGATCAGCCAAAAGAAATCACTCCCATAGAAGGAGGACCTTCTCTGACATTGAGTACCCTGAAATTACTGCAAACATGACAAGCAGAAGTAAGGAAAGACAACCAGTGATCAGCTCCGACGAGTCCGACACGGAACCGGAAGGAGTGTACCGGCATACTCGCACTCGGACTGGAGTGATTGCCCCGATCAATTACAGTGCCCTGGCTCGGGGCATTGAAGTAAATGACTCACATTCTGCTGTTGCAGAGTCGCAGGCTTCGAACTCTTCCATAGAGAAGGAAGCCTTTATATACATGACAAATACTCCTGAGGAGACGGCCATGCGCTTTGAGCAACAAGCCAGGTCCAGGAGGAACAATTCGAGATGATTCGTGCTCAACAAGAATCTATCGATACCCTCAAGCGGATGTTGGCACAATTGCTTGAAGATAAGAGGAAGTCAACCGACAAAGCCTCCTCTAAAAAGTCTAAAGGCAAACGAAAAGAGAGAGAGAAAGCTCATCTTCTGTGCATATCGAGTAGAAAGAGCAATCTACTTCTGACTCGTCTAAATCCTCATCTAAGGGGAAAGACAAACAGGACCATGGAGGGGTTCATTCTAAAAGAATGAATCAATTAGAGCAACGTCTCGAGGCCCTTACTAATCGGAAAGGCCTCCAAGAAGTAGGAGTGGTCCGGCCATATCCGGCCGAGTGGGACCTTGTTCCATACCCTCCCAAGTTCAAAGCTCCGACCCTCCAAGCATTCGACGACAAAGGGTCACCGAACCAACATATCTACTACTTTAAGTCTCAGACGGGGAACGTGGTAGATAACGATGCCATCTTGGCACGCTTGTTCATCGGCACCCTAAAAGGGCTCGCCTTTGAATGGTTCATGAAGCTCCCAGAAGGCTCCATTAAAAATTGGGGTGATTTGGAGAAGTTCTTCCTGACACGCTTTTTTGAAAACGACTCAGAGGTCATAATGCCTACACTTTTGGCTACAAAAGCAGCGAAAGGGGGAGTCCGTCAAATCATTTGTAGAAAGATTTCAGAATGTACCACTCCGATGTCCTAGCGGTATGACCCAGGTCACCCTGGTAGAAACATGCCGCCACAATTTACAAACTTCGCTCCTCGCCCAAATAGGAGTTGCTGAAAGCCGCACCTGGAAACAATTGGTCCAGCAAGGTGAACAGGCTGAAGAAATTATCGCCAGGGTTGGGGCAGAAAAAACAAGCCCAGACCCGAAAGGTCGACAAGGCGTACGCCAGACGCATCCCTTCAAACAAAAATGAAGGATAACTTGGCGACAGAAACCAAATCCCCTGTCAAACCTCAACCGGTCAAGGGAAGTGACTCTTCAAGTCAGCCACGCGCCAGTAAGCAGTATTCCTTCAAGGACGAACATGTTGACTCGCTGTTCAAATTACTTAACAAGAGTAACAGATTGAAACTTCCCGAAGCTAGACGTCCTGAAGAAGTCGGTAAAACTGATAATCCCAACTACTGCTTGTATCATAGGATGCTGGGACACCCCACCAAGAGCTGTTATGTCTTCAAAGACATCCTTCAGGCTCTGATTGATGCAGAGGTATTAAAACTCCGTCCAGAGCAGAAGAAAGTGACGGCCAATATGACATCATTCCTCCAGTTTGGAAGATAACCTCCAACACCCTCTGGAGTAGTCCCCATCCCAAAAGTGTATCATCTTTCATCATGGTTTGAAATATCACCCCATACCGACACATTCAACCAATATTGATATTGCCTGATACGGCTGAGACATGACCAATAAGATGGAGACTGTGAAGTCCGCATCATATTATAAGATATTATAAGAGTTTCAATCGACGTGTCAACACGGGATTGACCCTCTTATTGTATGTGTGTGTGACTCACACACATGAACTGAACCCCAAAAACTAGGACCAACACTTATATCAATACCAAGATCTCAAACTATGCCCTCATATTACAACTAAACCTCTCTTGCAAGATCAAACTCATAGTGAGGTTCAAATGGGATTTAGGAGATTTTGGATTTTAAATAGATTATAACAAATACCAATTGAAATTATTTTTTTCAATTTAAAAAAATAAAAAATTCTTTGTCCGGGGCTGGCAACCCCGGTTAAAGAACACTCGAGCAAAAAATTTAGCTTTCTTTGTTCGAAGTTGCCAACATCAGACAAGAAAAGGCTGGAAAAAAAAATTAAAATTGCTTTGTCCGGGGTTGCCAACCCCGTACAAAGAATAATTGGCCCAAAAAAAAAAATCCCAACTCGTACATATCATACATATCCTACATAGCCCTGTTTAACAAAAGTTTTCCCAACTCATACATATCATGCTCATATAACAACTCATATCACAACTTATATCCAAATCACAAGTCTCAACTTAAATGACAAATCACAACTCAAATATCACAGTTCACATCAAAATCACAAATTTCAACAAATATAAAACTCATATCATAACTCATATCACAACTTATATCTAAATCACATATCTCAATTCAAATCAAATTCAAATCACAAATCTCAACTCAAATATCACAATTCATATCAAAATATCATTTTTGAAGTTATATATCAATAATACAAGTCATATAAAATCTCAATATAAGCAAGACAATGCACGTGAAAGTCTACCACACCCTTAGCCTCGGTCTCATCCTCGCCTACGTGCAAGGGAAGCCTAGGACTCTGGTTGTGTGTGTTGTTGGGATGGTCCGGCCTCCTCCTCAGCTTTTTGTTCCCATTGATACATCCTAACAGGTGGTTGAGATGGTCTAGGCTCGTCATGTCCAAGATTCTCATCATCTCGACGTCGTGTGTGTCATCTATCAACGGGCTCAGAAGGTCCCGGCTCGTCCTGTACCGACTCGAACTCCATATCCTGTGGATGTTGCTCTCATCGGTTATAAACGTTGGCTGTTTGACGCACCTGATGAGCGTGCAAATTAGCCCCGCCCTACTAGCTCCTTAATGAAAGTGGACACCTAGCGGAGTATCGAGACCCTCCGAGTTTCCTCCATCAAAGTCTCATCCACCATCTCCCCCACATGCAACAATCCATTAACATGTATCATAAATTTTAATAAAATAATATTAACATATCACAAATTTAACTTTTTATGAGAGTTGTGTTGAGATATTATAAACTTTCACTCATGTACAACAGCAGGCTGGTAAGTGACCAGCTCAGCGACACGTTGAATAATATAGCGTTAAGAGATCCCCTAATACTAGCTCATGTAGTCTGAGGGGTAGTGTGAAGGGAA
Source organism: Agave tequilana (assembly GCA_038442645.1). Classification (NCBI taxonomy): domain Eukaryota; kingdom Viridiplantae; phylum Streptophyta; class Magnoliopsida; order Asparagales; family Asparagaceae; genus Agave; species Agave tequilana. The sequence goes on from JAVJIF010004337.1 coordinate 69,544, forward strand.
ATCTCTGACTCTGAAGTTGATTCGCTCGATCATCCCATCGACTTATGTAAGCACTTAGCTCATGCCTCCAATCACACCAACGCTTGCTTACGCGATCTATCTGAGTCAACTAGTCGATGATATCAGGAATATACTGTGAAACCCAAACTGACAGAGGACTCGATCTAGAACATGCATCTTCACAATCTCAAAACATAGCAGAAGAGTCCTGGCCCGCCATATCTAAGATCCTTCTCTACAATCCGGAGGTATAGTCTATAATATCTCCTTATTGTATGACTCTCAGATAACTCCAAAACGGTCCTGCACATCGAGCTCATTTATGTAGAATTGCAAGTCCCTTTGTGGAGTCATATCCCAGGTCCTTTCGACATTTCACCTCCACCACACCATATGATTAGAGCAAAGGAATATATTCAAATAAATATATTTACTTAATTTGAGTATACTTAATTTTATATGCATCCAAGTGGTAGCTGACCACCTAGCTGAATGGCCTAGGCCGACCAACAGACAGTCTCCCCCAAGACCATAACTGATGAAACGTGAGCACGTATTAAATCAATTTCATATACGTAATTAATATTATATAAGTATAAATAAATAGATTACTCGTATTACTTGCAAAAGTGTACTATGTTACGGAACTGTGAAGTCCGCATCATAGAAACTTTGTACAATTCTCTGTACAAAAATGCGAGCACAACACTACCCCAAGACATGACACCACATGCATCAAAGTCCTCCAAGAGAGGTCACCATTTGAGATATGCCATGTTGGTGGAGTAATTCGAGAACAAAGTAGTTTCGATCATGTAGAGGATATAAGCACGTGCATGCTGCTGGGTCTGCACATCTGTCAATGGATCCATGAGGAACTGCTTGTGAAATCACGTCAGCTTCAATGCTCTAACCTCAGAGTCGTTGGAGGGGGCGCCATACCCAGTAATCTCTAACACTCTAGGCCTAATCCCTGTCATATTGTCCACGTAACATGTGGACCATCTATGCGTAGTCTGAGAAGCACCACTATATCCTGCAATATAACAATCATCTCTCCTACTCGGAGTTGAAATGTGGATGATTCGGTCCTTCATCTCTCTATCAGAGCTGTCAGTAAGCGCCAATCAAGTCTCACCCACTTCAATTGAGAAGGAATGAAAACCCTATCCATCTAATGTACTCAATGACACGATTATCCGCCAGAACTCACTGCTGACATAACCGTGAATGATTCAATATCTCAATGACATGAAGATCTTGTAGTTTTTCACATAAACTACAATTACTCAACTTTAAAAAAGCACAAATCTAATATTCAAATTAATATTCATAAAGAGATACCCAGCTTGAGTCAATCTGAGCGGGTCGATACGTATTCTATAAGTATAGACATTATAACTAACTGGCCCAGGGTCCATAGGTGTCTCACTTGCACATACTTTCAAATTTTTAGAATAATTATAATTAAATTTAACTATCATTATTCTTAACTCAAACAATTTATTTACATACTGATGTATTAAATAAATAACCATACATAAAATTACACGGTAGAAAATGATATTGATGGGTTGGGACACCTAGTCTTGTTATGACCGAGTTGTTTGCAATTACTACACCTATTGTGTCTATGGCCTTCGCGCCCTTCATTTATAGTACCGTGTATGCGAACAGAAAGTAGGCGACCCAACGACCTTCTAACTTCAGGTTGTAAGATAGTAGGCCCACTTCTCTATGGCCAATATTGTGAATCAGAAACAAGATGAAACAGTCTAGTGTAAACTTTACTGTAGTTCTCCATAGTATATTGATTGGTGTCGTTTACTACATTATTTGTACTCCATTTTATATATTTTTGTAAATGAATAATTGTTATTTAGGTATATTTTAGTGTCTTTATAGTGAATTGTGCTTAATCGAGAAGAAAAGGAGAAGAAGCGATTAAAATGTCTTGTTTTGCAAGAGGAAAAAAGAAAAAAATGGAGATTGAAGGTTACTTTTTCGAACACGTTGTGATATTTTGGCCATAACTTTTGCTACAGAACTTCAAATGAGATCATCCATGCATCTACAGAAAAAAATTTAAAGAGCTACAACTTTCATGCTGAGAACTTTTGATGATTCATCTATTTGACCTCCTGTAGTAGTCAAAGAAGCTATGCTCCTATCACTGGATTTGGGCCGAGATACAATTATGGAAAATTTGGGGGCTAAATGATAAATGTTGCGGGCTGAGAATCCTAAAGATCCTTTTGCGATTTGATTTTCATTTTGATTAGGATTTGGCCTCGGTGGAAAACGAGGCCTGGAGGCTATAAAAGACAGTAGACCCGGGGTTTTTGGGCAAAAAGGAAAGTTAGGGCTCTTCTTTGGGTTTTTGTGCCAGAGATGCGGGTGTTCTCTTCCTCGTTTTCCCTGTTGAATTATTAAATCTTGTAGTCTTTATAAACATAATTTTTCATTGAGTATTTGATTATTATTTTTCAAGCATTATAGTATTTGATTATTGCACCGTGGCCAATGGATTATTGTGTTTACTATTTTCGTCTTATTAGTAATCTTGCAATGAGTAGCTAAATAGTTTTCAAATATCTAGGAAGATGAACCTAAATTAAATATTATGTAATCAATCAAGATCTCTCTTTTAGGGCTTAAACTAGACATCAAATCAATTAGATCGAATAGTAATTTGTTCCAAGAATTGATTAGAAATTTGACATGTTATTTATTTAGAATTAATCATTCATGTTTAGATCTTTATTGTTTTTCTAGTTTTAATTTAGATAATTATAGAAAATCTTTGATGGATTATGTAATTAAAATAATAACTTGTGCTTAAATTTAAATTCAAGGACTAGTTTTCTTTTAGAAATAATAATTTGATGTAAAAAAATTAATTCTAGTAATTTAGATTTAAAAGAAATCAATGTGGATTCTACAAACTTGATAGGTTATTTATTAATCAATAATAACCTATGCTCAGGAAATAGATTTCAGATTGTTTATCTTAAAAATCTAAAATCTTGGTGATCGATCTTACAAATTCAAAGTAATTAACTAGGATTTGATTGGTTAATTCATGAATTTGATTAGCTTATTCTTTTAGCTCTAATTAGGAATTTCAAGAGATTAGTAAAAGAAAGAGATCGAGATTGATTGCATGATATATAGTTTAGGAAATTCATTCCTAGTTGTTTGATTCTTTTAAATTGATAATCTCTTAAAAACCAAAATTCAACTCCACCTTAAATAGTGCTTTTAAACTTAAAGGATTACATGTCCCTAAGGATCGACCCTCAAGTGCTATGATTGAACGGACAACGCGCTTACGGTAATTTATAACATCAAGTTTTTCTCCATCATATACCACGGCCAAAAACTATAATCTCTCTCCGTATTATATGCTATAATAACACGTGGACAGGGCATTTTTGAAGCTAAGGTAAATTGCAAGAACAAGTAGGGCCATTGTTAATAATGCAAGTATATCCTTCCCTATTTGACACCTCTCACTCGTTCGACTGAATCTTTGTATTGAATGAAGACGCGTCATTCTGTTGCGATATCTCAAAAGGTTCTCGTTATTCGGTATCAACAGTTTGTACCATCCTTTGCATTTTTCCGCCGTGTCTGAAAGCACAAATTTTTTTTTTCAATTAGTGCTTATATTGGCAAAGCTCTATCTCCTTTTAACACACTGTTGAAGCTCTCTGAGGCATTTGTAGTCATCAAGGAGAATCGATATCCTCCGTTCCTCGATAATGCCCATTGATGCTCTTGATCTTTCAAACTAGTCTCAATCCAAGTATTTACATCTTCACACACATCTTTTTGTTCTGCTCTTTTGGCCTTGTATACTTCTGGGTCCTACTGAATTCAGAAGTTATATTCTTCATATATGTCAAATTTACCCAACTATCATCCTCAAACTCATTGGGATGCGAATCTTAGGGCTTTACATATTCATTGTTAGCATAACCATCCTCAATTTTGTCAGTGTCATCTTCATGACTTTGCGCTGCAACTTGCATGTTCCTGCAACACGTTATCAGCCTCATCGAAATCATCACTATTACTGTTTTTCTGCACCACATTATCTCCCCCATCGGTGTCATTGTGCATTAGTACTGGATGTATCAAGGATGTTCCAACCCCTACATAAGAACTCATGCCAGTTGTACCAACTCCTACATTAGATTTGAGCAAAACACACTAAAAGTTAGGATGTCATTGTTTGGTGGGAAAATCAAAGATCAAGCTGTAAATTCTTTATTTGATGGTAAAGAAAATTACAGCGGATCAATAATCCTTTCACAAGAGAGGGAGATATTCAAGCTCAAATCTCCCTTTTGTTTAAAGCCGGGTTCTTGATGTGGAGATAGAAAGTGAATCTTGTTTTCTGTTGACAGGGTGAACGTCAAGACTTCTTGGGAATCTTTTCTTTGGATGGTGAACGAAGTAAACACAGCTTCTGTCCAACAAGAATGTCAAAGAGACTTTAGGCAACAGGTTGTTAGAAGAGTTGAACTCTCTCTTTCTTTTAGCTGGATATCTTGGTCCTTCTACGGCTTACAACCGAAGTTTTTCTGACCAGATTTTTCTCCCCTTCCATAGCAAATCGGGCTATTTATAGAGGCTTCAGGGGGTAAAAGTGTCCCCTAAAAATGTTGGCCCAAAGGCCTATCACCCTAGTTTTGATGATGATCAACTCATGAAGTTATATTTACTAATGATCTTGTGTTTAATTAGTGACAGATTCATTATCAAGATCTTAGTAGGTGCATAGCTCAACAAAGGACAAAATATCAAGATTTGGAGCTAGCACGGTGTGATCCAAGGAGCTTTTGGATCAAGCTTGGACCAAGTCAAGAAGATGAGAAAACTTCAAGTGAAGACTTCAAGAAGATGAAGACTTGTGTCTAGGTATAATTTTATTTTTGTTTTAGTTAAAAATGTAAAGGATAGATAGTTGGTGGATTGCTCAAGTATACCATGCACACACACTCTTGATTTACTTGTCTTTTCATAAAAGATTTTGTAGTTAGAAAAGATTTTTCTTTGTGACAAAATACTATTTGGATTTTAGTATTTTCATATATACATATCTTTTATCCAAAATCAAGTTTAGAGCTTTATGACAAAAACATAGATATTTCATTATGATTGTGTAGTGGATCATATTCATACACACTATGCCTTAAAAGTATATCTTGTTTTTGTATTTGATGAAGATTTGGAAAAACAAAGTTTAGAAAAATATGTTTTGGAAAATATTGTTTTAGAAAAATATAGTTTTTTATCATGGGCCAAATATTTCCAAGTTACAAAAATAGTCCAATCTTTTATAACATGCCTTGATTTTGTGCAAGCATGTTGGTATATCAAAGTATATTGGTAAAACTATTTTTGTAGATTTTTATGTATTTTATGGGATTTTATATGAGCCAAAATGACTAACTTTTTAATCCTAGAAAAACTGTTTCAGGCTTCAGCCAAGTCGACTAGTCGAATTAACTAGTCGACTAATCCTGAAGTCGGTCGACCGGGCCGGTCGACCGACGTGCACAGACGTGCACGCCTGTGTGTACTGTTGAACGGTCGACCGTGCCGGTCGACCGCTCCAGAGAGCCGTGCTCTCTGGAAAGTTCGATCGACCGCACCGGTCGACCGTAGCTCCAACGGTCAGAAATCCGACCGTTGGCGGTCGACCGGCCGGTCAACCGGCAGTACTGACAGATCCCAACGGCTATATTTTTCTGGCCTATAAATTGGGGGTCTTGTCATTGTTTTGCAACAAGATTTTGGAGTCTCTTAGAGCCAGTTTTTCCCAGACTTTTTAAAGGGTTTTCTCCACAAAATAGAGAGCAAATATTTCCTATCTAAATGGAAGTTTTTTATCAAGAGTGTTAAAAGAAAGTCTTTGTGTTTTCCTCCACCTTTCACATCCTTGTTTTTCTCACACCACACTTGAGCATCCATTGATTATTCATCCTATAGGTGTGTTGTAGTGAGGGTGCTTTAGGTGATCAAAGTGTTGTGATCACCAAAGATCTTTTCTTGTTCTTTGAGGAGACGGGCAAGTGTGCTCGTCGTTGTTTTGAGTTCGGGTGCGGACTCGGTTGTTTGAGGTGCGACCTCGGCGAGCCGTTGGGCTTGCGGTGTGTACGGGACTAGGGAGTCCGAGGGCTTGTAGGTGTTGCGGCACCGAGGAGAGATCCATTGGGATCTTGCATAGTGGAAATCCTTCGTGTGTCGAAGGCGGGGATGTAGAGCAAGTGTGCTCGAACCTCGAAACATACCCTTGTGTTTGCGATTGCCATCTCTCTCTCTATCTCATTTATATCTTGCATAACTTATATTGTCTTTACATTTACATGCTTGATATATGTTGTGTGCATAATTGATATATATACTTGCGTGGGATTGTTGCTAACACTTGTATTCAATTAAGAGAGCCAACGCGGCACCTCAACCCATTCAAGGGGAATCTAGAGGAGTTTGTCCAGAGCCCTTGACGGGGAATTCGGCAACACTCTTGGTTATACGTGGTGTTTAGTGTAAAAGATTTAATTAGGTCATAATTGTTTTTAGCTTCCGCATATTTGCATCATTTGCCATTAAGTGACCATTAGATTAGCCATCACCTATTCACCCCCCTCTAGGTGATTCACAATTGGTATCAGAGCTTGGTACTCTGATTTTGATCTAACAACCTAGAGTTAAAGATCCTCATTTTTAGGCTAATCACTATATTTGTACACACACCATGGACTTCATGTCACCACCCATGTTTGACATAGATAACATCCATATATGGAAGGTGAAGATGTCCTTGTACCTCAAAGCCTTAGGCATTCATGTATATCTTGCCACTACTAATAATGCATATTCTTTAGATGGTAAGAATTTTGAGGCTAATGCAAAAGCCCTTCATGCTATCAAATCTACCCTAAATGATGTTTATTTATCTAGAGTTACTAATATTGATTCGGCTTTTGTAGCATGGAACACCCTCACCTCCCTTGGCGAAAAGGATCTATACTATGCGGGGAGCGATTCGGACGTTGGAAGCGACATCTCCAACATATGCTATATGGTCCAAGGGGATAACCCCCTTGAGGTAACTTCCGAATCCGAGGATGAGGATAATAATATGTCATATGAAGAGCTTTCTACATTTTGTCAATTATTACTTGAGAAATATGACATGATTAAGAAAGATAATAAAAATTTGAAAAAGAATATTGCTTGCATGCATGTAGAACAAGACTCTTTTAAATCTAACATTGCATGTTTAGAAAAAGAAAAGGAAGATTTGAAAAATGAGAATGTTTCCTTATTTTCAAATTGAATGATTTGTGTGAAGGAAACAATACTTTGAAAGATAAAATTGACTTGGTGGAAAAACAAAAAGAAGTTGTTTTTCAAGAAAATATTACTTTGAAAAGAAAATTTGTTGAAAAAGAAAAAGAATTTGTTTCTAAAAAGAAAAAGAAAAATGATTCTATATCTCACCATGCTTTACATGCCACAACTAATGAGATTAAAGATTTGAAAAATAAAATGGATGGTTTGAGTTCAACTTTGAACTCTTGTGCTTTTAATCATTCTAGGTTGGAGTCAATGTTTTCAAAGAAACAAACTCCACACATTCATGCACATCATAACCATGCATTTGCTTATGTTGCACAACATGATCACACTCCTACACATAAGCATACTAAGGTGTACGTATGTACACATTGTGGCCGCAAAGGTCATTTAGCAAAATATTGTTATGATAGATTAGATCATTTTAATTTTGCTAAGAATAAAAGATTTTGGGTTCCTTACAACAAAGCTAACCCCCGTGGACCTTACAAGAAAATATGGGTACCAAAACTCCCACCTTTTGCTTTTGATGTAGGTGAGGGCTCTCACAAAACGTGAGAGAATTGGTGCCTTGTTAGTGGATGCACTTGGACTTGATGGACAAACATTTGGATGCATCGCTATCAAGGAGCTTTGGTGGAACAACCACCATATTTGGAGCTTTGGAGTTGGTAACACTCTCTAAACTCCTACTTTTATTTACATGCTTATTTATTTGATATCATATAGCATGTTCATGTTTTATGTATCTTTGTGCTTCATGTGGTATGAACTAGTTTAAATGTAGATTTATCAAAACTTACATGTATACATGTACAAATAGTGAATTACAATTGACTCATATATGATTGAACTTCATGCTCATTTGTATCCATTATATGCATATGTATAGTCTAGTTTTGATGATTCTCCTTTTTTACATGTTATACCTATTTTATGCTTTACTTCATGTATATGTATTTTAAATTCAAATATAATAAATATACATGTATACCCGTGAGTCTCTTGCCTTCATGCAAATACATTTGATAGACTCTTTTATATTAATACATTTGATAGACTCTTTTATATTTGGGATATGTATGTGTATTGTTAGGATTGGATTAATCATACATATACCATGAAGATTAGTGTTTTGATGAAAAATGATTTTCGTGTCTTTGTTAAAATGTGACTTTTGATCTCCTTGAGCTTCATTGACTATTTTCATAAAAATGCTATTTATGATCGTTTAACACTCACACTTTTGTTAAAATCATTTTTGAGCTTTATAGACCATGAGTGCTTAAATGTTTATGTATCTAGTTATGTTTATGAAAAACATAAGATTTGATATATTTGAAGGATCTTTAACTAGTTTTTCAAAAACAATTTATACTAGTTATTTATTCTTCAAATAATTTTTGAGATTATCCACATGATTCTATTTTTCTAAAAGATTTGATGCTTCATGATTTGAATATTAGTTTATATGTTAGTTTTTGTCAACACTAGAATTTATACTTGTACATGTCGTGGGCCACAAATAAATCTATTTATATTTGTGCTTGAATGCTTATTTGAACCCATGAAATGTGCTTGTATTGCTTAGTTTTGATGATACATACATTTTTAAACTTATATTCTCTTTTTTAGATTTGATTTATGATCATGTGTTTTCATTTCATGTATATGTGTATTTTGCCAAACTTTAAGATATACATGTATACCTCTTGAGTCATTTGCCTTTAATGCAAATCTATTTATATGGACTCAATTGTGTTTAAAAGATATGTATGTATACTTATTGTGTTGTCAAAACTTACATATATCTTGAAATATAATTTTTTAATAAAAAAAATGTGTGATGATTTAAAGGAATATTGAGATTTATTGACATTTCTTTTTGCTTTATTCCTTACTTGAGGGATTTCGTACTAGTTTTAAAACATTTTCATATTAACTAGTGCAATCTCTTCATTTGGTAGAGTTTTTCAAACTAAGCTTATTTTCAAATCTATTTTTTGAAAACCCTACCATCTATGGGAGGATGGATGGGCGATTATGCCTTGTATGCTTCATTGAAAATCTTTTACCTTGTGCATATGAAGGGTGGTAGGTTATGAGTTATACACTTGATCTTATTGTTATGTCAATTGGTATCTTTGAACCGTTTCAATTGGTATCAATATGAACTTATTTTGTATATACTCATATTTTGCTTTCTTATATATGTATGTATCAATTTCACTTGGTATATTCATTTCTCATACATATATATGATTTCCATGTGCTTAACTCACAATTGGCTCACATTTTTAAAAGCACAAGTTTATGATGAAAAATAAATTTTTTTTTGGATCATTATGTTTACCATTGATATCAAAATGCTTCAACTTCATATTTGTTAAATGTCAATTGGTATCAATATGTTTTAAAAAAAAATGATTGCTTTCAATTTGGTATCTTAAAAATTTGTTTGTTTTACAATAGCTCTGATACCTTTAAAAATTTTGTTTAAGAAAAATAAAAAAAAATTTGATATGTATTTCCTATATGCAAGGAGAGCTTAACATCTCTTCTACATATAGATTCATGTTGAGTATATTATAAATTGAGGAGCTTGACAACTCTTCTTTATATGATATACGTGTGTAGGGGGAGCTTCACATCTCCTCTTATGCATTACATAATATGTGTTATGTGAGTTAGGGCTTGTCATCCCTTCTTCATGTAATGCATATGTGTAGGGAAGCTAACTTAGCGTCTTCCTCTTCATGAATGTATATCACATATAATTCTTTATTGATTGATTTGTTTCACCCCTTCTTGATCTTTTTGTTTTTGACAAAAGGGGGAAGAAAAATTTGTTTGATTTGATTTTACTTTGAACCCTTTGTTGATGATTGACAAAAAGGGGGAGAAGTATTTGAGTTTATATGCATGTTTTCATTGCTTAAGGGGAGTAGTATTTGTCTTCCTTGTTATTTATGCATATATGTTTTTGTTTTGCAAATAGGAGAAAAATATTTATTTTGTTTCATCTCCATCATTTGCATACATATTTATGAGCTTCATTGTTATATATTATTATTTATGTCTATGCATGAGTTAAGAGGGAGCTTCCTTGAAGCTTTACTTTAATCCATGCATATATAACCTCATGAGTTTTGTCATCATCAAAAAGGGGGAGATTGTTGGCCCAAAGGCCTATCACCCTAGTTTTGATGATGATCAACTCATGAAGTTATATTTACTAATGATCTTGTGTTTAATTAGTGACAGATTCATTATCAAGATCTTAGTAGGTGCATAGCTCAACAAAGGACAAAATATCAAGATTTGGAGCTAGCACGGTGTGATCCAAGGAGCTTTTGGATCAAGCTTGGACCAAGTCAAGAAGATGAGAAGACTTCAAGTGAAGACTTCAAGAAGATGAAGACTTGTGTCTAGGTATAAGATTTTGTTTTTATTTTAGTTAAAAATGTAAAGGATAGATAGTTGGTGGATTGCTCAAGTATACCATGCACACACACTCTTGATTTACTTGTCTTTTCATAAAAGATTTTGTAGTTAGGAAAGATTTTTCTTTGTGACAAAATACTATTTGGATTTGGTATTTTCATATATACATATCTTTTATCCAAAATCAAGTTTAGAGCTTTATGACAAAAATATAGATATTTCATTATGATTGTGTAGTGGATCATATCCATACACACTATGCCTTAAAAGTATATCTTGTTTTTGTATTTGATGAAGATTTGGAAAAACAAAGTTTAGAAAAATATGTTTTTGAAAATATTGTTTTAGAAAAATACAGTTTTTATCATGGGCCAAATATTTTCAAGTTACAAAAATAGTCCAATCTTTTATAACATGCCTTGATTTTGTGCAAGCATGTTGGTATATCAAAGTATATTGGTAAAACTATTTTTGTAGATTTTTATGTATTTTATGGGATTTTATATGAGCCAAAATGACTAACTTTTTAATCCTAGAAAAACTGTTTCAGGCTTCAGCCAAGTCGACTAGTCGAATTAACTAGTCGACTAATCCTGAAGTCGGTCGACCGGGCCGGTCGACCGACGTGCACAGACGTGCACGCCTGTGTGTACTGTTGAACGTCGACCGTGCCGGTCGACCGCTCCAGAGAGCAGTGCTCTCTAGAAAGTTCGGTCGACCGCACCGGTCGACCGTAGCTCCAACGGTCAGAAATCCGACCGTTGGCGGTCGACCGGCCGGTCGACCGGCAGTACTGACAGATCCCAACGGCTATATTTTTCTGGCCTATAAATTGGGGGGTCTTGTCATTGTTTTGCAACAAGATTTTGGAGTCTCTTAGAGCCAGTTTTTCCCAGACTTTTTAAAGGTTTTCTCCACAAAATAGAGAGCAAATATTTCCTATCTAAAGGGAAGTTTTTTATCAAGAGTGTTAAAAGAAAGTCTTTGTGTTTTCCTCCACCTTTCACATCCTTGTTTTTCTCACACCACACTTGAGCATCCATTGATTATTCATCCTATAGGTGTGTTGTAGTGAGAGTGCTTTAGGTGATCAAAGTGTTGTGATCACCAAAGATCTTTTCTTGTTCTTTGAGGAGACGGGCAAGTGTGCTCGTCGTTGTTTTGAGTTCGGGTGCGGACTCGGTTGTTTGAGGTGCAACCTCGGCGAGCCGTTGGGCTTGCGGTGTGTACGGGACTAGGGAGTCCGAGGGCTTGTATGTGTTGCGGTACCGAGGAGAGATCCATTGGGATCTTGCATAGTGGAAATCCTTCGTGTGTCGAAGGCGGGGATGTAGAGCAAGTGTGCTCGAACCTCGAAAGATACCCTTGTGTTTGCGATTGCCATCTCTCTCTCTCTATCTCATTTATATCTTGCATAGCTTATATTGTCTTTACATTTACATGCTTGATATATGTTGTGTGCATAATTGATATATATACTTGCGTGGGATTGTTGCTAACACTTGTATTCAATCAAGAGAGCCAACGCGGCACCTCAACCCATTCAAGGGGAATCTAGAGGAGTTTGTCCAGAGCCCTTGACGGAGAATTCGGCAACACTCTTGGTTATACGTGGTGTTTAGTGTAAAAGATTTAATTAGGTCATAATTGTTTTTAGCTTCCGCATTATTTGCATCATTTGCCATTAAGTGACCATTAGATTAGTCATCACCTATTCACCCCCCTCTAGGTGATTTACAAAAAATACTCCATAATGGGGGTTAACTCCCTCATTACGTGGACAGTAATTGACCCAGTAATGAGGGCAGTTATAACCGAGACGCAAGATTCCCCTGTAGTTAAAACGCGGGCTTCGAGCCTCGTGTTTAACCATTGAGGTAACGCTTGAACTTTGCCTTTGGTTGAAATGTGAGCTTCAAGTTCTGCGTCAAGTTTTGTGTGAGACGCGGGCTCTGGGCTCTGCGTCTTGGTCGTTGTGGTAAAGTAGAGACGCGGGTTTCGACCCTCGCGTCTTGATACTGTAGTGATGCTATTGCAATAATACTGAGACGCGGGTTTCGACCCTCGCGTCTTGGTGCTGTGGTAGTAGTTTTGATTAGCCCTGAGTCTGGAGTTTGGACTCTGCTTTTTGATGACTTGTCTTCAGTGATTTTTAGACAGCCTACAGTCATCCTTGCGTATAAGTGAAAATTTTAATTAAGTACATTTTTATCTATTTGTACTTGGATGCTCCATTGGTGTAATATTCATCTCAAGTGGAGTGAGTTTTGTTGAGTCAACCTGTGGCACTTGAACGAAGGAGAAATACTTTATGTTCAGATACATATATGATATCAATATATTGTGATACATCTCCTCTCCTTGCGCTAAATTGTTTGGATTGTCCAAATATTAATATTATTTATACACTTAGTGGAAAGAGAAAAGCAAACACCTGAATAAAATTATAATTACTTACATATTATGTACCTGGGACATGAAGCCCGTTGATTCATTGTTCAAATTGAGCATGCGTGCGGATTCTCCATAATCTCCATGCATTTGATGGCTCACAATATCTTTCTCCACATATAACTCTATCGTATTCACAATTAGGTACAATTCAAGCATTGCTCGTGTGTCATCATCTTCTAATATCCCCACTGCTTGCAATGCATGTGTACTACTGTCTACTTGCGTATCAAGTGAATCTGATACTCTTTTGGATTACTTTTGGTGATTTGATGGACTTTCTCCACCAATTCACGCCTTATATTGATTTTCTGACAATCGCTGGTTTTACTATTTCATTAACATATGTTGGGTTATTATCCATATCTATTGTTAGTGTACCATTAAACCAACAAAGAAGAGACACATTGGCACTATACATTGTATCTAGTTTAATGGATAGAACAAAAATTTATCAAATTGCTCTAACTACTAGAACTTAACCCAAAAAAATAGTACTAAAGGCACAAAAATAACTTGAGATTGACAATGTCACTTACCTCAAAATAAACTCTATTACTGAAGAAGAGACGCACCGTAGAAGAGGCACAAACGATCCTTCCTTTTGTCAAAATATACATGGATAGAATTACAATTGTTCGTTAATATTTCCTAAATTTCACAAAATTAAAATATTTTCTCAATTTTACAAAACAAGTTTTCCCTCAATTTAAGAGCAATTTTTAGAGAGGGGGAGAGAGCAGATTGAGAGAGAGGGTCTGGCAGAGAGAGGGTCAGGGTTAGGACAGGGGGCAGAGTGGGTTGGGGGAGAAAAGAGAAAGGAGAGTGGGGAAGAGAGAGAGAGAGGGAGGAGAGATAGAGGAAGTGTAACACTCAGATTATTTAACTCTAAATTAAAATTTCAATTATTTGATTATGTAAATATAATGAATGATTAAAGGTGATAATTAATTACTTAGTGAAAAATTAATTAAGCTTAAGTTTTAAGCATATTTTAATGTGGGATAAGAAAGGATAAATATAAGTATATATATCTGTATACACATACATGCATATGTATATATGTGTGTGTGTGTGTGTGTAGACACACACACACATCTCTAATTATATGTATTATATTAATGAAGAGGGAGAGAGTCTTCTGAGAGATGTGTGTGTGTGTAGGGTCAAGTGCTCCTAATAGGTCTCCTTAGATTACAATCTAAGAAGACGGCTTAAAACTCCAACATCCCGATATTTTTTTGACGATCCGACCGCACATTATCATATTCATATTATAAGATGTACACATATAAAAAATCACGTGATTTGAAGTTCATTTGCTCATTGGTCTAATCGTTCCATTTTGTTCTACTGTTTAAAAACTGTTAATGTTTGAACCCAAAGAAAATAGAGTAAACAAACTTCAAATCACGTGATTTTTATATGCGTACATCTTATAACATGAATATAATAATGTGCGATCGAATCGTGAAAAAAAAATCAGGATATTGGAGTAATAAGCCGTCTCCTTAGATTACAATCTAAGGAGACCTACTAGGAACACTTTTTCCATATATATATATATATATATATATATATATATATATATATATATATATATATATATATATATATATATATATGTTACTGTACCTCAGCCGGCGGATGTGGCAAAATCACCGCCCCACATCTGTCATCAATTTTGGCGGACAATTCTTGAAAAATCCCGCCCAATTAATGCCAGTCACCTCAACATTGTAGTTTCCAAAAATACCCTCCCTCACAACTTTCTACCTTATGTAAAAAAGTTGGCTTTCAAAAAAATTTACAGCTCTAAAATTTCAACCGGCGATTCTGATCCAAAATAGTTATTTTCTTTCACAAATTTGATCCTTTTTTAAGAAATATATTTGCAACTGATGGCGCCTAAGAAATCATCCATGGAAAAAGGTACTACAAAAAATGATATTTTCAAAATTTTTTAGCGTTTGTGTATTTTAATAGTTTTAAATTTTTTTCCAGATTTATTTTCGAGGTCGCATTTTTTTTTTTTTTTTAAAATCTTGGAACCATGGTCGTAGTTATGAAAGAGATTTTGGAATCATCCGTGAAAAAAGGTCCTATTTTTTTCTAATTTTTTGTATTTCCTTCTATTTTTACTATGTCGCAGTATTTTCGAAAAATTGATGTGCATACACTGCATGCGACCTCGGTCGAAGTTGATAAAATTATAGTTTCAGATTTGTGCGACTTTGATTTTTTTTTCGAAAGGACCTTTCCTTGTAGCCGAATGCGACGTTGGTCGCAGTATATGAAACTTACTTTTTTTCTTACATACTGACGACATGGTGTCGCAATTGTTTAAATATGAGTTGTCTTCTCTTGCGACCAAGGTCGCAGTGTATTTAACGTCATTTGTTTTATCATACTTGGGTCGCAGTTGTATCTGATTGCACTGTAGTCTTATGCGAGCTAGGTCGCAGTGTCGAACCGGGTCGCAGTTGTTTCTGATTGAACTGTAGTCTTGTGCGACGTAGGTCGCAGTGTTGACCCGGGTAGCAGTTTTTCTTATTGCACTGTAGTCTTATGCGACCTTGGTCGCAGTGCGGTCTTGTGGTCGCAGCTGTCTTTGATTGCACTGTAGTCTTATGCGACATTGGTCGCAGTGTCGTCCCTGGTCCAAGTTTGTGTTTGCAAAGTATGACTGCGACCGTGGTCGCAGTTTATAAAAGAAAATATGCTTTTTACAAACATTGGTCACAGTGTATGATTGCACTGTAGTCTTATGCGACACTGGTCGCAGTGTCATCCGGGTGCAAGTTGTTTGTGTTTACATTGTATGACTGCGACCGAAGTCGCAGTTTATTAAAAACAAATATGCCTTTGACCCCCTTATAATTTTTAAATGATCATTGCTCTGAACTGTTTATTTTTTCTTACTATGTAGGTAAAAAATAGATAAAGGTTCGTCCTCTGAGATCAAGCCTGAAACCTATGTGCGAGTTCATGAAGAAATTTAAAAAGTACATTCACGCAGATTTCGTAGAGGCGATGAACAATACCCCATTTGGCCCAATCTTCATGGCGTTCTACAATAAACAATTTGGGGCTGAAAAGGGTCTAAAATCAAACGTTGCTGTGCTGCGTATTCTAGACCAGTATGATAGGGATATAAGGACCTTTAGAATTGGGGGCAAACAGATTGAGTTAACAGTGGAGGATGTTGCCCTCACATTTGGTCTACCTATCATTGGGGCAGATTTTGTGATGAATAAAACATGTACAATGAAAGAAAGAGGGGTGATAAAACATTATTTCCCCAATATAAAGAAGATCACTAAAGTATCCATTGAAGATGCTTTGGATGATCTTCTTGTCAAGAAGAGGCGGAGAGGTGTATTGGATGTGACAAAGGATGAACAGCTTGAGCAGCAAATGTCTTTACATGAAATTATAAGAGACATGCACGGATTTGCAGCTCAAGACTTTACCACATTAATCATCCTATACATGTCGGCCACTCTTTTCTTCTCTGTCAGTAAATGCACGGTGCCGTGGTATATTGTGGAACAGATTGCCAACATGCAGCTGATGAGGATAATATGCTGGGGAAAAGCTGTTTGGCAATTCCTGATTGAGTCAATGGACATCTCAGGCAAACCACGTACGAGCTGCAAGGATGCTCCGTGCAAATAATTGTAAGTACAAATCTCATATTTGGCCAACATTGTATGAAAGTTACCCAAAAATAAATTTTGAATATTTGTGTAAACTAATTTAATTTTCCTTGGTCGCAGTATTGGCTATGTGAGAGGGCCCCTATTTTTGAGCCGAGGTCTGGTTTGGAGGACATAACCCCACGCGTTTTAAGATGGGACCTCCAAAATATTAGTAGATCTCTACTTGAAGTTGATCTAAATGAGATTGACAGCAATATTGTAAGTCAGACTTTTTTTTGTTCAGTACAAATAAAATGAGACCATAGTCGCATTATTGAGCTGCACCTTTCGCAGTTCGTTTTGTGCCTGGCAAACAATGTGCGACCATGGTCGTATTCTCCTGAAAATACCTTTTACATGCAATGCGACCATGGTCGCAGTCTTGGGCTGCATGGCTTGGCAGATAATTTGGGCATGACAAACATACTGCGACCATGGTCGCATTCTTTTTAAAAATACTTCATAAATAAACTGCGACCATGGTCGCAGTTTCATTATTTCATTGTTTTATTTTTAACTTACCTTTTTCTGTTTATTTTCAGATTTTGACTCGAATGGGAAACATCTCTATTGCTGAAAAAAATATGGTTGGCCTTCCTGTTGAAGGGGAAGAGGAGGAGGAGGAAGAAGAAGCAGAAGATGAAGATGAAGAAGAAGAAGAAGGAGGAGATGAAGGAGGCCATACATATAATGAAGCTTACATCCCGGCAGAAAAGGAGCCAGAACCAGCTGAAACGAGTGAGCAAGAACCAGTTTTTGAAGGTTATTTGCCACCTCCACCGGATGTTCAAGCAGAAGAAATAAAACAATTGAGGTCTCAGAATCAGTACTTGAGAGAATATGTTTCTCAGCTTGAAAAAAAAATTGAAAATATGGAGACTGAGAACAGACTCAACGCTGAATTAAAATTAAAAAGGAGAGAAAAAAGAGAGAAGAAAAACAACAAAAGGAAAGAAGAGCTGCTGAGAGCAGCCGCTGCTGCGAAGGAGAAGGAGAAGGAGAAGAAGAGGGAAGAAGAGAAGGAAAAGGAGAAAAGGAGGAGAGAAGTGAAGGAGAAGGAGAAGGAGAATAGAAGAAGGGAGGAGGAGGAGAATGAAAGGATAATGAGGGAAGAAGAGGAGAAGGAGAAGAAGAGGAGGGAAAAGGAGGAGCAGGAAAAGGTGGAAAGGAGGAGGGAAAAGGAGGGGCAGGAGAGGAGGAGGAGGGAAGAGGAAGAGAATGAGAAGAGGAGGAAGGTGTTAGAGGAGTTAAAGAAGAAGAGGGAGAAAAGATGAAAGTGGCGGAAGAGGAAAATAGAAGGAAGGGTGAAGAGGAAAAAGAGCACAAAAGAATGAAGGAACAGATGGAGAAGCAGGCTGAAGAGGAGAAGAAGAAAAAAACTGGAAGAGGATAAAATAATGGGTTCTGAGTCTATTTTAAATATTACTAGAGAAGATATGCCAAGTTTTTCTCTGAATATAACTCAAATGACTCAAGAAATCTAAAGAGATAGAGCTTCTGAAGAAGAAATTCAAGAACATACTCCGCCTCAGAAGCAATCCTTAAAAGAAGCTGTTTTAGAATACTCTAAAGGAACTATTGAAAGGGGAGTCAAAGAACGCAAGCGCGCTGAAAGAGATCGCGATGACTCCGACTTCGTTTATCCAAAACAGAAGAAGAAAAAAACGAACATCCTCTTCCACAGCCTGCGGCTGTGAGTTCTGCCGCTGGTTTCGGCGACAA
The DNA here is from genome assembly GCA_038442645.1 of Agave tequilana. Classification (NCBI taxonomy): domain Eukaryota; kingdom Viridiplantae; phylum Streptophyta; class Magnoliopsida; order Asparagales; family Asparagaceae; genus Agave; species Agave tequilana. The sequence goes on from JAVJIF010004337.1 coordinate 88,236, forward strand.
AGAGATTTCCTCTACAGAGCCAAAATCGAGAGAATTGACCGAAACCAGAGCATACAGAATTCTGCAGCCCCATCAACATGCTCTTGTAAAAATTTCTTCGACAAGTCCTTCTCTGAGTAAGTTAATTCATATCAAAAAATCTGTTATACCTTTATATAAGAACATTTAAATTACTAACTTTGTTTTGAATATCTTACAGCTCTACTGCGTATCAAGATACCGAGAACGGAATCATTATTACAAGGAATGACATTGAGGACCTGATATTCAGTAGAGACTTAGATGCAAATATAATTCATTTTTACATGCAGCATCTAGAGAAGGGAAAAAGATTAAAAAGCATATTCTTCTGGAGCGAAGCTTGGGTAAAAATCTACTTTCTCCTTTACGGTTTACTGTAATATCAATTGTGGAACAGATTACTTATATTCTCTATCTCTGTGTAGGCGTGTACTGCGACTAAGGTCGCAGCTGCGACTAAGGTCGCAGTTTATAATTAAAATGTACTGCTACTAACTATTGTACTGCGACTAAAGTCGCAGTTTATAATTAAAATGTATTGCGACTTAACTCATGTTCTCTATTTGTGTAGGCATGTACTGCGACTTAGGTCGCAGTTTATAATTAAAATGTATTGCGACAAACTCATGTTCTCTCTGTGTAGGCATGTACTGCGACTATGGTCGCAGCTGCGACTAAGGTCGTATTATCTCATGTACTGCGACTAAGGTCGCAGTTTATAATTAAGATGTATCGCGACTAACTCATGTACTGTGATTAAGGTCGCAGTTAAAAAATATGCTAATAAGAAACGCTGCGACCTTGATCGCAGTGTCTTGTCTTGACTTAATGACTTCTTATTTTAATTAATTTTTTCTTATATTTTAAATTCATTTTGTATTTTATTTATTTTTTTCTTGTCCGCAGCACGGTGTTGTAAATAAAAGTGAAGATTTGGAAGATCATTTCATCAAGCAGAAGCTGTTGAAAAACTGGACAGCTGATGTGCACTACATGTTCTTCCCGATCAATCACAAACATAGTGCCGACGAACCCGGATTTCACTGGACCTTGTTGGTATTTGATGCCGATACACAAGAGTGAAATTTTTACAACTCTTTGGTTCCAGCTGACAAAAAAAGTAGTATATTACAGCTTTACCAAAAAGATGCAAGAACAATGGTGAGTTGAAATTTAATATTTCAATTACTGGAAACTGGCATTTAATTTTATTAATACTAATTTTTGTTTCTATTGACATTGCAGAAAGAAAGATTATTACAGATTTTTGAGATTGATTTCAATAAATTAATAAGAAGAATAAATATAAAATACGCAAAATGCCCCCAACAACCAAACAGGTATATAAATTTTTGACATCTCCTTACCTTTCATATTTTCTACCTTTTTTTAGTACCAAAAATCTAATTTCAATTAATGATTACTCTATGAAATTTTCAGTGTTGATTGCGGTGTATATGTATGCAAGTACATGGAAAGCATAGCGTCTGGTAGTCTATCAGCTGTTGATACTGTTACGGATGCTCATGTACAGAGACTAAGAAGTGAGCTTGCATACATAATACTTGCAGATAGAGAGAAGAGTTGGAATGAAGAAACATAAATTATACGAAGGACAATATTTCATGACTAACAGTTTGACAATTTATTGATATAGCACAATTTTTTATTTTATAAATGTAAAAATAATTGCAATTGCAATTCATTGAATAATTTTTTTTGTTTTATTGATTTAATTTGTAAACAATTCTATACATTTATTTATTATAAGTTCTATTGATTATTTCCAATCTACATTTGTTACAACTTGGATTAACTATTGCGTCTTGATGTTAGAAACAAAAATGCGTTCAGTAATTGTATTGCGACCAAAGTCGCAGTAATGAACTGTTTTGAGATACAGCGTTTCCTTATACGGTGACACTTTAATCAACACAGCGATCACGGTCGCAGTTACTTAATCATTTATAAGTTCCCAATGCGACTATGGTCGCAATAATGAAATGTTTTGCAGTTCAAAGTAATTTAAAGTTATAGTGTATTATCTTTTAAACTGTTTTGGATAACTGAATAGTCACCTAGGAAGTATACAATTTTTTGGGAAAAGGTAGAAAATAAATTTGGTAGATATTCACGTGGTCCAAGGGATTAGGTAGAAAATGCTGTACAATTGTTACAAATCTTCATTTTAACTATTTTACGCTAAACGAATATAATGCGACCAAAGTCGCAGTTAATAATTAAATTATTTCACCCGAAAAGTAAATTTTAAAATGAAGGTTGCGACTTTGGTCGTAGTTGCTGGCAGTAGTCTTAATAAAACAACAAAACTGCGACCTAGGTCGCAGTTTCTGGCGGGAGTCTTAATCAAAAACAACACTGCGACCTTGGTCGCTATGCATGTTAATATAAATCAAACACCTACCTAACATACTGCGACCTTAGTCGCAGTCCATGTAATGCGACCCTACATTGCAATTGCTGGCCATCTTTATCAATAACAACGTTGCGACCTTGGTCGCAATTAACCATGTACACTGCGACCAAAGTCTCTGACTAAGGTCGCAGTTTAAATGTACACTGCGACCAAAGACTCTGACTACATTATATACAAAAAATTAAACTATAAAGTAAAATTTTGTAGCAGTAAAAATTTAAAGTACAACTACATACAAAAATAATACAGTAGAAATCAAAGAATGATAATAAATCTGATTATAATGACACGCCAGTGGCAGACTGCGACTTAATCTCTCTACACTGTGCGACCATAGTCGCACTTCATAAGAAAATTGAAGTCTTTGTTCCTTCGACATGGAGGCAACCCAAACCTACTTCTTCTGCCAATAAAAAAAATAAATAGTAAGAATTTTAAAGATTAATCGGTATAAAAAAAATGATTAACAGGTTTAATGTAATACCAGTAACGGACAACCAGTCCTGTAATGGCCCAGCTCTTGGCAGTTACCACATCTTCGATGCTTAACTTCCTTCTGATCTATAGAATCTTTAAAACCAGACTTAAGCCTAGATGCAGCTCTAGGCCTCCCCTTGGTTGGTACAGGACCAATTGGATCACGTATATTCAATTCTTCACCATCTCGCAAAACAACAACGGATCCACTGGAACCAACTGTAGTTTTAGGCTGTGATGAATGATAATTTCCTGACATGGCTCTGTATTCACTAGTTTTTTCTTCAGCAAAACTTTCCAAAACTGCCTCCAACTTGAAAGATTTTCATCAGAATCAGCGACCATCTCAAGAATTGCATTAAATTTTGAACGTATTGTCCACAATCTAGCCGTCCGTGGAGTGCCCTGACTGGGAAAAGGCTTCATGCCATTTTCGATTGCAACATTTTTGTAACGAGCATCCAACCTCCATCTCTGAAGTATATATGATTCCGATATATGTGTAACGTGATTGCGCCACAAAATACACAGAATATGTCTACATAGGATACCCTCTGTTTCAAATAACGAGCAACTACAAGAAACATGAAGTTCCTCACGCTTATCATAACTGACCTTTTCCCAGTTGTCTTTTGATTCTGAAAAATTACCAACCAAATATATTGATCCAGGTTTGTCATGTTCCACCTCTTCTGAAAATAGTGTCATTACAACTGCCCATTCCTCTTGGAACAACTGAAAAATCTTCGATGTATACAACTTCGAAACCTGTATCTCATATGGATTGGATGTACAATTGGGCACAGAATTCAAACCCCTAAAATCATGAAGAGATTCAGATGTACGACGGGAAGCAACAGCTTTATCATATTGTTGAACAAATTCTACTAGTTTAGTGTTTGAGTTAACAAAACCATCAAAGAAGGAATTAATACTCTCGGACCTCTGACTGGTTGTCATTCCAGCACAGAAAACATCCTTGAGATATGCATTAACCCAATGTCCATGGAGCCTGTACATCTTCATCAACCAACTGTCATCTTCTTCTTCTAACTGATATTTTTCATTCATCAGACGCCATCGTTCCTCACAAGTGCTTATATCGCGGGAGGTGTACCAAGCATGAAAATCGGAGACCATATCTTCTCCATACTTGTTTGACATTGGGATTTGTTGCTCGGCAATATGTTTTCGCACATGCCAGAAACAATAACGGTGCCGAGAAGTTGGGAAAACAATCTTGATGGCGTCACCAATCTGCGCATCCTGATCAGTAATAATCAGCTTCGGTTCAACTCCATGCATGCACTTGAGCCATTTTTGGAATAACCAAACAAAAGTATCCCTCTGCTCATCAGCAAGCAATGCACAGCCGAACAAAATTGACTGCCTGTGATGATTTACTCCAGTGAATGGAGCAAATGGCAAGCTCAAGTGATTAGTTCTGTATGTTGTGTCAAAAATGATCACATCACAGAACCTCAGATACGAGAAAATAGCTTTTCCATCAGTCCAAAAAATGCTTCTAAGTGTGCCCGCGTTATCGACTTCACTTGAAAAGAAGAATTCTGGATCGGTCTCAGCTTTCTCTTGAAAATATTTGATAATAGCAATAAACTCATGACCGCAGTTATTTCTACGTTGACGAGTGAAATCAATAACTTGTTGAGGGCTCACTTCTTCACAGCCTTCTCCCTGGCTCATTGCATTCACAACGCGGGAAATATTTGAAGGCCGCATTCCAACATCAACCAGATTGCTCATAATGCTTCTGCTAATTTTTGAACGATGATTCTGGTGAGAGTAATGGTGATGTACCTTATCCGGGCTTGACAATTCATGTGAATGAGTATCAACAAATTTTGTGATAACCCAATGTCTTTTGTCCAAAAAAAAACGAAGACGGATATGCATCTCAGCAGGACAAGCTACTCTAGTGTTAATTCGACGATGCACTGTAAGCCCCTCTTGTCTTTTGTCACACAACTTCTTCAGACCTTCCTTGTTGCAACAAAATTTTCTGCAAATAATCTCATAAGGAGGCTTCCGTGACTTATCTGTACCTTTTCTTCTCACGCTAAAACCTCTATTCCTTGCAAAATAATTGTAGAAATTGTATGCTTCCATATCCGACAGGAACTGTTTCCCTATAAACTTATCTGAGCTTCCAGATCAGTGTTCTAAAAAACCCGTTATATAACTCGTTATAACTCGTTATATAACCTAACACCGACCAATCGTTACGTAACAGGGCTAAAAAACACAATGTTTCATAACTCTGGTTATTTTGTCCGTAACGTTCGTTACGTTACGTTATTAACGTAATGCATTGTAATTTACGTTACGGTGTAAGTCGACTTTTTATAAACTCCTCCCCCAAATTCGCTCGGTCTGGGGCAAAAAAAATCTCCAAAAAGCTTCTCTCTACAACCTCGTCGGCGGCGCTGAGAAAAAGAAGAAAAAAGAAAGAAAAAAGAAGAAAGAAGAATAAGACCTACCTCTGGTGATTCTCCGTCATGGTTCTCACCGGTGTCGTCTCCAATCACATGTAAGCTCTCTCTCTCTTTCTTCTGTCTATGCTCTCTTCCTCCGATCTCTAGGGGAGAGAGTGAAATATCTAGGGGGAGGGCAGAGAGAGATAATTGCTAAAAATATTATTGAGATAATATTATCAAGAGATAATTGCTAAAAATTATCATGCTTGTTATCATACTTGTTATAATTCAGTTATCATGCTTGTTATAATTTGTTATATTTGCGAACTTATTATGAAATTTGTTATGTTTGCGAACTTAACATAACTTGTGAATATAAAAAATTATTGTGATACTTGCTAAAAATTGTTATGAGACTTGCTAAATGTGTTATATATTATTTTTAAATTTTTTAAATTTATTTTTCTATTTATAAAAAATCTTAAATATATCATATATATTTATTTTTATTATAAATATTAAATCGCGTAACCTACATTATGCGTTACGTTATACCTATATTAACATAACAAAGTAAAGGCGTTATCGATATGTTATCGTTATTTTAAACATTGTTTCAGACATTTCTCCATGTGCATTCATATCCTACAAAAAACAATTACACGAATTAATGAATATAAATATTTTTTAGATATCACTGTATTCTAAAATATAAGTTATATAAATGCGACCAAGGTCGCATAAGAGATGAAAACTATATTACTTCTTATCAAATACTGCGACCAAGGTCGCAGTTATCCGTATAAGAAGAAATCTATATTACTTCTTACTAAAGACTGCGACCTAAGTTGCAGTAAATAAAAATAAGATTTCACATACGACATGAAATCTATAATACTCCTTATTGAAGACTGCGACCTAAGTCGCAGTTATCCGTATGGGAAGAAATCTATATTACTCCTTACTATAGACTGCGACTTAAGTCACAATTATCCGTATGTGAAGAAATCTATATTACTCCTTACCAAAGACTGCGACTTAAGTCGTAGTCGCATTTATGAAACTTTTAATCATTTGTTATAGGTCGCAGTATCTCATAGACTAAAGACAAAAATTCAATATTTAAGAAATTGTTTTTAAAAAAAATGAAACAATTAAACCTGTTGATCGGCATGCAAAGATGTCAACCCTTCAAGATTTTCAATATTCTGAGAGAAAGTAGAACCAGATGCAATATCTTCCATATTTAGATCGCCAGTAGACTGCTCAGACGTAGACATTAAATATTTTGGAGAAAAAATTGATCTGAAAAGATTTTATATTTTCAGAAAAAAGTTTATCGCAGGCTGAAAAAGGAGAAACTAGATCTTTCAAAAAGAGGTAAGGAAATAGGGAGAAAGTAATTTATATAGAATAACCTAAAACCTATAAAGAGCGGCAAAAAAGGGAGAAAAATAATAATAAACAATAAGGAAGGTTACCGAAAGAGTTGCTTTTCATAAGGGGTATTTGGTAATTTAACTTCTTCCTAAAAGCGTGCCGCAAGTCAGTGAAGTGACAAATTGAGCCACGTCACCGCAGGCTGAGAGAGTACTCTCAGCCCGCAGGCTGATATACATTTTTCTCATATATATATATAATATATATATATATATTATATATATCACTCTTGTCACCACCTCATACTTTTTTGATTTTGATTTTGATTTTTCTACTCTCTTACTCTCTGATTTCTTCACTCTTACTTCTCTGATTAATTATTTTCTTTCTTTTCTCTTTCTTTTCTTCTTTTTTCTTTTCTTTTCTCCTCTGTTAGAGCAGGTTGAGAACTGAGAAAGACCCCAGCTCGACCCGAGTCGAACCCGAAGTGACCCCAGCCGACCTGATCTCGGTCGAGTATGCGTGAGCTAGAAGAGAAGTGCGTGTTTGGTGATATTTTTGGTGATTGATTAATTATTAATTAATCACTTTTAAAGGTAAAATTAACACCTTTTTTTATTAAAATTTATTCGATTAACACTTATATGCAAACCTTAGTTCATATATATATATATATATATATATATATATATATATATATATATAGAAAAATGTATATCAGCCCGCGGGCTGAGAGAACTCTCTCAGCCTGCGCTGACGTGGCTCAATTTTGCACCCCACTAACTTGCGGCCCGCTTATCGAAAGAAGTTAAATTACCAAATACCCCTTATGAAAAGCTACTTTTTCGGTAAAAGACAGTGAATGCTGCTTCTTTAATTTTTTTATCTGATTTGATATTTAATGATTTTTAATATAGTCGCAGTACTTATGAGAACTGCTACCACGGTCGCAGTCTTTTCTAAGGACTGCTACCAAGGTCGCAGTCTTTTTCTGAGGACTGCTACCAAGGTCGCAGTGTTTTTATGAGAACTGCTACCACGGTCGCAGTCTTTTCTAAGGACTGCTACCAAGGTCGCAGTCTTTTTCTGAGGACTGCTACCAAGGTCGCAGTCTTTTTCTGAGGACTGCTATCATGGTCGCAGTGTTTTTATGAGAACTGCTACCACGGTCGCAGTCTTTTCTAAGGACTACTACCATGGTCGCAGTCTTTTTCTGAGGACTGCTACCAAGGTCGCAGTCTTTTTTTGAGGACTGCTACCAAGGTCTGCTACCACAGTCTTTTCTAAGGACTGTTACCATGGTCGCAGTCTTTTTCTGAGGACTGCTACCAAGGTCGCAGTCTTTTCTGAGGACTGCTACCAAGGTCGGTAAAAAGTTGTGAGGGAGGGTATTTTTGGAAATTACAATGTTGAGGTGACTGGCATTAAATTGGCGGGATTTTACAGGATTTTGCCCGCCAAAATTATTACAGATGTGGGGCGGTGATGTTGCCACGCCCGCAGGCTGAGAAAACTCTCTCAGCCCGCGGGCTGAGGTACAGTAAGCCCATATATATATTATATATATATATATATATATATATATATATATATATATATATATATATATATAACTAAATAGGAATTTGTCGCGACGATTGCGTGATTTTCATTGCTATTGGGAAAATTGCCGAATCGAGCGTGAGTAATTTCTCTCTTATTTTTGCTTAATTTACGTGTTTAGGTTTTAATAATTTTGTTTTCCATATCATATTAAAAATTTGATTAATTATAGTATTAATTGTGAAAGCTAGCTAACTATAATACTAATTGTGAAGCTAGTTAATTATAATATTAATTGAGTATAGCTTGATAACCATGTCATAAATTATGTAAATTCATTAATTACGATATTTTAGAACCCTCATCTCATTTCATGATTTGGATTCTCAAATTGATGCAAATTATATATTTTGATACACACACATTGATCGAGATTATGATGAAAATTGTATCACTAGTAGCGGTTGAAATAATGTATCGACATCGGTAAACGAAGAATCGTGAGTCTATTACCGAGTCGTTCGTTATTACCGAGTCGTTCGTCAACCGAAAGCTTAAGAAATAGAATTGAATACATTAATAAACCTAAATGGAAAAGTGTTGTATAACAACGGTTTTGGTGATCGAAATATATATAAAGTAAATACGGGCATGGATTATGGAAACTGAATCGATAAACCAGAAAAATGTGAACTTGATTATTGGTTGATATTCATGTGTGAAACGATGTGTTGCTACGATATTCTTGTGTGTATTGCATAGCATGGAGAAAGGTTGGCAGATGGGGGAAGACGAGAAAGTTGTGTGTGTGTGTGTAAATTCATATATGCATTATATATATATAGACTTGTGCCCTTCCAAAAGGATTTGACCCCGAATACTTCCCACTCAAATTCAACTCTCGGACATTCGAATACAAGATCCACTTCGTTGAAGTTGATCTATATTATTTCTAGTATCTATAAACCAAAAATCAAGTGTTTTGAACTTTTTGTCCATCCATCAAGCGGCACAAAATGGACGACTGAAAGTAGTGAGTTGGTTAGATTTATGTCTTTAAACATAAAAATTCTTGATCCGTCCTTTTCATTATGATCTAAATATTTAAAAACCTTTACAAACTAATTTTTGTTAGGTTTTAAATGTTCTACACCGTTAAACTAACCAACTCACTATTTAGGCTGTTCGTTTTTTTCCTACTTGATGCATGGGCAAATAGTATTCAAAATACTTGATTTTTGTTTTATTGATATTTGAAATAATATAGATCAACTTCAATGGAGTGGATCTTGTATTCGAATGTCGGAGGGTTGAATTTGAGTGGGAAGAATTCGGGGTCAAATCCTTTTGGAAAGACACAAGTCTCTCTCTCTCTCTCTCTCTGTATATATATGTATGTATGTATGTATGTATGTATATATATGTATGTATGTATGTATGGAGGAATGGTTATGGTAGGGGAGGAGGGAGTACGTCTATGTGAATATATGTGGTATGCGTGTACAAATTGTTGTACCCGTGTTACGGAGGGTGACACTCAATTGTGAAGACGACGGGGGTGTGTATTGGAGGTGGAGGAAGGAGTAGGAAAGGAACTGCGCATACATGCATTGCATGTTACAGGTGTCATGTTTATGTAATATATGCATATAAATGTACTAATATGTATAATACTCTATCATGAGTTCAATAAGAAAAAAGATACTGGAATGACTATTTAATATGTCATGAGCTTCTATGTACAAAGTGTTGAGATGAATCTGGATAATACATTCATTCTCTGAAATACGAGATATTATTACATGAGGCCAATAAAACTATATAGCTGAGTGAATCAAACTTTTCTGATTTATGAATAGAATTACTGGAATACTTATTTCGGATTCTTTGTTTTTTTTATTGAATCATCGATCTCCTATTTATCCATGTTCAATCTATGTTCATGTTCGTTGCCTGATGCACAAATTATGTTTCGTATTATAATTGTATATTGCTTTTTGGATTCTTTATATGACTTTACGCACTGAGCTGTCGAGCTCACCCTTTTATATTAATAATATTTTCATGTCATGGTAAGGGTAAATGGGCAGCATAAAGCTTAGCGTGAGTTTTTTTGGAACCATACGGAGAATCTATCATATGGAAAGTAGTTATGTTTTGTCACCTCTAAATAGTTCATGCTTGTGTGTGTGTGTAAACATTAAACTTGATATGTATGCTATGCATTATGTGTTAGACTTGTGAGTTAGATAGTTCAAACTTTGTATATGTATGGAGATATATGCATGATTGTGGTGTTCTTTTGAGTTGGTGTTGGAAATAGTTATTATGTTGGGACTAAGATTGCCGAGAGGGGTACTTTCGAGCTTATATATTATGATTGTTAATAATCGATATTGTGATCTTGAGGATTTGATAAGTAGGCCGCTTGTGGTCGAAATTATATAATTGTAATATATGATATTGTATTAATTACAGAGGAGATGCTGTCAAAATTTAGAAGAAGATCGAGTATTATTATGTAGACTAATGATATTAGCAACTAGGACTGTTACAGTTGGTATCAAAGCCCGGGCTTAGGCATAGGGATTAGAGTTAGAATAGTTGATTTAGAAGTAGGGTTGATTGCTATGATTGAAATGTGTGTGTTATATATGAATGAATGTATGCAAATATTTGGTATGATATGGGTAGTATAAGGGGAGTGGGTTCTTACATTTACGATTGATTTGAGACGTGTGATATTTGGTCACTCTCTTATGTTTGGATTATGGTACCTGCATTCCATGATTCGGATGAGTTCTGTCAGAGTGCAGACTGGGAGTATGGCCTGCCAATGGTATGAGACGTTGGAGTAAGCGAATTGTTAAAATATCAGGAGAGTTGAGGTTAAATCAGAGTGAAAAAAACATAGTAGATAGTTTGAGTAAAAAATAATGAGATTACAAGGCAAAAAATAGGAGAATATATTGTACTGAAAAAGCATGATTTTTTTGAAATTTACTGTTTAGCAATTTGAAGAAACATATATACTTAGGATATTATGCAAAATGAATCTGATATCATTTTGATTGTCTAGATGGGAAATTCAGAGATGTTAAAACCATCATCAGAGAATTCAACACCCTTGAGTCCAAGTTGGGCGTCAGACTAAATAGATTGGGGTATGAGTTTAATGAGACAGATCCAGAGTTGATCATGATGGCTCCGGTGCAAGGGGAGTTTGAGGAGGAAGATGAGAAAATAGAGCCTCAAATACAGTTATAACCTGTCGAGATGGTAAGCGATGTTGAAAGGGATGTTAAGGGTCTACAGGAGTTGGGAGAGTATGGTGACATGGATGATGTTGGATAATATTAAGGTAGACCTCAAGTCGGTGGCCTTGAAGATCTAAAGGCCCGGATGGATGAGTCTCAGGCTGAACTTGAGGAACAAGAAGTTGCAGAGTAACACCAGGGAGGATTCCTATTCTGAGGCATTCCTTGGAACACTTTGTGGATTGTGACTTGGATGACTAGCATTTTGATGAGTATGTGTGATTGTACACATATATTACATAATCTATTCCTACATTCCTACATTTATCTTGTAATAAATCCTGCTATTTACTTATCTTAATGTCTAAATTGTGCAGGGTATAGTTAATGGAAGGAGAGAAAATAATCACAAATCTATTCCAGCAAAATCAGATTTTGGAGGATTTAAATCACAAAAGAGGATTAGAATGTATATACTAAAAATCACAAGTCAAGCTGAAAAATCAACTGAATCTCAAAGCATATCAGAGAACGACGGACCACGCGCCCCCGGATCTGGCCCAATGGCCAGATCTAGGCCTTGGATCCGCGTCTTGGTTTAGTCTGTTTGGGGAGTGTTTTCTCCCCTATCTGAATACTCTTCTCCCCAGTTCATTTCTTCTACAAATACTACCAGTTCAGACGTACATAGGCAGAAAGCTTAGGTTAGGGTTTTGCTTTAGTTCAACTTAGTATTTTTTATTTTAATTTTCTGTTTGAGTTTCTCAGAGTCACTATTAGTCAGGAACAAGCTGAGAATGAAAGAAAAATGGGATGTTGCTGCTGCGTCGACTTAGTCTCCAAGTGGGAGATTGTTGGAGTTGTGGAGCCTAATTGCCGACCTTGACAAAAGATAGCCATTGGTGAAGTACTACATTGGAAGAACTGCGAGTCCCAGGTGCAGTAGGTGTTAGGAGAACGAGAAGTCCATCCTCGGTGACTCAGAGGCGAGACCTCGAGAAGAGTATCCCGAGGACTGGAGCACCTTGTTAACTCACCGAGTAAAGATACTACAAGAGAGTGTGGGCGAGCTTGGAGTTTCAGATGGTGACATGTTCAAGTGCTCGGAGGATCACTCGGAGTCTTGGGAGGAGCACTCCGAGCGACAGAGCAGAGGAACATCCCTGAGACGTAGTGAGGCACTGCGAACGCGGTCCAGCCTGGAAGCTTCGCGATACAAAAAACTCAAGCCATGTGTCAAATGCAGTTTAGGGATGCCACAATTTATAACCCTAATTTGCTCTATAAAAAGATATGCACAGTAATTAGGGTTTATCGAAGCGGTGAGAGCTATTGTAACGAGCAGCTGTGAGGTTTTCTTCTTCTCCCTGTAATCTCTCGACAATAGTGGATTTGCGAGCAACTCTGTGGTTTTTTTCTATTTGGGTTTTTCACATAAACTCTTGTATTCTTTGTGTATTATCTTGTGATAGATCTGCGATCTTGTGCATCGTTTCTGACTTGATCTGTTCTTTTTCATCGCCATCGTGAAAGCCCTTGCCTCAACACTTTTACCCGTAGCGACGGGGCAACGGGGCCGAGCGGTAGCGAGGTTGAGAGTAAGAGCGAAGAGGGGGTAGGTGTGAAGGGGAGAGCGAGAAGAGAGTATAAAAGAGTGTGGGAGAGAGTGAGAAGGAGATCTGGGACTCACTCGCATATACAACCGAGTGCTAAATTCTTTTGGCCAAGTATTTTTTGTCAGGGATTGACAACTCCGGACAAAGAAAGTTAAATTTTTTCTTTTTGCTCGTGTTCTTTGTCCGGAGTGCCAACCCCGGACAAAGAAAAAGCTAAGAAAAATTAATTTTTTTTGTCCGAGGTTGCCCACCCTAGACAAAGAACACTTGGACAAAACAGAAAACACAAGTTTTCTTTATCCGAAGTTGCCAACCCGAATAAAGCAAAAAGGGAAAAAATAAAATAAAAAAGTAACCCCAGACAAAGAACAGATGTATCAGAACGCGTCTCCATCACCGGAATTGACCGGGAGCAATGGACATATTTTTCGTCCGGGGTTTCAACCCTGGACGAAGAAAAACCAACCTCCGCCAGCGCAAGTGACAGGCTGACACATGGCGTGTAAGAGATTGATTTTTGGAAATATTTTTGGGAGATATCGATTTTTAAAATATTTATAAAAATTGTATTATTTGAAAAATTGCCCTTATCTATTCGCTCCATCCAAAACTTTCATACATTGTAAGATGGCAATATGTTTTTTCTTCCACAATTTACTAAATGTTCCTCTTTACCAAATCCTCAAAACTTTTACGAGCAATGTGTTGAAAACTTTCTGGTTTTTGCACTGCAAAATTTTATATTTTGCTGGCATCAATCCTTTGATTCTTAATTTTCTTTTGGTGAGATATATAGGACTCTATTGGCACTAGTCTTACACTTATGTTGATCTCATCAGGGCTTCAGGAAGGTCGATCCAGATCGATGGGAGTTCGCCAATGAGACATTTTTAAGAGGTCAGAAGCATCTTTTGAAGGACATCAAGAGACGGCGATACATCAACCAGTCCTCACAGCATCATCGGCAACCAGGAGTACAAATTGAACCTGGGCGGGTAAATGATGCTTGTATCCAGTTGGGACAGTTTGGGCTCGAAACAGAAGCAGACCGGCTAAAAAGAGATCGCAACATTATGATGGTGGAGGTTGCAAGGCTCAGGCAACAGCTGCACAATTCTCATGCCCAGGTCACAGCGCTGGAGCAGAGGATACAAGGCACAGAGAGGAAGCAAAAGCAGATGGCCAAGGCTCTCAAGAACCCGGCTCTTGTTCGAGACCTGTTGCTTCGTAGCGAGCAGAAGCAGCAGCAGCAGCAGCAGCTGTTGGAGAATGCACGCAAGAAGAGGAGATTGCCGATAACCACGAGCTTTGTGAACCTACAATCAAGTGCAGAAGTTGAAGATGAACTGGAAATAGAGAACATGATTTCCACAATGGTTGATGGTGGTGCCAGCAGCTGGAGCAGAGAGCAGATGGAAGAGAAGGTGATATTCGAATCGAGCAATCAGAGCTTGGGTGGCATTAATGAAGAAATATTGGATGAGTTACTGGATGAAGGTCTCTGGTACCGCAAACTGTAGTTGAGCAAGGTGACGGTCGAGTAATTGGTTGGAGATACAATTGGATGGGGGTGAGGACGAAGAAATTTTGGTGGATCAGGTGGGGGTTCTGGGTTCTTCACAACCTTAGACAAGAACATAAAACTAGCAATGTATTATTTCTTCAATGTATTATTTCTTCTAGTTCTCTACTTACAATTTCGGGTATGTTCATGTCTTCAGGCTTCTGCTGTCAAATTTACTCATCACCTGTGCTGGGAAGAAGCCTGGAGAAAATGTTTGTCTGGTTTCTAGTTAATTGCTTGCTGTATAGTTCTGCCCTTATTAGCATTTCAAGTTGCCCGTGTATATGTCATTTCTCTTCACTATTATATTTAATTTCGATATAAACTGCAGTTTATCCGATGGATCTCTTCTTTGGTGAATTCATTTTTTTTTTTGAACGGTAAAATTATTTATATTAATCAAAAAAGAGTAGAAAATATTATATTGAATTCAACTTCTAATAACTCTCTCACGTGTCCAGTCACTCAATACAACTCTTAATAACTCAAAATAACTTAAAAAATTCATCATAAAGTAATTATTAACACACTAATGAGACTTGTCTTGAAGATGCACAATCCATCTCACTAGATCTACTATTCAGAAGAGAGTATAAGACATATAGTAACATCCCGTCTCTAGTAGATCATTAACTCACGGACCTGAATCAACTAGATCTACTGATCGAAATAAAATCATCATCTTGTAAATATCAAATTGACTAAATATACTAATCGAAGTAAAAATAAAAGAAAAGATGATAACCTTCTTTTGTGATTTCATGTTGTAGGCCGATTATGATTTTGCACAGTGGTCAATGGATGACAAATCTGCGTCACATCTCCTGGAGGAATTCATTTGAATCTGGTTTGCAATTCACACTTTCTTCAGGCAGCGCTGGAAGAATCTATGTAGGTCATTAGAGTTCTTCTCTAAGCTTTGAACATTATTGGAAAGTAGCATTTTATCCTCTAATGAACTTTCTGTGGAGCCGAATAGTTTTTTGCACAATGGATTCCCATCCATACGTATTGTGTGCTTCATCAAAGAGCAAAATTTGAAAACTGTGTGTTTCAAGTTATTAACTGTGTTCTGAATCTTTGCATTGATCCCATAACAGGCATTGATTTTTGCAATCTTTTTTCTGAGTAGAATTGATTTTTGCAACTTGTTCATGAGCAATGACACATAAATGTAGATATGCTAACAGCAGAATCAGCAAAGCTCCATGAAATAGGAATCTGATTTTATGCAAGTCTCTTCTAGCTAATTCTCTTTCCCAGAATAAGAGAGTATTCCAAATTGTCTTTTCCCTCTGGGAAAATCATAAAACGATTATTACACAATGCCGTAACTAAGGTCAACTGGAAAAAAATTTCTACCTGAACCCATTCAGCTCCAGATGTTGCTGCAGATTTAAGAAGGAAGGGAAGCAAAAAAAAAAAAAAAAAGACAGAACTAAATGTTGCTACAAATTTAAGGGAAAAGAGATTGTCAAGAATCAAAAGCAAAAGAGTTATCAGGTAATAATCAACTTACATACGCCAAAAATAGGCGAATTTTGTGGGCATAACAATAGCAGCTGAAAATAATTAAGAACGGCAGATTTTAATCTGCCTGTGGAAATATTTACATAAGCATGAGTTTTTGGGAATTTCAGAAATCGAGCAACACAAATGGAGCTATGGCCATCGCAAATTTTCTATGGAGTGGTATCAAGATTTCAGTCATTCCCAAGAATAAGAGAACACACAAGAAAAGAAAACCCCCAAACATCACTATTTATGTCACAACGGCATTGACAAACACAGTTTTCTCAATGTAAGGGGTTTGCATACGTTCACTGGGGATGAATGGGTTACTACAGTTGTATAACAGAGAAAATGATAAAAACTACAGTCGTGTGGCAAGGAAGAAAGAAACGTTGCCTAACATCTCTTGGCAGATTTTGCTCGAGCCCTTCCTGCTGATTTAGATGATGCTGAACGCAGAACTGACTCATCAAGCTCCTTCTTGTCCTCAAGAAATGCCTCCATTATTTCCTCCTGAATCTCTAGGTACCTCTTCCTGCACCCTTCAGTGGTATTGTTCTCTAGTTCAGAGAGCTCAAACGAGTCGTGATCCAGTAACCGGCTGAGGACCTCCGAGCATCGAGGGAAGTAACGCATCCCAAGTTCCACTGACAAATAACAATATTTGAATGGATCAGCAACTCATTAGGGATCCAGGTATAAATATTTCTGATTAACTATTTCACAAAAATGTTTTTACTTGATGAAATGATTTTGCTCCAGGGGACATTTTTGTATGTCAATAACCATATGACAGAGAAGGTAGATTTAACTAAAGAACCTTCTGGGCACTATGCTCATTCCCTCCTGTTTATACTTTACTCCAGCTAAGAACTTCACAGACTCATAGCCAATACTGTCAGGTTGACAATCAACTGTAAACTTTTTCTCAATGCTACAAGATATCTTCTCAGCTTTAAGTTGTAGCCAATAAAGGAGTAGATCATGGGAGGACAAATGTCGAAATTTTTCACATTAACACTTCCACTGATCCTTAATATAGGCATCAGATGGTCCTCAATTCAATCAGTGAGAGCATCTCCTTTATGTTACATGTGAAATTAACAATTCTTGAAATGTTTCAGATTCCATATTACGATTTCTATTATATACCTTGGGTGATTAGGATGGAGGATGACCTCTGTCCTCTTTCTTAAATAAATAAATAGATAAATAAATTAAATAAAAAACTATTCTTACAGCACTTAGCTAATGGGTATTATAAAAGATAGTTTGATACGGGGGAGGTTAATTACTCACCGATCTCACTTAACAAAAGAAAGTACCAATCTTTGTTTACTGAGAATATTTAGAATCCAGCTTTTAACATTCTCATTCATTTCTTCTTCTCAAATGACAAAAGAGACTCTTTATATGTTCTCAGGAATTAATACATAAATAAGTAAATAGCAATCTCAAAGAATAGCATAAAGGAGTAAGATGTAAACATATGTACCTGTTTTAGAGAGAGCTCTCATCCGTGATAGGTGTTCTTCCTGGATCACAAAAGGTATTTCATTAAGCATTGCAGGAGCCAGGTTTTCAGCTGGGACGTTTAACACCTTAGCTAAGCTGAACTCTGAAGTCCCATCCACATGAGCATTGACCATGGCTACTCTTGCTTCCACAGGATAGAAGAGCTTCGCCATTTGAACTGCGATGGATTGTGAAGTCTTAGTTTGCTTGACATTTGTTAGTCATCAATCCATTAGCTTAAGCCTTTACATAAAATTATTTTCTAGAATGGTATTAGTGCACTAGGTTTCAAGAGGCTATGAGCTCAAAGCCTCATCGTTAGCAAGTTAAAATTATTTTCCTACCGTTTATTCTTCCATTCCAAGCAAGTAATTTATGTGGCTAAAAGGTCTGTGCAAGGGGTGTGTTAAGTTTGTTTGATTTACATTATTAGTGTGCAACCTATAAGCTTAAGCTTTTGGGTATAGTGGTTCTTAGACAAATGCAAGCATTAAATAATTTGTATTACTCACCTCTAATTTCTAGGTATAATAACTTCTGAAGCAGTTCACTTGCAGCCATTGCAACAGAACCGGAAGCTTCTCCCATCGGTGGATCTCTTCTTTCAGCTTGCTCTAATATCTCAATGCACAACCTATCCTTAGGAGCATCCTTTTTTTGTTCGATGGGCCTATAGTAATCTACAGCTTTAGTTAGGCGTCTGGAGATCTGAATTGCTTTCCTTCCATCAGTAGTAAGATCATATGATCGAGCTCCGTTATCAAGAAGACACATAATAATTTCAGGGTCTTTACGTTTAGCAGCAATGTGAAGCACAGAGTAACCTCGGAGATTTTTGCGATTAACATCTGCACATCTAAGTTCCAGAAGTTCTGATGTAATCTTTGAATTGCAATAAGCCACTGCATGGTGCAGTGCGTATGCGTCATCTAGGGTGGCACGTCCCTCTTCTAGTAGCAACTTAACTAATTCAATGTCATCCGAATCAAGAGCTTTATGTATTCTTGTTGCATGTATATCAGGAAAAGCAGTGCCTTCTGCTCCACTTAATCCAAGAAAAGTCCTTAAATCTGTGATTTGCTTGACAACGTCTTGGGGTAATGCCTTCTTAAGGATCACAGTATCAAGATCTGAGCAGACAACCATTTCAATGCAGTCTGCCAGCAATCTTCCACAAGCCTTACTGCACAAATTTGCAACAAATAATATCCCTGGTATGTCATCTATGTCCACGTTTTCAAGAATTCCAAGTAGGCGGCGCTGCAATGAAACAAAACAATCTTTCAGAGACAAATGACTGATGAATGCAAAAAATAGCCGCTTAACATCAACAAGAAGGAACAGTGAATGAGGCAGTTAATCCCAATGAGTCAGGGCTGAAATTGTCCCAATACCACTTGGTTCACCCACAAGTTCAGTCTAATTTGGCAAGAATTAAACATGTTAGATGCCACTCTGCTCTCCTCTATGAACTGATTCACGGGGAGCAAATTGGCTTCATTAACGATAGGAATATATTTTAGATAGCATAGCACGTAACCGCGTTGCTCAGAAAGTATTATTCTGTTGCAACCTGGTTCGCTAAAAGGTTCTATCCTGAACCTTGATTTTGAGACACGATTGAATGGATTGGGAAGCATTCTCGAAGCTAAAAAGTTAAATAGTTTTGGCCTAGGAGGAAGTGAATGGAAATGTGTATATTGATTGAAGAGCAAATCATTCATTCTTATTAATCGATGGTTTATGTAGACTGAACCAACCTCAATCGACTCAACGAATATTGCGGTTAACCGTGTAAGTTAAACATTCTATTAACTTTCATCTTAGTAATTGCAACACATCATCAATGACATTAATCAACCGGCCTCAGGACCAACTCACATTACTGAGAAGTAGCTAGAAACAAGCAATAATATAATAACCATTAGTTTTGTTACTGGATTTGCTGAACAGAGCATGCCCCCTGGACAAAAGCCTGTGACAATTTTATCAAAGTAGATGTTAATTATGCTTCCATTTACTCCCCACAACTCTTATCAAAGCCAGAAAGTAAATCAATCACCTTTACTCCAGTTGAAGTAACAGTATTTCAATTCAAAAAGCAACTCATTATTTAGTTAAATGCATCCAAAAATATGTACACACTTTCTAAAATCACCCAAATTGACAAAAACATATTAGAAAAACAAGGTTTTTTATATTAGTCCCTCAAATCTTTCATATTTTGATATTAGTCCCTCAAATCTTTTGATCTGTTATTTAGTCCCTCAAATCTCATTAGTTACACCCAATTAGTCAGTCTGTTAGAATTTTCATCCAAATAGCTAATTATGTTTGAGTTTGGATTTAACTAAGGGTAGTTAATTACTCAACTACTCCTAGTAGCCCACTTCACTTGCAGTCGACGGCAGTAACCTTAGCTGTCATCACCTCCTTTTTGTTGGATTTTTTGAATTAAAATAAAAGAAAAGCTTTCATTTCAAATTTTGTTTTACCAAGCCAACTTTGAACAAGTCTCAGAATCCAAATTAGTTGAGAAAATATCTCAACTGCTTGGATTTTCTTTGGAGTTACTTATAACAACTTGAGTTTTAAGCTTATAAATAGACCCCTCACTCCAATAGCAAGAAACACAACTCATTTCTCTTTTTTCATCTTAAAAGAAAACCTGAAGACTACTCTTCGTGAGAATGGCTTCAGTGTTAAAAAGAATTTTTATCTTCATTTTTCTGGGCAACTTCTTCATTTGAGCAGAGGCTCTGCCCACCGTCCTGGGCTGAGTGCTGGTGAATCCGGGGGATCCTTTACCGCTATGGGATAAGGTCGATTCAACGTCTGGACAAGGAGCGGACTTTTGATCCTTTAGGGAAGCGACATCGCGAATGCATTCCCCAGACCAGATTCTTTTGTTTTATTTTAATTATAATTGCTGTTACATGCTAGAATAATTGTTGTTTTATCTTAATTTAATTTGTAAAGATATTGCATGTTTTAGAAAATAGTATAAAATTTACAACAATCTAAAGGATTAAAAGTTAAATATATACATACTTTCTCCTATTTCATTCAATCTATTTCCTATTTCATGCAACTTAATTGAATTTAGAAGACAACAGTTAATAAATTCAGATTTGAATGATTGTATTTACATTCTGGATACTTCTGATGGCAGTTTTTTTTCAACTCTATATATGTATGGTATTTATGATTTAAATATGCACTAAATAGTACATGAAAACTTTTGTTATGTTTTGTTTAATTCTCCTTAGTTTCTATTATTACATTTTATTAACCAATTTTATTGGATATGGTCGGTTTATATGCGCATCCTATTAAATTCCATTGCCTCGGGTTTACAAACAAAGAGAAACTTAATGAACTGGTTTCCTTTCTTATATTACTAACTAATTTCTATTTAAGCTGATGTGTTTAATATTTTCTTGATTTATGGGCCCGAGCATGTGAGTGTGACCTTGGTTTAAATTTTTGCTGCAAGTGCTTTGATTTGGAAATATTTTATATTTCAGTCTCATACCTTCTTGATTATTCACAGTTTATTATTTGCATAGCTCTATTAAATGTATCATCAGTTGTAATTCTATCATAATTTGTTGTGTGCATATATATAATCAAAGAAGCATATTTTTTAAGAATTCCATTTTGTTTAAATTTATTCTCCTGACATCATGTCATGTCCCACCATCTTTTGGATTAATTGAGTAATCTTGCAACTTACTTTCTATTGGTAGATAAATCTCAATTTTTACTATAAATTTCAACATTGTTTGGTAGTTTATTTATATAGCATCACTAATTGTGTCATGCTATTCTTGTCTAGTAAATAGAGTTTATTAATGAGATCTAATTAATGCTCTCGTGTTTTGGATTTTAACTTACTGCGCATCTAATCTCAATTAATCATGAGATTTATTTTATCCTTTTATGTCATTTGATTTTTCATATAAAACTGTTAATTTGTTCTATTCAGTTACTTCCTGTTAATTGCGATTTGATACAATATAAGGCTACATGTCTCCTGAATGCTACAATTGTCCTCAATTTGCCTCCCTGATTGTATTTGCTATTTGTTAAAATCTTATTTTATTAAACAAAACTTTCGTTAAGTAATTGTCACTTCAGCATTGTTTTTATTTATCAATCTACTTATATACTTGGGATAGCATTAGCTTTGTCATTAAATCGTTTTATAAAAGCTACCTTTTTCAAGTATAAAGGTGATACAGTTAACTGTAATAATGTCACAATTTTCTTCTAACATTATGCTCCTTAATGAAAAGAGAGCCATACATTTTGTAACTTCTTGATTTTAGTTAAAAGTTGTTCGCATTCACATTATACTTGATCTGTTATGCATTTCTATGAAAAATGAAAAATAAGTAATTTGATTGGTATGATTCACGGTTTAATCTTATACGCGTCAAAAGTGACACAAAATCTGAGAAAAATCAGGGTTCTAGATTTGATATAGTACGATTTAACTTTTCTTGATCATTCTCATCCAATAAAAAAAAGTTTTTTTTTGAAAACTTTGAGTTTCCGTTTTATCACTCTTATGAATTTTGACCTTACAAAATATAATCTCTCTCTAACTAAGTTTAGAGATAAATTAATTATCTATTTTGATATTTTCAAATATAGTTTTAATTGTCGAGAATTGATCGAGATTCTTGGTTAGAAATTTTAAATCAGATTCTTCTTACATTTCTTAAAATTTGAAAAGTTATATATTTTAATATCTAGAGTAATGAAATAAATTTTCTCAAAATTACCTTATAAGTAAAATATTTTCTCATTTCACTACTACCTTTTATTCAATAAGATATTTATTATTGAAACTATATTAAATAAAAAATGTCATATGTTGAGGTAACTTATTATACTTCTTAAAAATATTTTTTTCTAAAAAAATTTTTTATACACCTCCTACTTAAGTGTTTTCATGATTTAACTATGAGAATATTCTTATAGTTGCGAAAAATATAAACTTTAATTTTTTATTCATGAAATTATGTGTGTGTGTATATATATTGAAATTATAAGTGCATCATTTTATAATAAAATATATTGAATGATTGCTATATTTACATAATCATGCACTCTAAACATTTCTTTAAAAGAGCTTTTTTTTTGAAAGAATATTATAATTTTCATTGTTAATTAAATTATGAATAATTTTTAAAATCATTTAAAATTTCTTTGAAGATTTTAAATGTGACATATTTTCAAAACTAAAGATATATATTGCATACATTATATGCATGTATTATTTGTGAAAGCATAAACATGTTGCATGTATAAAGGAAAATTATATTTTATATCCTAATCACTAAGTTAAGACAATGGTGATTTGCTTAAGATGAAAATTCGGATACTGTTAATAATATAAATGGTAAGGCAAATTAGAATGCTTTGCTATCTGGTAAGAAACCAATTTGCAGTCATCTTATAAAGATATCAAATCTCATCTGTGACATCATCAATGTCTTAATAAAGTGAATAGAATGGATAATAGATATTTTCCTCTAGTACGTGCATAGTTCTTAATGTTTTGATCAAGTATATGCTTAAACTATTTTTTCAGATATATTTGAATTACATGTTAATTCTTAAACTTTGATTCTAATTGTGCATTCTATTACATTTGACAAATATAAATTTCTTAACTATTATTTAGCATATAAATATAGACATATATACCTTAAATATTTGAATATTCAAATACAATGTATATATGCTTTAACATAAACCATTATGGTATAATTTGTTCGTTTTGAAACTTAGGTTAGAAGGAAAACTTTTTAACTACCTTATAATTCCAAATGGAGGGGAGACTCTGATAATTACCCAAAGACTTTGTAGGTGTAATAAAAGATGTCAAGAGTCATAATAATGTGGTCATGAAGGGTTAAATCTCTGACTGTCACAACTTAAAAATAAAAGGTTGTTAAGCCAATTTTCTGACCCAAAAAACATAAAAGTCTTCTGATTAAGGGTCTTTCTAGGAGTATAATCCTAATTTCATTGAGGGAAATGGGGTTAAGCCCATAGTAGAGTTCACCGACAGCGGGAACCCAACATACTTGATTGGAGTTGGTTCCATGAAAGAGCTTCAATGTGGTAGTAACAAGCTGGACTGGTAAAACTCATGTGGAGCATCAACCAGGATATATTTATATCCTATATGTAGCGTTGTAGCTACTACCCCTTCTCTATGGTGAGATGCTCTTATGATACAGCTAGGTAAGGATGAGTTTAACTCTTAATAAGTCTAACGCATGTAGTGTGGAGGGTACACTATCCAGCTGTAGTACCCTTGGAGGACTTACCTACGTGAGAGGAACCGTGATGGCCGCGGTTGGGGGGACAGGGCTGACCCTAGAAACTCTCATGAGTCGGTTATTGTGAGCATGGCCTTTAACGCTAACCCGCTCGCTCAATATATGAAGACTTACTGTGTGTATTCTATTAATATCTGGTAAAAGAGGCTAGTTCCAGGCGTAGTCCACTATGTCTCTCAGATAGCGATAAATTCACTAAGGAAGGTTCCAGGCGTAGTCCACCTGTCCCGAATTCACAGTATGATGTTGCCTAATTTCACTCTTGTTTTATGATTTGATTGTTATTTATTATTGATTTGTTTTATTCTGTCTTCCCTGAAGCTCAAGCTTTTGGGGGGGGACTGTTGGATTTTTTGAATTAAAATAAAAAGAAGAGCTTTCATTTCAAATTTTATTTTACCAAGTCAACTTTGATCAAGTCTCAGAATCTAAATCAGTTGAGAAAATATCTCAACTGCATGGATTTTCTGTTGGAGTTAGTTATAAGAACTTGGGTTCTAAGCATATAAATAGACCCCTCACTCCAATAGCAAGAAACACAACTCATTTCTCTTTTTTCATCTTAAAAGAAAACCTGAAGACTACTCTTCGTGAGAATGGCTTCAGTGTTAAAAAGAATTTTTATCTTCATTTTTCTGGGCAACTTCATTTGAGCAGAGGCTTTGCCCACCGTCCTGGGCTGAGTGCTGGTGAATCCGGGGGATCCTTTACCGCTAGGGGATAAGGTCGATTCAACGTCTGGATAAGGAGACGGGCTTTTGATTCTTTAGGGAAGCGACATCGCAACTGCATTCCCCAGGCATGTTGTTACATGCTAGAATAATTGT
The DNA here is from genome assembly GCA_038442645.1 of Agave tequilana. Classification (NCBI taxonomy): domain Eukaryota; kingdom Viridiplantae; phylum Streptophyta; class Magnoliopsida; order Asparagales; family Asparagaceae; genus Agave; species Agave tequilana. The sequence goes on from JAVJIF010004337.1 coordinate 113,178, forward strand.
TGTTTTATCTTAATTTAATTTGTAAAGATATTGCATGTTTTAGAAAATAGTATAAAATTTACAACACTCTTCTCCTTCCCTCTTTCATCTCCTTCATTCTCTCTTTCTCCTCTATTCTTTCTATCCACGGTCGGGGCCCCGCTGCCACAGCCCTTGTCGACGACGGCAGCAGCCATGGTCGCGATCACCTCCTGCTCTCCTTCTCTCTTTTCTCCTCTCCTTTCTTCTTCTTCTTCTTTTTTTTCTCCTTCCCTCCTCTCCATTCCTTCCTCCATAGACAAACCACCACCACCAGCGCCACCACCAACATGGCTACCAGTGATTAGATCTCACCCAGTACTCTAGGGGGTAGATCTAGGGCAAAGCCCCCACCACTCGTAGAAGGCTCTCCCTGTCCCTGCACGGGCAGCTCACTGCCGCATGTTGTCACTGCTATCGTTGTTGTAACACCCTGTGATACGTACCCTGATTTTTTGCTCGTATTATTCTATTTTTTTATCTCTTTCCATCTCCCCTCTCTCTTTCTATCTCTTTGTCCTTCTCTCTTTCACTCTTCTCTCACTATTTCTCTCTCTCTCTCACTACTGCTCTCTCTAGCTCTCTCTTTCATTCCCTCTCTTTCACTCTAATCTCTCACTCACTCATTGTTCTTTCATTCCCTCTCTCCCTGTTTCTCTCTCTTCTCTCTCCATTTCTCTCTAGCTCTTTCTTTCTCTTTCCCTCTCTATTTTCGCGCGCTAGCGCAAGCTTACCGGAGCTCCACCGTCGTCTACAGCGTCCCGGGTATCCTATAGGCGAGTACTTCTACCTTGTTCCGCTCGAGTTCATATTGTTGTACTGGCGAGTACTAGTATTTTGTGTGTGGGCGATACTCGTAATTGTGTAATCGATGCTTGTAGTTGTGTATGTGGTACTTGTAATTATGTGGCGAATGTTTGTAATAGTGTAGGCGATTACTTGTATGCGTGTGCTTCTAACATTTGTGCAGGTACTCATGTCCACTCCTTGCAAGTGTCAGCCTTTGGGCTATTCTCCTGCCTTCGGACACAGCCTCCGGGCTATCCCCTGCCTTCGGGCTCAGCCTTCTAGCTTAAACTCTCTGGGTTTCACTAGCTCCGTCGGGAGGCAAGTCTAGCCCTTTACATCTAAACTCGTTCGAGATTAGCTTCGCCGCGTGCGATGGCAGAGTATTCATACGCTTGCTTCGCCGCGTGCGTCTAGCTTCGCCACATGCGTTAGCATAACGTTCGTACGCTCGCTTCGCCGTGTGCGTCTAGCTTCGCAGCGAGTGTTGCTTCACCGCGAGTGTTAGCAGAGCGCTCATACGCTTGCTTCGCCGCAAGCATTAGCCTCGCCGAGCGCATTAGCGTTTAGAGTTGCACGCTAGCTCTTCCAGGAGCCAAGCTCTGTCGTAGGTCGAGTGCTCCAGCTTAATAATATAATTAATTATTATGATTAGTATAGTTGTGAAGAGTTTGAAATGTTTACTCATATTGTTTTCTTATGCCATGTTGCATGACCTGCCACTTACATGATGTTTAACCACTACACTTACTTGTACTGTTGTACTTCACCGATATCTTGACACTTGACAGTTGACCAATTAACCTTTTGACACCTGACAAATTTAATACCTGACTCATGATTATCACCCTTACAGGGACTTGACAATATTATCATGTTATACACCCTGACATCATGTACTCTTGTATCACACATGTTCCTCTTGTTATAATATTCATGTTAATCCCTGTAAGACGATCCTCATGAACATAATCTGAAATAATTGGATAACTTATACCGGAATGGGGAAACTGATGGAATCAATACATGTACGTGCTTATAATGGATTAAATATTGTGCAACAAAAACTTTGGTTCTATCTGAGAGCCTCCAAGTGTTCCGGTGGGTGTACTGGAACCCTAACCCATAATTCTATTCATTCCAGGGCATACAAATAAGACCCTTATGGCTTAGCGGGCATTTTCGGTTCAGTGTCGGATACTCATAAGGTCGTTATCCCGTGCATGCACGGGGCCCAGTATAAGCATAGTCCATTAATCTCATCAATTTCCAATAACAAATCTCATCTTACTCATATGTGGATGTATGTGTGCTAGAACGCTGTGACACATGCCTAGACATACGGGTCGGACGAGTTTTCATAATAATAATAATATAATATTATAATAAGCTGATTACATGCTACTAGATTTAACATTGACTTCCTGTTATATAGCTTTGTTAAGATTAATCTTTACTTGTATCATTTGCAGCACGACACATTATCATGTTTGTAATGCAACTTAATTAACCAAACAATGATGATATCAGAAGCGTGTATTATATAGTCCCTCCCTCGTTCGGATAATGGTATTCGCATAACAAAGTTCGGATGAGTTCTGTTGGAGTGAGGACTTCAATACAGACTGCCAGTGATATTGGACACTAGAAGGGAATGATTAAAATAATAGGCGATCTTGATTATTATTATTGTATAATTAAGTTTCCTTGCTCGCCTCTTGCGTGTTATCATTTCAGCACTACTGTAATTATATTTCTGATTCTCATTTACTAGTTTGTTACTTGCATGTCTGAAACACGTCACTATGATCTTGTACATGTGTGATTGCATGTGCACGCTACTTGGCTTCATTTTACGAACTTATTAGGTTGCTTTCTGACAACTCCTGCACCTGTATGTCCAGATTTCGGAGCTTAGATCGTAGTGGACCTTTCTCCGAAGATTCTTTGCACAGTGAAAGCGTGGTGGATCAGTGGTATATCTTTGATCTGCCTTCTCTTGACCGGCTCGCGAGATCCCTTTTTGTCAGCTCGTGAGCATATTTTGTCTTGTCCATATCTTGTAAATCATACTTTTGCACCTACTGGTGATGTAATATTTATTAGAAAAATGAATTAACCAGCGAATCTTTGAGTTGAATTAAAGGGAGATCCGTTGATAGAATCAACCGAATAATGGTTGGAGTGTGTTATCCTTCCATTGGGGATGAACACGGTATATTTACATGTTTAATTCCGTTTTAGAATGAATGAGATATTAAAGTCTAAAGTTTGCCTAATTCAAAAGTTAAAGGGGAATAAAGGTAGCTAAAAGCATTTAGTCTCACATTGGATATAGGATGGACAATTGAAGTGTATAAATAGAGGAAAATGAGAACAAAAGGCGTGCCCTTTGGTAACTTGGAGTTTTCGCGCGCGATTGGGGGGAACCACGCCCACACGCGCGTGCGCGCGGCCGCCGCCCGCCCGGCTCAGCGCCTGCGCCGGGGCTAAGGCTCGGGTTCGGGTTCGGGTCCGGGTCCGGGCGTGGGCCCAACCCGGCCTAGTTCTTTTTTAACCGGGCCACACAGGTTAGGTGCTACAGCGGGTCTCACCCGCTCCACTACCCTCACACTGTGCTGCAATAGTTGGAAGGAACCACCGCAGCGGTTCCTGTCTGAAATAGTTGCAACGGTTCAGACAGGAACTGTCGCAATTGTCCCTGGACGGTTCTGCCTCCAACGGGTTCTCAGGAGCGCTATAAAATAGCGCTCCTCTCTATGGATTAAAAGCACACAGTGAAAGCATCTCTTCCTCCTCCTTCCAGAATTCAGAACTGAGAAAATAGTCAGTCTGAAAATTCAGATTTTTGTAAGAAAAATCTGAAGAGATTTGTTCTAAAAGAAGACTTAGAAAATTCAACAGATTCTTAAATAGAATTGTTGTCTGAATCTTGTCTTCCTAAGACATTAATTCTTCTCTCCCTCCTTTCTCTACAGTGAATAATCTTACAAAGTTAAGACAAATATTCTCCCTAAAATTTGTCTTCGTCCTGCTGTATTGAAATCCTGTGAAGGTACTGATTAACTACGGTTCGACCGTACGGTGATTTGGTAGTGCTATCCAAATACCGTGAAGGAGTGTTGTATCTTGGGAAACCAGCGTCTAGTAACCCGTTAGCAACAAAGCGAGGGACGTTAGCAACAAATCATATATATGTATGAGAATGAGCATACCAATTGAATTGATACATACATATATATAAGAAACAAATGAGTATATACAAAGAAGTTCATATTGATACCAATTGAAACGATTCAATGATACCAATTGACATAACAATAAAATCAAATGTATATCTCATAACCTACCACCCTTCATATGCACAAGGTAAAAGATTTTCAATGAAGCATACAAGGCATAATCGCCCATCCATCCTCCCATAGATGGTAGGGGTTTTCAAAAATAGATTTGAAATAAGCTTAGTTTGAAAAACTCTTCCAAATGAAGAATTGCACTAGAAAAATATTTTTCATGAAACACAAGTAAATCACATGGCACTAAAAACTCTAATATCCAAGAAGTCCTCAAAATCTTGGCTTCAAATAATGACAAAACCCCCTTTTATAGAGGCCAGAAAAATCTGACCGTTGGGCTCTATCAGCGGTCAAAAATCCGACCGTTGCAGCCTCCGGTCGACCGCCCGGTCGACGAGAAATCCAGAGAGCAGAACTCTCTGCAGCGGTCGACCGTCCCGGTCGACCGGACCACTGTGCTGACAGACATGCACAAGTCTGTGCACGTCCGGTCGACCGTAGATCGACCGACCCTTGGTTCGGTCGACCGCCCGTTCGACCGGACTGGCCTGTCAGCCAATATCAGGTCTGGAAAACTGTTTTAAAAATTAATTTTAAAATCTTTTAACACTTATAAAAATTCCATAAACTTGTTTTAACATTCTATATTGAAACCAAACTTGTGATAAAAATTTCAAGACATATATCAACATTCATATTATTTCAGCGTCTTGCAAAATTTATCAAAAATCAAAACATGTATTTTTCAAACTTGGTTTTCATAACTTCACAAAATATAAAAACAAGATATTTGATTCATCTTAAAGCATAGTGTGTATGGATATGATCCACTACACAATCATAATGTAATATCTATGTTTTTGACATTAAGCTCTAAACATGGTTATGTTTGAAAAAGAATATACATGATAGAAATACCAAAAACAAGGTATATATATTTTGTCAAAGAAAATCTTTTACTAACTAAAAATTCTTTTCTAAACATAAAAATCTTTATGAAAGCAATTCTATCAAGAGTTCTATTAAGAGTGTGTGTGTGATATGACTTGAGCAATCCACCAACTATTTTCCTTTACATTTTTAACTAAACAAAAACAAAATCTTATACCTAGACACAAGTCTTCATCTTCTTGAAGTCTTCACTTGAAGTCTTCTCATCTTCTTGACTTGGTCCAAGCTTGATCCAAAAGCTCCTTGGATCACACCGTGCTAGCTCCAAATCTTGATATTTTGTCCTTTGTTGAGCTATGCACCTACTAAGATCTTGATAATGAATCTGTCACTATTAAACACAAGATCATTAGTAAATATAACTTCATGAGTTGATCATCATCAAAACTAGGGTGATAGGCCTTTGGGCAACATTAAGGAGATTCGCTACATGCGTACCTCACTCCAATTACTGTATAGTGAACTAACATTATTTATACAGGGGTTATATTGAAATATTTATGCTCATAAATATTACTGTATATGAGACTGACTAATATTAGTCTAATTGGTGTTTAACCAAGAAGGTAATTGAAAAGTGGTTCGGTAATTAAAAGGAACGTTCTACTGAACGGAAAACCTCCCACTTGATATTCACCGACCTAGCCATTAGATCGATGATATTGAGTAGTTGTTAGATCGATTCCTGCACCTAACAATCTTAAGACAATTACCATTCTTGAAGTTACTTCTGTTCTATTTGAATTACAGAAAATGTCTGAGACTAATCAAGATAGTACCAGTAAGGCACCAAATGCTAATTCAAGATGATGGTGCCTGCTCCACTTTCTAACTCGAAGCCGGAGAAGCCAGAAAATTTGATGGCGCTGAATTCAAGAGGTGGCAACAGAAAATGCTCTTCTACTTGACCACTCTGCATTTGGCCAAATTCCTGCAAGAGGATCCACCGGAACCCGGAACTGATCGGGACTCAGTCCTTGCAGTTGATGCATGGACGCAAGGTGACTTTCTTTACCGAAATTATATTTTAAATGGACTGGATGACTCTCTTTACAATGTCTACAGTCCTATCACAACGGCAAAGAAGTTATGGGCCAGTCTTGATAAGAAGTACAAGACTGCGGATGTCGGTACCAAGAAGTTCGTCGTGAGATAATTTATGAAGTACAAGATGGTGGACAGCAAGACTGTGATCAGTCAAGTGCAAGAATTTCAACTTATCTTGCACGAAATAGAAGCTGAAGGTATGATTCTACCTGAAACTTTTCAGGTTGCTACTATCATGGAGAAACTCCCACCTGCGTGGAGAGATTTCAAGAACTACCTGAAGCACAAGCGCAAAGTGGTAAATTTGGAAGATCTCATTGTGAGGCTTCAGATTGAAGAGGACAACCGTAAGTCCGAGAAAAGGAACAACAAGAACTCCTATGAATCCAAAGTCAATATGATCGAAGACTCAAAGGGGAAAGTGTCTACTTCTAAAGGCTTGAAGAGAAAGAAGACTGCCCAGGGGTACAGAGGTAAGGACCAAGAAGGTAAGAACAAGCGCTTCAATGAAACTTGCTACATCTGCAACAAAGAGGGACATAAGGCAAATGAATGTCGCAATCGTCTCAAAAAGAATAAGAAGTATCATCCACAGGCAAACCTGACCGACCATATGTCGCCAAGCCTTTCAGCTGTGGTGTCAGAAGTGAATCTGACAACCAATAAGGATTGGTTGGTAAACAATGGGGCTACTCGACGCATCTGCTCTGAGAAATTATTATTCTCTGATTATCAAAAACTAGCTCATGATGAGCAACTCTTCATGGGCAACTCAGCCGTCTTCAAAGTTGAGGGAAAAAGAAAGGTCACCCTGAAGTAGACATCTGGGAAGGAGCTCACTCTGAACGATGTACTACATATTCCAGATATCCGCAAGAACTTGATCTCTGGATAAATTCTTAGTAAGAAAGGTTTTAGAATGATTTTCGAATCAGATAAATTTGTACTTACTAAGGGTGGGATGTATGTGGGTAAGGGTTATCTTGTTGATGGCCTATTTAAGGCCAATGTTACTGTAGTGGACAAAAGGTCTGTGTATCTGTACTCAAAGCTCATAAATAAAAATAAATCTTCTACTTATTTGCTTGAGTCTCCTATTTTATAGCATGCTAGATTAGGGCATGTAAATTACAAGTCATTACAAAACTTGTCTAATATAGGATATATTCCTAAACTCAACTTGGAAGAAATTCACAAGTATAAGATTTGTGTTGAAGCCAAGTTTGCAAAAAGTTCATTTCCCTCAATAGATCGAAATACAGAACCTTTAGGGTTAATTCATAGCGACTTGTGTGACTTGAAATTTGCACCAACAAGAGACGGAAAAAAGTTTTTTATTACTTTTATTGATGACTGTACAAGATACTGTTATGTGTATCTTCTAAACAGTAAGGATGAGGCAATGAATATGTTTTCAACATATAAAGCCGAAGTTGAGAATCAACTCAACAAGAATATAAAGATTATAAAATCTGATCGAGGCAGAAAATATGAATCAAATAAATTTAGTGAGTTATGTGCTAAATTTGATATAATCCATTAAACTACAACACCATATACTCCTCAGCAAAATGGGATTGTTGAACGGAAGAACAGAACTTTGAAGGAGATGATCAATTCCACGCTCGTAAGTTCTGGAGCTCCACAGAACTTGTGGGGGGAAGCTCTGTTAACTACAAATTATATTCTAAACAAAGTGCCCCACAAGAAACTTGGTCTTATACCATGTGAGTTATGGCATGGAAGGACATCTTCCTACTATTACCTCAAAATGTGGGGGTGCCCTTGCAAAGGTACTAGCACCACTGCCTAAAAAGACTAAGTTGGGAGTAAAACAATGGATTGCATATTCATAGGCTATGTCTTGAATAGCAGTGCTTATAGATTTCTGGTACATAAATCAGAAATACCAGATATTCATGTAAACATGATTATTAAATCTCGAGATGCTGTGTTCTTTGAAGACATTTTTTCATACAAACGGGAAGAAGATACGACTTTTGAGAAAGAACATACGAGATGATGTTCAGGGACGAAAGCCCAAAGGAACTAATTGTTGATGCAGAAATTGAACCAAGAAGAAGTCAGAGATCAAGAATCTTAAAATCTTTTGGTCCGGATTTCATAGCATATGCTATAGAAAGCGAGCCTCAAACATTTAAAGAGGCTATGTCTGCTCCAGAAGCGCAAATGTAAAAAGAAACTATAAATAGCGAAATAGAATCCATCCAAAGCAATCATACTTGGGAATTGACAAACTTACCTCCTGGCTGTAAACCAATTGGCAGTAAGTCAATTTTCAAAAGAAAATTAAAACCTGATGGATTCATCGATAAGTAAAAGGCTAGAATAGTAGCCAAGAGTTATCGACAAAAAGGACTTGATTACTTCGATACTTATTCACCAGTAACAAGAATAACTTCTAATGTTAATTGCTATTGCAGCATTGCACAATTTAGATATCCATCAAATGGATGTCAAGACTGCATTCTTAAATGGTGAATTAAATTAAGAAATATATATGAAGCAACCTGAAGGATTTACAATCAAGGGCCAAGAACATAAAGTATGTAAATTAGTTAAATCCTTATACGGTCTAAAGCAGGCTCCAAAATAATGGCATGAGAAATTCGATAATGTCATAATCAAAGATGGATTCACTATCAATGAATGTGATAAGTGTGTTTACACTAAAACAGTTGGAGATGTATGTATCATTGTTTGTCTACATGTAGACGACATGCTGCTACTTGGGACTAATATTGAAGTTATTAAGTCCACTAAAAGAATACTATCCAACAATTTTGATATGAAGGATCTGGGGGTTGCTGATGTAATTTTAGACATTAAAATCACAAGAACACCAGATGAATCAATCTATCTCTCACTACGTGGATAAAATGATAGAAAGATTCAAGAATCATGGGATAAAAGAGAATATAAATCATTTTCTCCCACACATCCACCTTCGTAAGAATAAAGGAACTGGAGTACGATAGTTGGAGTATTCTCAGATTATCGGAAGTCTAATGTATTTAATGAATTGCACTAGACCTGATATTGCTTATGCTGTAAGCAAATTAAGCAGATACGCTAGTAACCTTAGTGATGATCATTGGACTGTTTTACTACGAGTATTAGGTTACGTATCACATACTAATGAATATGCCTTGAGATATGGACGGTATCCACCTGTACTTGAAGAAAGGATACAACGATACTAATTGGATTACAAATTCTGAAGAATCAAAATTAACTAGCAGATACGTATTTACTTTAGGAGTCACAGCAGTATCCTGAAAATCTTCCAAACAAACATGTATTGCTCGTTCCACAATAGAATCGGAACTCATAGCCTTAGACAAGGCTGGAGAAGAAGCAGAATGGCTTCGACAATTTTTGAAAGATATACCATTATGGTCAAAACCAGTGCCCGCCATATGCATTCACTGCGATAATCTAGAGCACAACATTTTATATATAACGGTAAGTCTAAATATATTCGTCATAGACAAAATACTATTAAGCAGTTGCTCTCAAATGGAATTATCTTTATTGACTTTGTATCGTCAAAAGATAATTTAGCAGATCCGTTTACTAAAGGTTTAAGTGGAGAGCGTATAAACTGCGCATCGAGGGGAATGGGTCTAAAAGCCTAACTTTACCTAGTCAGCTTAATGGAAACCTCATTTAGCGACTGGAGATCTCACGGACTAGTTCAAGAAGAAAAACTAATTATGATTGACTCTGCGAGTAAGCACTTAGGAGCTTGACTCCAACCTATTCCTATGGTGCACCCAAGTGCTTTCTACAAGTGGATTAAAGATAAGCTTAACGCTTTTAATGTTACCTATACCTTGTTATTAAAACAAGTGGGATAGAGTAGACTACTCTTAATAGGACCATCACCTATGAGAGTATAGAGTTGGGTCAGCTCTTTGGGAATCTCTATGGAGGGTGTTATTCCCTAAAGATACTCTCTGAAACTAAGAATATTCAGGACCAAAATGGACACAACCAAGAACCAAAGTTGATTTTGTAAAGTTATTGTATGAAGCTTGTTGACTTGGTTTACAATAATGGCTGACAGTTCAAGACTTAGTTCACTGATTAGCCAGTAAATCCGATAAAGTTTTTGTTATGGAAGGTTCAAGACCTAGTTCACCTATCCGAATGTAGTTTCTTTTCTAAAGTATCTTTCACTATAGAGTCGGTCTCTTTGTGTGTCAATTCCTTAAATCTCCATTCATTGTGGGGGATTATTTGGAAACGAAGAATTAACCAGCGAATCTTTGAGCTGAATTAAGGCGAGATTCGTTGATAGAATCAACCGGATAATGGTTGGAGTGTATTCTCCTTCCATTGGGGATGAACGTGGTATATTTACATGTTTAATTCCGTTTTAGAATGAATGAGATATTCAAGTCTAAAGTTTGCCTAATTCAAAAGCTAAAGCGGATTAAAGGTAGCTAAAAGCATTTAGTCCCACAGTAGATATGGGATGGACAATTGAAGTGTATAAATAGAGAAAAACGGGAACAAAGGGCGTGGCATTTGGGTACTTGGAATTTTCGCTCGCGATTGAGGGGAAACCATGCCCACACGCGCGCGTGAGCGCGTGCCACCGCCCGCCCACTCCGGCGCCCGAGCCTGGGCTCAGGCTCAGGCGCGGGCTCGGGCTCGGGTCCGATTCCGGGCGTGGGCGTGGGTCCAACCCGGCCTGGTTCAGCCACACGGGTTTGGCGCTACAGACCCGCTCCGCCACCCTCGCGCTGCGCTGCAACGGTTGGAAGGAACCACTGCAGCGGTTTCTATCTGGAACAATTGCAACAGTTCAGATAGAAATCGTCGTAACTGTCCCTGAATGGTTCTGCCCTCCAACGGGTTCCCAGGAGCGCTATAAATAGCGCTCCTCTCCATGGATTTAAAACACACAACGAAAGCATCTCCTCTTCCTCCTTACAGAATTCAGAACTGAGAAAACAGTCAGCCTGAAAATTCAGATTTTTGTAAGAAAAATCTGAAGAGATTTGTTCTAAAAGAAGACTTAGAAAATTCAATAGATTTTAAATAGAATTGTTGTCTGAATCTCTATCTTCCTAAGACATTAATTCTTCTCTCCTCTTTTCTCTGCAGTGAATAATCCTCCAAAGTTAAGACAAATATTCTCCCTGAAATTTGTCTTCGTCCTGCTGCATTGAAATCCTGTGAAGGTACTGATTAACTAGGTTCAACTGTACGGTAATTTGGTAGTGCTATCCGAATACCGTGAAGGAGTGTTATATCTTGGGAGACCAGCGTCCAGTAATCTGTTAGCACCGAAGCAAAGGACGCAATTGTCTTAAGGAAATTCGCTACATGCGTACCTCAGTCCAATTACTGTATAAGTGAACTAACATTCTTTATACAGGGATTATACTGAAATATTTATGCTCATAATATTACTGTCTATTGAGACTGACTAATACTAGTCTAATTGGTGTTTAACCAAAAAAGATAAGTGAAAGCTGATTTTGTAATTAAGGAACGTTCTATTGAACCTCCCACCTGATATTCACCGACCTGGCCAATTAGATCGGTGATATTGATTAGTTGTCAAATCGATTACTGCACCTAATAATATTCCTATAATATTGGATCACGCTTTGTGATAATTGTATACTTGTATTATTTTATTAGAATATATATTACTATTGTGCTTTCGCACGCTGATTCTTTCCTGTATTGATGCTTAGCATATAAATGTGAGGGTATTTTCGCCCTGCGTATGTACGTCGCAGTAACGTCTTCATACCCGCGGAGTGAGGGTGTCGCAGAGAAGGCGGAGGCGGTGGACCAGAGAAAGGCGGAGGAGGATAAGGTGGTCGTGAGAGCAGCAGAGGAAGGACGATGAAGGAGGGGGATTCGGGATTCGAAGGTTGAATCTAAGGTTAGGGGGTTTGGAGAATTTGAGAGCTTGGGAGAGGGAGAGGTGGTAAATGGCCGCGGAGGAGCGGAGGAGGAAGCGCAAAGAGCGGCAGACGCCGGCTAAGAAGTCGAAGAGGGAGGAGAGGCGGTGGACGATGGAGAGGAGGAGATCGGAGAGGGTATATTGGTCACAGTGTACAAATCTTTTGAAATTAATGGAATACTCTTTGGATGAAAATTAATTAGAGGGACTAATTCAGTGTAAGTACTGTGATTTGAGTACTAAATAACAATTCAAAAGATTTGAAGGGCTAATATTAAAATATGAAAGATTTGAGAACTAACTTCTAAAACCAAATCAAGCTCTGATGTTGAAGACAACCCATTTCTCAGACCCGCCCAAAACATAAAAAAACAAACAAATTGAACAAACAAAGAAATAAAATTATACCAAACCTGAAAGAGGTTGACTAGCTCCCAAATCTTGAAGGTGAAGGAAGCAAAGAGCACCTGCAGCATGAAATCCACCGCCGGCCAGCACGCCACGTGGCCGCAGCCCTCATCGGCGCACTCGCAGACCCCCTCCGGCAGCGGTCCCACCTTCCCACTGTACACATATCCTAGGACGAGCACCAGAGCCTCATACCCAACTCCATACCCGCTCAGGACCTCGCCAAGATCCAATCTTGTACCCGCCGCCTCGTCCCTCTTGGCGAAGAGGTCGAAGAAGAAGGGGCTACGGGCCGAGAGGACGCAGCGGTGGAGGGAAAGCTGGTTGCTTTGGACGGTGAGGGTGACGTCGGAGAAGTTGGGGGACTGAGAGATGAAGAGGGAGGAGAGGTTGGAGGAGAGGCGGCGGAGCGCTTCCACGTCTGGCGGGAGGGAGTCGGCTGCGGCGGCCGTCGGCGAGGGGGGAGGGAAGTAGAGGCAGCTTCCGCCGCTGTTGACGGACTCCGACAACACCTCCATTGTGAAGAGCAAAGAAGTCAACGTGATGCTGAAAGAAAGAGAATTAAAGAAAGGTATGTTTATATGGGCATATTTTAATAATAAATAATTAATTACTGATGATAATTAGCTAGGAACCTTTTACTCAGTTGTTTATGAGACCGACAGGTGTATGATATAATATATTATAATAATATAATTTAATATTATTTTGTGGGTGTGTTGTTGGAAGGCACGGATGTTCGCGCGGAAACAATTAATTAACAAAAAAAATTACAAATTGTATCTTAATTAAAGAAAGTTCAAAATGTCCCTCCTTCTTCTTCATTCTTTCTCCTCCTTCTGTGGAGGCTGTCGGTGGTCCCCCGCCACCCTCCCCCCTCCTCGCTCTTCTCCTTCACCCCCTAACCGGTAATTTTTGTGGAACCCGGCCCGCTTGGCGTCTTTGAAATCGCCAGGTCATGTCGCAGGTCAGGCTGTCTTGCGGGTTGGGCTTGCCAAACTTGTATAAGTGGATGTCGTGGAACTTCTCAATGGCGTGGCGCATCATGAGGTGGAAGACCTGAGGGAGCCTGCAGTTAAAGGGGTCATCGGGCTAGTAGTTACAATCGTTGCTCTCATCGCCCTCGCTGTTGGCGGCGGCCTGGGGATCAAAGATGGTGTTGTCCACAACGACGACATTGGTGAATGATGATGAATGATCTGATAGTGTGGTGGTATTGTTGAGGTCAGAGAGTTGGATGGAGGGGAGGTGGGAGTCAGGGGAGGAGCAGGAATTGAGGAAGTCCTCTCTGGTGTGGAGGACGGAGTCATTGGAGCGAAAGGTGGCATTAGAGGCGGAGGTGAGGTAGGAGGAGGAGGGCAGGGAAGGGGGGAGGGCGGCGGGGGGAGCGGTGAGGGTGGAGGCTAAAGGGGGATGGCCGGAACTATTTTAGAAATATTTAAACAAATCGGTGAGTATCTTGATCAATTTTGATATGTTCATCAATCTTTTGTGTATATCAATATCTGTGCATGTGGTTCGAGTGTTGAGAGGTGGTAGATTCCTTATCCTTGACTGCACCGCCCACAGGACTGACTGACCAACTGACTGGCTGTGTGTGACAAAATCCAGAACAGTAAAGTCAAGAATCTAGAACTGATGTCATTCATTCTCCAGTCAATGTCGTCTCAATCCTCACTTGGACAACGACTCCATGCATGTGTCGAGCCCTAAGACCCATCCAAATGTTCCGACCAGGCCCAAACGCTCGACATGATTTTGTGCAACAGAGGCTTAATTCTTTTAGTTAATAAATTCAACACTATCGTGTATGAATCACATTACAGAGAGAGGGAGAGAGAGAGGGCGATAATGAGCAGGTGTTCTTTCTAGGGTTTGTTACCTTTGGGAAGAGTGCTATGAAGTTAGATTTCCACTCACTGTGTTGGCATCTCTCACGTAGCACCAAAATGAAGTTAGGGCTTTGACAGTATGCTGTGTACAATATAGCAGAGAAGCCATGGGGGGGGGGAGGATTTCACCACTTCCTCAATCTCCGCCGCCTAAAACGGCTTAACAAGTGTGTTGCCTCATCCTCTTCCTCAAGAAGACAGGCCAGCATAGATATAAATCCACAAGGGTAAAGGTGCAACCCACTTGGACTTGAAATAATCTGTAAAAACTCTAGCAATCCCATCTCTATCAGCAACATCCACCCCCTCACATTGTTAATAGAGCCAATGAAGTTTCTCACCCTCTGAGTTATAACCGAAACGGGCTGTGTTTCGCTTAGTCACTGCTCTTCCTCCTAAGAATTTGCTCTTTGAGTTTTGGCATAACAAACTCTCGGAATTCCATGGTTCCTTGATCCTCTCTAAGCTGCAGCCTACATCTTTTTTCTGGTGCCCCTAACGAGGCATTGAAATCCCCCATCAACAAGCAAGGTACGCTAATGAAAATCGCACACTCTGGACAACTCCTTCCACAGTTGTGCCTTACACGCTTCATCGGTGTTTGCATAAATGCCGAAAAGCACCGAGGCCCTCGATCCTCTTCTGTGATAGTTCCAACAACCCCGCTTGATCCAGCACATTCACAAACTCATTCGAGCCACCCAACTATTTTCCCAAAGCACAATAATTCCTCTACTCTTACCGTTAGCTGAAATAATAAAATATTTTTCAGTTTCCAACCACTTTCCTACATGCCTCAGTTTCTGTCAAGTTGACGATCAGTATCTCAAGACTACTCCGCGCGATGAAGAGGCAACTATCCTTCTTGGCTCTTCTTATCATATAGAGGGTGGAGAAGTCCTCGACTTTGCAGGCATCAGGAATGAACCTGTTATAGAGGGCTTGGAAGCTCAAGACGACGCGCCAGCCCCTGCCACCAACTAAGAGGGGGCCATTTCGGTAATTGCGCAGAAGATCGCGGACAAAGTCCGTCAAGGGAAACTTCATTCCCATGGCCAATATCTGAGGACGAAGGTATACACCATCAGCCTCGGGGGCCTCTATATAATCGGTATCTGGAGGGTACCACTCCACCTTAACGTTTAACAGCAGTCGATACCGCTCCAGATACCCATCCGCCTCCTTCTGGTTGCGGAGCATCTTCGGGTGAGATTGAAATTCATGGCTGTCCTGGTACAGTGCTAGCCCCTTTCTTTCAACTCCGATCATTTCAAAACAGAGATGGTGAGTTCGATGGAAGATTTGAGGGCAAAGATTGAAGGTTGAAAAGATGAAAAAATTACAGGACTCAAGAAGATTTGGGGAATTAGGAATTTGTGAAGAGTCTCCCCCTCTTTTCCCCCTTTTGAATCATGTGTTGACGTCATCACAATGATGACTCTAAAAAGAGCGCTTACTTTTCCGCCTTCGACGGAAAATACGGGCCGTTACGCAAGTCCCAGCGACCTCAAACAGTGACAGCCAGCACATCGCGCATGCCGATGTGACTTATTGTGCAACAGTCTGGCAGAAAATTAGAGCATTAAATGTGCAGAAATATGCAAAGATCCTCCTACGACTTCCCGACTTTCTTTGTTTATCCTATAGCGACAAATGAAAGGTTAGCTCGGGAAACAAACTCTCCAACTCTTTTTCTTCGTCCTGTAGCGGCCACTGGAAAGTCCACTCGGGAAACTTAGTCTATTTCCTCCTTCCTGAGCAGAGGCAGCAACAAAAGCTATTCAAAAAATTGAGTTTATTTTCACCTTCCCGACCAAAGACTTCGAGAAGAAAAGATGAAGGGGGCATCTATAGTGGTCAAAATTACATGACAAGTGACAAGTCTCGCGAATCATGAGATCACAGACTTAGTCTCATCCAACAGATCTCATCCGACTACCTGGCTGCCAGAGCGTTTACAATCACTAGACACGTGGGGGTTATGGATGCAGATTTAGACCTCAATTTTTTTCCATCCAGCATGACCCCGACAATCATGCGCCATTTAAATCAATTATGGCTGGGGCGTTACATGCAGTTACGATCGTGGGCAGATCCAAACGTGAAAATCTCCAAGGCCACGACTCAGCTCGCTATCCCTCAGTTATAAAAGCCGATTTCTTCTTTTTTTGCAAGGGATTGAACCCTAGAGAATTGAATCTATAATATAGTGTTGAGAACTCATTGTAATCTCTCTGATTTAGTGGAATCCTTCTCTCATTTCATTCGTCTTCGAGTTTTTCACGTAAATTCTCTGGTGTTTGTGTTGCTTACTTTCCCTCTTATAAATTGAGTGTAGATAAATTCTCCCGAAAAATTTACCAAACCAAAATTCTCCATCTTCACCTTCAACACCCACAGTAGTTCCAGGCACTGAAGGCTGTGATAGATCAATCTCTACACGTGCCTGGCTGAGCAAAAGAACCCCCCTGCAGTGGACTTGTGCATACATTATTGATCCACCTCTACTTTGTCTCCCCGTTTTGCTTGCAATGACCAATACAATGCGCTCCTCTTCCACCAATCCGGTGGCAATGCCTTAAACCCCCGGGGTGTGAGTTCTTGGAGCCACTGACTGGTATATTTGATAGTGTTGAATGAACAAGTCCACCAACTTAGGCCAAATTGTGTGGCCCATTTGTGATTATTCTTTCGGCCTATAAATTTATCCTAGCCCAGCGGCCCACAATTGCCATTGGCCCCTACAGGTCAATTCTGAGACATCTACAACTTGAAAATTGAAAAACCTTTTGTTTCATCCATGGCTATTATTGAATTGAGATGTGAGAAAATATGTTGTTGGGATTGATTGATATCATCAATTCATTGAACTTTTTTGACTTGGCTTTTCCTCTTTGTGCAATCGCGTCATCACACAAATAGTAAGATGAAGAGAGATTATTATCTGGTAGTCTCAAACTACACATGTGACCACCTAAGGCAAGGAGATCTCCAACCTCCCAAAAGCTATGAAAATATTGTGGAAGAAAGGAGAGGAGAAATTTGTATTGCAAACAAAATGAGAAATACTTTCTTTTAGCATAAATATATGACTTGTTCTGATCTTAAAATTTAACATATTAAATCTCAAATTCTATAACTCATTCTTATCTTTAATTAAAGAATATGCACAAATTCATCTCTTTTTAAACTGAGTGTCCGCTTGGATTTAAACATTATATCATTTAAAATTCTTACTATTAAGTTATGTGCTTTTTTGGAGCACTGATTCATGGTGTTTAGACATTAGTTTCGCAAAAGTGAGGATTCTAATGTGGCTGATAATTAAAGGTAAATGGAACACTTTGGAATTACTTTCTCATAAATATTGTTGAAAATGAATCTTGTCAACATATTTTCTTAGAATGTGAGTATACAAGATTTATTTGGGAATCTATTAAACGGATTTGTTGATTACTGATGCACCAGGGTGTATGCTGGATGTATGGACTGGTTGGAGACACTCCAACGTTCACAAAGAAGTGAGAATTTACGGGTTTACTCTCCGGAGGTCGCCGCCGTTAAATCTCGTCAGCAGTTGAGTTAGTTAGAAAAAAATATATCTGTGAGTATGTCTGCTCTGAAAGAAATAGTAGAATATTCAGCCACAGTCCAAGAGTAATGAGATCGGCTCATGTGTGTAAGCCACACACACATACAATAAGAGGGCCAATCACGCATTGACACGTGTATTGATCTTCTTATAATATGTTATGTGTGTGAGCCTCACACACATATTATAAGAGATTATAAGAGTTCCAATTCACGTGTCAATGCGTGATTGACTCTCTTATTATATGTGTGTGCGGCTCACACACATGAACCGAACCCAAGAATAATATACTTGTGTTTGCTTTTGTCACCTTCCCATCACATTTCTTGGACAGCTTAGTGTTGCTTTAACTTCAACTGACTCTTTTGATGTATTTTTCCTAGATTCTTTTCAATTATATGGGTGCATGCAATTTATTGATTGCCAACAAATTAAATAAAGTAAGAACCAAGCAATCAGATGCTATCCCTAAAAATAAATAAAAAACAAAATCAGTTTGGCTCCATATCATACTTGTGCATACAAGAGTGTCCTATTTGAATGTTATCTTGCAAATTCAAGTTAATTCTCACACCATTGGAGTTTGGAACACAATGAACTTATGATATTTTCTGTTGCAAGCAAACATTTTACCAATTTTTGAGCAAGGATTAAAATATTGTTTTACATAAATTGTATAAACAATACCGTGTTAATATCCAGTGAACTTTGGCCGCTTGTAAAATTGTAGAGTTGAGCCGGGAAAGATCTCACATTCAAAATTAGAGTATCAACTATAACCAATTTTTCTAATTAAGTATAAGTAATAGTTATATGAATCTAAAACTATAATAAACTAGTGAAATCAACAAGACATAATTTAGCAAGTGTAACTGTAGCATAGTAATAAAACTTCTTTAAGCAGGCAAGCGGTCTGAGCTCAACCTATATTCTCAAAAAGAAAAAAAAAAGATAAAAAAAAAGATATAACTTGTGCCATAAAGATAGAACTAATTACTCTCCATTACCAAACAATGTCTAGAAGAAGAAGAAGAAGAAGAAGTCGTAGTTAAAATTTTCTTGTAAAATAAGTTGAGAGAGAGAGGGAAGAAAATGACAGAACCATAGACATATTAATGATCAGTTCCCATTGTGAGTCACGACAGCACTAGGGACATCGTAGTGGATCAGCAGCTGAGGCCTCACATCTCTTGTGATCATATTCGCATTTGTATACAAGGAAATATTTTTCATCAACAAAAATATATATATAAGAAAGCTCGAGGAGAGAGGAAGCGAAGTTCAGACGTCAGCTCATGGTGGCTGTCCCCATCTCAGCTCTAACGAACTGAGGAAGATGGTGGGTCGTTTGCTTTTAGTGGGCTGTCTGTTGGGCCCCACGTTGCTTTTACGAGCCAACTCTTCAAAGCCCACGTCTCCGTCTTCTTCTACTTCTGTTGTTTCCATTTCAGACACATTGCATGGCCCATGCAGCGCAACAAAAGCTGGGTGTTTCAAAAGGTGATGGGCTCTCATCACCAAATTATGATTCACCTCAATTTTCCCTTCTTCTTTTTTAAACAAATATTTAAATAATTATAAAGATATGGGACTTTGGTAGGAGAGTTTGTACTTCCATTCTTTCTGCGAGGTACGTTTTCATTAAAAAAAAAAAAAAATTAATGCCAACGAGTTCATCGTTTTTTTCTCATAAAAAATAAAAGACATATGACTTTATTTTACTTTCTCAAGAATTAGTTACTTAGATCATAATTCCTTTTCACATTTTAGTGGTCATATATGATATTCATGATTATTGATGGAGAAATACAATAATCTGCA
The DNA here is from genome assembly GCA_038442645.1 of Agave tequilana. Taxonomy (NCBI): domain Eukaryota; kingdom Viridiplantae; phylum Streptophyta; class Magnoliopsida; order Asparagales; family Asparagaceae; genus Agave; species Agave tequilana. Next base: position 132,939 of record JAVJIF010004337.1, read on the forward strand.
TAGAGAGATGTTTTTTATCTGGTCTCATGGTTAAAAGAAGGAAAGAGGAGGAGGTGAAAATTGAGAACTAATTTGAATCAGTGGTACTTCTCGTCAATAAAAAGTTGGACATATACTTGTGTCTAAGTTTGTTAAGATCATTGTAATTACATTAGCCCCATGTTGAAAAATTGAATATAGAAGTGAAGTACATAAATAAAAATTGAGTCTCTCCATATTAGCAATTAAACTATTGGGTCAGATTAGCACGAGTGAATTGTTGTAATACTAATTAAATTAAGAGACATCTAACGAAATGTACGCTCTAAAATATTTTCTCGCAATCTATAAAGCTAAATCAAAAGGCTTGAATGTGATCACAAATGGTATTACATATACAAAAGAAAGAAGAATAACATCTTTTTCATGGGGGAAGGAAAAAAATAAATGACTTAAAGATAATGGATTTCATTAGTAACCCTTCAAACCCAAGTCAAGGTAAAAGCAAACAAATCATTTACACACAGAGAAATTAGAATAATTACACCCAAAGGTTCTCAATTTTCACTCCAAACTATTTACAGTATACTGCAAATGAGTATGCAACTGTTCTCATATCCTCTCCCAACTGCAGGAATCTCTTGAATGTGCTTGAGAAAATGACAATGTGTGTGTATCCATGAAACATAATTACCTATATTATTACGAACATCAACATGTTGTATCTTAAATTAAACAATAAAAAGATTGGATCTACAATAATTATCATTAGAATAATCAAGATCAAAGATCATAAATTTATCGTAGATCAAAACTCTAAAATATAAATCTAGTCTCCATGAAGATTCAAAGACATGAGAAAATTGAAATAATAAAAGCGGAAGCATATCTTTATCTATGACTGAATTCCTTGAATTGTCGGGATGGAGATGGCCTCCAAAAGATCTGTATTTTTTTAGGGTTTCTCTCTACTTGAAGGGATTTCAAAGAGAAGAGGATGATAAGCTTCTTGGGGACCATGATCCCTTATATAATAACAAGAGTTATTCTTTTTTTCAATTTAGCCCTTTAACAATTAGAAATTACATAATTAACTCTACACATTAAATTCATGACAATTTAATACCCTTTAATCCAATTATTAACTTAATTATATCACAACTAATTTGGAATATACTTTAAGATAGTCAAACACATTAAATTCACATATGTGAGCCCACACATGTTTATTTCCAACAATCTCCCATTTGGGCCACATTTGTTACCTTATAAATGTGTATACTTTATGAGCTCAAAATATTGCTATCATATAATCAGCTATTCTTAACAATCTCGTCCATTGACTATACTGATATAGGATTAAATGAATTTTTGTTACATTTAGCGTAACTAAACCCACCAATAATCACATATACTAATACAACCAAATGACATGATCAATCATGGATGTGTAGCATAAAAATTACATGTAATGTGATCTGAACATGCTTATTTCCAGCTGGTCCTCCTTTAAACTTTATTGAGATCAAACTTTAACATAATAAAACAGAGTGTATAAGCTGAATACTTTATTTCTGCAGAAAATATCCAAACACACAAATTATGTTCAAAATATAAAATAGAGCAATGAAACATATATATACAAACTCCCACTAAAATATAATATCCTTAAGTGATTTAACACCCATAGAAGCAGTATGCTCATGAAAGACTTTCGGTGTTAATCCTTTAATAAGCGGATCCGCAATCATGGAGTTTGTCCCAATGTGCTTTATTGAAATCTGTCCACTCTGTACCCTTTCTTTCACAACTAGGAACTTAATGTCAATGTATCTTGACTTGGATGAGCTCCTATCGTTGTTGGAATATAAAACTATTGATTTATTGTCACAGCATAACTTTAGTGGTCTTTCAATACTACTTAGAATGCACAGCCCAGTGACAAAATTTCACAGCCATAATTCATGGTTGGATGCCTCATAACACGCTACAAATTCTGATGCCATAATAGAGGAGGGTATGAGTGTTTGATTAGCACTCTTTCAGGAAATAGCTTCTCCAGCCAACAGATAAATGTAGCCCGATGTGGGTCTCCTACTGTATTGGCATCCAACAAAATCAGAATCTGAATACCCAATGATCTCAATTTAATCTGATCTCTTATATGTGAGCATGCAATTCTTAGTCTCTGTAAATATCTAAAGACCCTTTTGGCTGCTCTCCAGCGAACCATCGCAGGGTTACTTACATATCTGCCTAGCATTCCAACAATGAATGCTATGTCTGGACGTGTGCAAACCTGAGCACGCATTAGACTCTCTACAGCTGAAGCATAGAAAATCTTCTGCATTTCTTTAACTTCAAGGTCATTCTTAAGGCATTGACTTAGACTGAATTTATCACGTTTTGCGACTGGGGTGTGTCCTTGTTTACAATCTTGCATACCATATCTTTCAAGTATCTTTTCTATATAGGCCTTTTGTGACAATCCAAGAACACCCCGAGAGCGATCTCGGTATATCTGGATTCCCAAGACAAAGACGCCTCACCAAGATCTTTCATCTCAATTTTTTTTGATAGAAATCTCTTGGTTTCGTGTAAAATTTTCTTATCATTGGTAGCAAGGAATATGTCATCAACATATAAAATCAGAATATATACTTACTCCCACTGAACTTGTAATACACATAAGCTTCAACAACATTTGTCTCGAAACCAAATGAGACAACTACTTGATAAAACTTGCAGTACCATTGTCGGGAAGCTTGCTTGAGTCCATAGATGGATTTCTTTTGTTTGCAAACCATATTCTTTGGGTCTCCAGACACTAAGTTTTCTAGTTGCACCATATATATAGTTTTATCAATGTCACCATTGAGAGTCTTAACATCCATCTGATGTAACTCAAGATCAAAATGTGCAACAAGAGTCATAATTATCCTAAAAGAGTCTTTCGATGAAACCAGAAAGAAAGTCTCTGTAAAATCAATGCATTCCCTTTGAGTAAAGCATTTAGCTACAAGACGAGCCTTATATCTTTTCACATTACCTTCAGAATCCCTTTTGTTTTAAATATCCACTTGCAACCAATGGGCTTCTTATCTTTAGGTAATGGGACAAGATCCCAAACTTGATTGTCTTGCATAGACTTATACTCTTCATTCATGGCATCTATCCATCTTTGAGAGTTTGAATCCTGCATGGCTTGATGGAAGTTGATTGGATCACCTTCCACCAATCCATCTGTGTCCTTACGTTCTTAGAGGAATACTATGTAATCATCTAGAATAGCATTTCTCCTCTCTCTTGTGGATCTCCTTAGTGGCATCTGTTCTTGAGGTTGTTGAGTTTGTTCTTCAGGAACAATTACCTCAACTTAAGTGGGGAGTTGTTCAACATTGTCTTGATGAGATTCCATACCTGCTTCTTGAACAACGACAGGTATGTAAGCATGTACACTATCAAAAGCAGTAGTAGCGATCATAATCGATCCTCCTCAAAGACAATGTTTCTAACCTTATTTCTCCTCCCAAACTCAACATCCTCAAAAAATGTTGCATTTTTCATTTCAAAAATTGACTTAATAGTGGGATCATAAAACTTGTAGCCCCTAAATTGCTCAAAGTAACCAATGAAGTAGCTGCTCACTGTTTTGGAGTCCAATTCTTTTCATTTGGCCTATAAGGCCTAGCCTCATATGGATATCCCCGAATATGTAAGTGCTTTAGACTAGGCTTTTGACCTGTCCAAAACTCATAAGGTGTTTTAGCAGCTGCTTTAATTGGTACTTTGTTCAGGATATAAGCTGTTATCTTTCTTGTTTCTCCCCAGAGTGATTCTGGTAAGGTAGAATGATTAATCATACTCTTCATCATATCCTTAAGAGTCATGTTTCGTCTTTCAGTTACACTATTCATGTTCGATGAGCCCGTCATGGTGTATTGTGGAACAATTCGACATTCCTCTAGGAAGTCAGCAAATGGCTCTGAACGTTGTTCTCCTGAACCGTCATATCTGCCATAGTACTCACCACCACGGTTAGATCTGACACATTTAATTTTCTTGCTGAGTTGAGTTTCAACTTTAGCTCTGAATATTTTGAACATGTCCAGAGACTCTGATTTCTCATGAATGAGATACAGGTACCTATAGCGTGAGTAATCGTTTATGAATGATATAAAGTATCTTTGGTCATTCCAAGAAGCCATAGGAATGGTCCACTGATATCTGTATGTATCAATTCTAAGACACTCGAAGATTTGTTGGCACCTATCTCTTATGTTTGGTCTGTTTTCCCTACACTCAAAACAGACATTTAAATCTAAAAAATCAAAGGAATCCAAAATACCTTCTGTCACAAGTCGTTCTGTTCTAGATTTGAATATGTGACCCAAACGCTTGTGCCATAATCTTGTTGAATTTTTTTTATTTAGCTTACATGTTGTACCATGTGAATTTACATGCAAGGTTTCATTATATGATGCAATGGTGTCAAGCAAATAAAAGTTATCATAAATACTCAATGAATCAGTAACAACATTTGAATTTAATGAAAGACTAAATTGATTGTTTCGAAAAGAACAATGATAACCAAATTTGTCCAATATAGAAACAGAAACCAAATTTCGTCTAAATGACGGTACAATAAAAGTGTCTTACAAGTTCAAATAAAGACCAGTTCCTAATTACAACCTAAAATGCCTCAACTTCTACCGAATTTTCATTACCTACAAAGATGTATCTTTCACCATCACTTGGCCTTCGGTAGCTCAGGCAACCCTGCATAGAAACACTTATGTGAGTAGTTGCATCAGAGTCTAATCACAAAGTGTTTTCAGGTACTGAAGCTAAATTAACCTCAGAACAGACAAATTAAAGAACATATCTTTCTTCGCACGCCAAGTATGATATTTTGTACATTCTTTCTTTATGTGTCCAGGTTTCTTATAAAAGAAATAGTTTTTACTTTTCTTAAGTTTCTTTTGATCTGGACCCTTAGCAGCTTCATCCTTCTTTCTTTTCTTGCCCTATCTTTTATAGTACTGCAAGATGAGTACTTTCAGATTTCTCATACTTAATCCTTTCCTCTTCTTATACATAATATGAAATGAGCTTATTCAGAGTCTATTTCTCCTTCTGACAGTTATAACTGACCTTAAATTGACTGAATTGTGCAGGAAGAAATCAATACTAAATGCACAGGTCCTCAAATAGTTCGAACTTTAGTGCCTTAAGCTTGGAAGCAATATGAGACATCTGCATGATGTACTCCCTTATGTTTCCCTTGCCCTTGTACTTCATAGAATCAAGCTAGCTAAATGCGTGCTTGTTTCTATCTTATCGTTCTTTGCAAAATGTTTCTCAATTTCGGTAAGAAAATTTTTAGCCAAAGTTATCTCTTCAGATACTGCATCTTGAAAGGCTTCCGGAATGCCACGCTTTATGATCATTAGACTCATACGATTAGAGTGTTCTCACTTCTCAAAGTTCTCCCTATCATCAGGAGAACTTTTAGCTGTAAGAGAAGCAGGTTGCTCTATCCTTAGTGCAAGATCTAAATCCATGCAGCCAAGAACGATTAGAAAATTATCTTTCCATTCCTCGAAGTTTGTTCCATTGAGCAAGAGAATACTGTTGGCGTTTACAGATATAGTATCAGCAGATATAATATCTGTATAGAGAATCAATCAAATAAGCATGTATGTTCACATCATAGTCTAATAAATGACTTTTAAATTTAAACAATTATGGAATATATTACAAGATACCTAGCACAGCATTAATATCAAGTCTTTTGACAGTAATATTAACTTATAAGTGGTACTCTTGGTGTAATAATCAAATGTTGACAATAAATCCTGTCAAATAATAAATTTATCTTTGGATCAATTTATTATTCACATGTAAACCTTACAATCGTCACACATTTATCACCACAGGTGTATATGCAATTCGACCAAATATTATCCTTCATTTGAGCCGGTTAATGTTGACACTTAAAAAAGACAAGATTCTCATTGGTCCGAACGATGTCTAAACTTGTTGACATTTACAAAAGACAAGGGACAGACAAGCTGAAGACCAGTTTCCACCCACCTCCAAGGGACAAGGAAGCAGCTCGGACCCCACTGATCCAGCAAGCAGAACAGTGAACCCGGATTGTTTCTAAACAGACCTCAGCAGGTCTAAAATGCTAGTATTTAGCATTACATTAGCCCAAGGAGATAGCCTCGTTTGAGAGGCTAGCATCATCCAGAGCATCGCCAGGAAGCTAATTGACAGCTTCGCCGAAAAGCCTCTTTTCAGGACCTCGCCAAGAGTTGCCTCTAGCTCCGCTATGAGCTTCAAAGCGGGCAGCTCCGTTATTGGTCTACTATGGTCAACCTTTGACCAATCAAATCTCCTGATGAGATCGGATCCAATCTGATCAAATCCAATTAGGATTCAAATATGGCAGGTGATTGCCGCTATCTCTTGACTCTCTTAAAACGAGTAAGAGGATCAAGGAGAATCTCCCAACAATATGGAAAGGATCAAGACAGATCAACCGACCTGCCAATTCTAGCTCCGCAGAAGCTATCCTAGCCTCGCAGCAAGGCTACTTTCCAGATTCAAACAGATTAGGTTCAATCTGTTTCCATATCTTTAAGGGGACGATTATACCCTTGCTCTCCCTATAAATAGCCCGTCAGGGGCACAAGGGAGGAGGATCGGAGGAGATCAAGGAGGATCATCGATTGATCATCAGCGAGATTGGCGTCTTCTCAAAGATTGGGCTTCTTCATAAGCACCGTGCGCTCTCGAATTCAGAGACCTTTTAGAGAATTGCTTTCTCTATCCAGGTGTTGGTATCCTATCGTCGTCCTTCTTCTCAAGGAATCTCCGGAACCAGGCGAGAAGGAATTCCTAATTGAAGGCGATTTTGAGAAGCAGCAAGAGGGTTCTACCAACCTTCTATTCTCTGATTCCCCGAACCAGGCGAGAAGGGAATCTCATCGCTCGCATCGTCAAAGGGACAAAGTGGTCGCGCGCTGACCAGACTCCTATCGGCACACTTCTCCAGAATCTCTGAGGAGATCTACTTGTAATCTTTTTAAGAATACTTGTAATTTAGCTCCTCAACTTTTTATTGTAAGTTTTCCCCTTTGCAAACATAATGGAAAACAAGATGGCGACTCCGCTGGGGAATGTATTCTCCTTTGCTGAGAATCAAGTGTCGCAATGCGACGAACAGACCTTCGGGTCTATCTCTGAATTCAGAAAAGCCGGTGCAGCCAGATCTTCTCTGGCTAAATCTTCAAGCAAAGTCTCTGCGGAGACGGAAAAGGTTCTCTACAAACCTGCCGCAGTTCTCTGGCGCAACAAGGAAACATGCCCTCAGCCCAGATCCTGCACTTTTGAGAACCTGGTTATCCAGGTCGATCAAGGAAGATTTGAAGAAGTCCTCTCTGGGGGTGGCCTGATGCTTCGAGCACGGAAGCACAGGAAGGTCTTCATGGCCAAGTTTTCAAATCAGAAACCAGAGGTAGAATCTTGCCAGCACCCCACAGCCCCGCCTGTGGCTATTCAGGTTCCCTGCGAACCTAGGCGCCCCCTGTCAAGGCTGATATGGAAGCCTAAACAGGAGTCTTCAACCAAAGCTCCCGGTGTAGTCATGCCGAGACTGCGCCTCTCCCGCGAAGAAAAGGGTAAGATGCCCGTCTGTCCTGACGATGCTGCCAGCCATGAAATCACGACGGCAATCATACCGTCACCTGAATCAAGGGCAGCAAAGCCTCCTGTCAGCCTCGCTTTCACAAGCGAAGCTATTGTACCACAACGAATTCACTGGGTTCGCGGCCGCAAGGCTAAGACCGCAGTGTTATCTGAGGTTGATCCCCTTCGCAGCAGAAGAGCAGGCAAAGCACCACCGCGTGCTCCGCTCCCCAATTCATCAAGCACTAAGCTCGCACCTGTCGGCGAAGCTAGCACCAAAGTACTATTCAGTACTAATCCCTTCTGCAGGGATAAGAAGAATGGAGCATCATCCCTTGTACGCTCCAGAAAGGCCTCCACGAGGTTGTTCAGGCTCTGTCGAGCCTAACCTACGACAATTCTTGACAAACAAGCGGGAATTGGAGTCTCTCCAAACCACTTCCCCTTGTTGTCAAAGAGGATGCCGACTTGTGACAATCCATTCAGCCCGCTGTCGGCAATATCCAATCAAGGCTGCATCTCCGCACCATCAATCGGTGTTTGACCGGTTGTCCGCACATGCCACAAAGAAACATCATGAAAGGAGCGCTTCGCTAGGCCCAGCCTTCGCGTCCGTCAACATGACCGGAAGAGGACGAGAGCGACACAGGGAAGGTCATACATCTGATGATACCCCTTTCGGCTCCCCAGATCCAGATTATAGCCCGGGCATAGATGAAGTCTTGGTGCGCGAAGAAGGTATTTTTCGAAACACCAGATCCAGGGTGGCGATACCCTATAATTATGAGCAGCCTTCCTCCTTGACGGTCCCAACCGTGCCACAACTCAGGCGGTCACCCCAATCATCCGATGGAGAAGATGAAGACAGCGGGTATGCCTCTTCAGCAACAGTCAGTTCTGTGCGAACGGACAAAGCATCGGTTAATATGGCCGATAACGCCAATGACGACCTTCGTCGGCGTTTGGAAGCTCAGGAGCAGACCTCTAGAACTCAGCAAGAGGCCCTGGACAATATTCAACAGATGCTCGCTCAGCTCCTCAGCAACCAGAATGATGATACCGGGAGCAATCATGATGAGGAGGGACACCTCAGCAACGATCCGCCCAAGACGGAGAGATCTAAGGGAGGCTCTTCCCTGGATGCCGAAGTCCTTAAAGGCCTTCAAGCTCAAATTTCATCCCTGGCTCAGAGGGATGAATTAAAGAAAGTAGGGGCAGTTCGTCCTTACCCACTGGAGTGGGATTCGGTGCCATATCCGCCAAAGTTCAAACCACCAATGTTGCATACGTATGATGGTAAGAGCTCGCCCAATCAGCACATCTACTATTTCCGGTCCCAGACCGGTAATGTTCTAAGCAACGACGCCATCATGGCTAGGTTGTTTATCGGCACCTTGAAAGGGGTGGCATTCGACTGGTTCCGAAGCCTTCCTCAGGGCTCTATCAATTCCTGGGTCGACCTGGAAACTCGGTTCCTCTCTCGCTTCTATGAGGATGACACCGAAGTGACCATGGACAAGCTCCTTTCCACTGTGCAGAGGAAAGGCGAATCTGTCCGTGAATACATTGAGCGGTTCAGAAATCTATCTTTGATGTGCCCAGCAGGGATGCCATTACCCATGCTCTTACAGACATGCAGGCACAACTTCTTGGATCAAGTAGAAGTCCGCATGGGGGCTGTCAAAGCCCATACTTGGAAGGAATTGGTCGAACAAGCTGAGATAGCCGAGAAGTCGGCTAAGAAGTTCGAGCCATCCGCCCCTAGAAGCAAATGGGGCGCGAACAACAAAGGGTGTAGCAATCTCCCGCAGTCTTCCCAAGCTAAAGGGAAGGAAATTATGTCCGTCGAGCTGATCGGGGACATGCAGTCAAAGGCCAAGAAGAGCGGCGTCAACAGCCAAGAGCCCAAGTTTCCTCCAAAACAGTACTCCTTCAGAGATGATCAGGTGGTCACAATATTCCATCTGCTCCACAAAGGGAACAAAATGAAGCTACCGGATGCTCGGCGTCCCAATGAGATAGGGCGCACAAACGACCCTAAATACTGCCTCTACCACAGGATGATCCACCATCCTACTGACAAGTGCTATGTTCTCAAGGATAGAATTCAAGCCTTGGTCGACGCCGGAGTCCTCACACTGAAGACGGAACAGAAGAAAGTCACTGCCAATATGGTGACTCTTGAGTTCGGCACTGCCCAGAAGGTCACAGTTCCTGACGGGACCTATCCAGCCCCGGCACCGCGGTTGGAAGTCAAGCATCCTCCAGCCATGACTCAATACAACAAGGGCCTCGTCCTTTTGACATTGGAGACAGGGGAAGTTATGTGGATACACCCTGACCTCGTCCAAGACGTACAGCGTGTAACAGTTGCCTCAATTAAAGTATTTTTATTTTCCTAAAATGTCATTAGTACATGTATGATATTTTAGTATTTATGTGTATAATACGCGTATGGAGTAGACCCGTATTATACGGGTATTATACGGGTACGTATATACAGGTATATACGTAAGTATTTATACAGGTATAAAGATTTCTTCCTCCCCAAGTTTCCTTTTCTCTCTCCAAACTTCTCCAAGCTTCTCCAAGGTTCCATCAAAAATATCTCCATCTCCATGGCAAGTTTTGATTGGTCAAGAGAAAATATCATCCTATTTTGCAAATAAACCCCTCTCTTTTATAATTTTACAAAATGAAAGGGACACATGGCAAACTTTTGTGGAGGGACACATGGCAAACTTTTGTGGAGGGACACTTGGCAAAATTCTATGGTAAGAGTGAGGCTATAAATAGAGAAAGAGGAAGAGAATTCAACACTTTTGTCAAAAAAAAAGAACTCTCTCTCTTCAAACACTCTCTCTCTAAAGAATTCTCTCTCTCTCCTTTTTCAAGTAGCAACAACAAGGAAATCAGGCAACAACAAGGCAACAACTACAAATAGCCAAGATCAGCCTTACAAGTGAGTAGAACATACTAAATCTTGATAATATGATAAGTAGAAATGAGTAGAAATGAGTAAAAAGGAGTAGAAATGAATAGAAATGAATATGCTATGACATAAGCATGTAGATATGCAAATATTGAGCCTATGTGTGATGTAGGATCATCTGTTTTAATTTCTGTAATTGTTTATTTCCGTTGCTTACAAAATTATGATATTTTACATATCCTGCATATTGATATGAGATGATGATATATGTGTTTGTGTGTTTTCGGAGGAAGGGACCGGGTTGAACCGGAGGAGTAGAAGGGGAGAACATATGTGTATATATGTTTGTATTTGTGTTTGTGTGTTTCGGAGGAAGGGACCGGGTTGAACCGGAGGCGTAGAGGAGGGAAACATATGTGTATATATGTTTGTATTTGTGTTTGTGTGTTTTCGGAGGAAGGGACCGGGTTGAACCGGAGGCGTAGAGGAGGGAAACATATGTGTATATATGTTGTGTTTGTGTTTGTGTGTTATCGGAGGAAGGGACCGGGTTGAACCGGAGGAGTAGAAGGGGAGAACATATGTATATATGTTTGTGTACGTGTATATGGACATGATAGAAGTCCTATGATAAAATCATGCATGATTCTTTAATTTCAGATCTGAAATAGAGTCTTAAACAAGCTGTTTTATGTGAATTAGTCGACTAAGTTCAGGAATTTGTCGACCATAGGTGTAATATTTGAGGCAGAGAACTGCTGATATAGCAGTATTAGTCGACTACAAACAGACTGTAGTCGACTAAATCTCAGAGGCAGAGTGTAAACAGAAGTTAGAAATCTGTTTTTCACAGTTTTAGTCGACTAGGACCTACTACCAGTCGACTAATAAATTCCTTTAGTCGACTATACCAAGAGGGTAGTCGACTATAGATGATTCACAGAAAGTATCACAACTTTTCACAGTTTTAGTCGACTAGAGGAAACTTCCAGTCGACTAGTCATTGGTAGTCGACTATACCAGGAAGGGTAGTCGACTACAAAGTCTCTGTTTGACCAGTTAAGAAGCAGGTACGTGTAAAGCAGTTTTAGTCGACTGTAGTTCAAGTATTAGTCGACTTGCAGTTGTTAGTCGACTATAGAAGTGGCCTAGTCGACTAATAAGGCATTATTCTGTGTTCTGTTTGGTTCATGATGGATTCTGAAATCCAATAAAAATAGTATGTTGATACTCATGACAACTGGATGATTTAACCTGTATACCTACCTGCTAAGTGCATTTAAATATTGTTTTACTCACTGAGCCGTCAAGCTCACTCTATTCACACTCCACTACAGGTTTGGACAAAGGCAAGGGTCCTGCTTAAAGCGGTAGCGCGGACATTATCGCCGGTACCTCAGCAGTAGGAGTTTCTTTTATTGGATATACATGGTTTTGTATAAGTATGTTTATGTTTAGTTGAGTTTCTATTGTGGCATGTAAATATTAAAGAACTTGGTGTTGGACTATTATTGTATGAACATATCCAAGATTTGTGTTCTCGTGGATTAGTGATCTATAGATGTTAGTATGCTAAGTTTCAATTAAATCATACATGTTATGATGTATATGTCGAAGCATTGTGTACTGATGGGTCCCACGCTTGGATTATATGAGATGATTATGTTTAAAAATGAAAAATTTTTACTGGGACCGTTACACAGCGGACGTCGAAGGACTCCAGCAAAAAAGACAAGTCCTGCAATGTCATCTCTGTCCTGCCAGATGATGGTAATCTTACTTCGGCTTCCCTCAGCGATTCAGAAGAAGAGAAGCATGCCTGTACAGCGCAGGCAGATGCGCCTCAACAGACGGGCACCCGGTCTGGAAAACCATACTTAAGGCAGTATGACAAGTCTACTGACGAGATACAACAGCAAACGACGTCAGTACCAATGCCGACATCCGCTCCAGTCCTGACCAAAGGGAAGGAGAAGCCTAAGGAAGTGCGGTTCGACCATGTGTTGAAGAAACCGCCAGGCCAAGGGTTAGCCACGCCCTTTCGCTTTGATATATTGGCCCACTTAGCCAATATCCCGGCTCGTATCACAATACACGAGCTTCTTCGTCTCTCCAAGGAGACAAGAGAGGCACTCAGAGATGCGCTGGCCAACTCGGAGTCCTTTCTGACATGCATGCCCGAGGTTCCTGGCGATGAGATGCGGCCTTCCTGCTCAGAGTGTCATCACGCGCAATCCAAGGTGCCTGCTATTACCTTTACGGCGGAAGATATGCTTCTCAAAGACAACAAGCATGATCGACCTCTGTACTATACCGGATATATCGGTTCAACATGCATTGAAAGAGTACAAGTCGATCCGGGGTCTGCACTCAGCATCATCCCCAAAAGGCTCCTCTATTTCCTCGGCATACCATTGTACAGGTTGTCCGCAACCACCACCACAATATATGGTTTCAATGCCGGGAGCAGCCATCCGCTTGGAAAGATTCGGCTCCGCTGCAGAATCGGAAGCTTGAAGTCAGAAGTGACGTGCTATGTCATTGATGCTGACACATCATATAACTTGCTGCTAGGAAGACCCTGGATCCATGCCAACTGGATCGTTCCTTCCACTCTCCACCAATGCTTCAAATATGTTGAAGATGATGCGACAGTACGAACTGTCTTCGCTGAAAAGCAACCCTTCAAGGGGTGGAAAACTACTTCACCGACGCCCTCCTGTATCAAGAGGCCGACGGAACGCCTGCAGAGCCATTGCCAGACGATAATGAAAGTGGCAATGAGGCGGATTCAGAATCCGAAACAGGCATGCCAGCCATTTTGATTGGCGAACCAATTACAGCATGTTTCCTCAATGACCCCCAATGTAATATCCCTTCTGATGAAGAGGGTGAATGGGTAATTAATGATAGTATCTCTTTTGGTTATCATGCGAGTATTGGGTCAATTAAATCCATCATAGAAGGCTCTCTGCACATGCCCGTACATGAGCCAAGTTCGGCTACTACATCTGTGGAGGTTATAGAAGGGGACACACTGGTAATCCCTCCATCCAAACAAGGTCAGTTGCCGATAATCTTCGGTAGAACCCAGCCACGGGGACCTGCAGCTACAGAGTCAAGCTCGGACTCAGAAGCCCCACAGTTCTTCCATTATGCGCAACCGGCACGCCATATTATGGAGAAGATGGGATATGACTTGAAGCAGGCAGGCGGCCTGAACTTCGGAAAAGGAAGACGCGGTCTGATGCGTAATGCTGTCCCGAAAGGGAAACCTGCAAGTTACTACGATAGTACACGCAGGGGGTTGGGTTATGTTACACCCACATCATCAGTAACGGTTCAAGTCAAAGACGACGAACCAATTCCATCACAGTCGGACTCATCTGCCGAGTGGGACTCTGACATCAGCATAGGAGGAATGTTCAACGGCCTCACTGTGAATATGACTTCAGGCAGTCAATTGGAACTTGCGGAAGCTGCTGATGAGGAACCTTGGGCCCAGCAATTAAGTCTCCAATGGGAAAAGTGGTTCGAGCTGCGCGAGCCACCTACCGAAGACAAGGTGATCCAGGTCAACTTGGGTAGTCAAGATCACCCCAAGCCTATTTTCATAAGTGAAAGCTTATCACTTATCGAAAAGGAAGAATTGATAATACTCATAAAAGAGTATATAGATGTCTTCGCCTAGAGCTATGAAGACATGCCCGGACTTGATCCACAGGTCGCTATGCACCGTCTAAACATCAAGCCCGATGTTAAGCCAGTCAAGCAGCAACAACGTCGGTTCCGCCCAAACATCATGGAGGCTATTGAAGCCGAAGTTCATAAACTCATTGCTTGTGGCTTCATCTGAGAGGAACAACATCCAGATTGGGTGGCTAACATCGTCCCCGTCCTCAAAAAGAACGGGAAAATACGAATCTGCATCGATTACTGTGATCTCAATACGGCCTGTCCCAAAGATGAATTCCCACTGCCGATCACTGATGTCATGATCGACAACACATGCGGGTTCGAAAGGATGTCTTTCATGGACGGCTTCTCAGGGTACAACCAGATCAAGATGTATCCTGATGACGAGAAGCATACTTCTTTCCGAACGCCATTGGGGGTATACTGCTACACTGTAATGCCCTTCGGACTGAAGAACGCCGGAGCAACCTACCAGCGGGCGATGAGCATGATCTTCCGCGACCATCTCCGAAAGACGGTGGAATGCTATGTTGACGACATTGCCGTCAAAAGCCGCAGCAAAGATGAACATCTTCGCGATCTGAGAACGATGTTCGACATAATGCGGGCTCATCAGCTGAAAATGAACCCAACAAAATCCTTCTTGGGAGTTTCTAGTGGCAAGTTCCTTGGGTTTATTGTCACATCAAAAGGAATTCATCTTGACCCAGACAAAATCAAAGCCATCCAGGACATGCATCCACCAAGGAATCTCAAAGAGCTCCGAGGCTTGCAAGGCAGATTAGCCTACATCAGAAGATTCATAGCAAATCTTTCGGGCCGCTGCCAACCGTTCACCCGTCTCATGAAAAAGGGTACTGCCTTCATATGGGACTAAGCTTGTCAAGAAGCTTATGAAGACATTAAGAGGTATCTCACAAAACCGCCGGTCTTAGTGGCCCCTACATCAGGGAAACCATTCTTGCTTTATGTAAAAGCTCTGGACTATTCCCTCGGCGCCCTCCTCGCTCAGAAGGACGACAATGGCCATGAGCAGGCCATTTATTATCTGAGCAGGACTCTCATAGGAGCGGAATCTCGCTACAATCCTATTGAGAAAGAGTGTTTAGCTCTCGTCTTCGCTGTCCAGAAGACACGACATTATTTGGTTGGCCAAACCATACATGTCATCTCCAGGGTGAACCCTTTACGTCTTCTCATGACGAAGCCAGGGTCGCTGAATTCAAGGTTGGCTAAATGGGCACTTCTGTTGTCTCAATACGACATGACCTTTACTCATCAGAAAGCGGTTAAAGGCCAGGCCCTTGCAGAGTTCTTAGCTGCTCATCCAGTTCCAAAACATTCAAAACTTCACGAAGACATCCCTGATGAAGTTTTCGAGTCTAATACAACCTCAGTAGAGGAAGTGTGGCAGATGTTCTTCGACGGAGCATCGCGGATGGGCCCCAAAGGGAAGATTATTGCCGGAGTGGGGGTTGTGTTCATCTCCCCACAGGATCATATCCTTCCCAGAGCATTCTCCTTGACAGAATCATGCTCTAATAATGTAGCGGAATACAATGCTCTGCTCATCGGTCTCCAGCTCGCCCAGGGAATGGGGGTACGCTACCTCGAAGCTTACGGCGATTCAAAGCTGGTCATCAGTCAAGTCAAAGGCGAATATGAAGTCCGCCATGAGGACTTGGTGCCTTATTATCATACAACCATCGAATTGGCTAGCTTATTTGAAGGCTTCTACATCGGGCATGTGTCCCGATCTCAAAATACCAAGGCGGATGCTCTCGCTACATTAGCGACAACGCTAGCCTTACCAGCCGACACCGAGTATCACCTCACAGTCGCAACCCGGCATCTCGTATGCTCCAAGCATATGCTAAGGATCCAAGAGGTCCATAATATCTCCGCGGATCTTGAGCCGAGGGATTGGCGCTTCCCTCTCATTGACTACGCTCTGCACAGTCTGCTTCCAGACGATCCCAAAGAAGCGGCGTCCATCAGACGAAGGTCGCTCCGTTTCTACTATGATCCCACTTTGAAGACACTCTATCGTCGTTCATATGACGGTGTCCTCCTCCGTTGTCTCTCTCATTCAGAGGCACAGGAAGTGCTTAAAGAAGCACATGATGGCATTTGCGGAGCTCACCAGCCGGGTCCAAAGCTTAAAGACAGGCTGCACAGACTTGGGTACTACTGGCCGACCATGATGGCCGATGCCACCCAATATGCACGAAGGTGTAAGGCGTGCCAGGTCCATGCAGACTTCATACACCAACCTTCGGAGTTGCTCCACCCTACTGTTGCTTCATGGCCATTTGAAGCATGGGGAATCGATGTCGTAGGGCCAATCAGTCCCTCTTCGGCAAGAGGTCACCGGTTTATCCTGGCAATAACCGATTACTTCTCAAAATGGGCAGAAGCCACACCGTTGGCCGAAGTTAAAACCTCCAATCTGATTAGCTTCATCAAACACCATGTCATCCATCGATTCGGTGTACCCAGACGGATCATCCATGACAATGGTCCCCAATTCGTAAGCCAAGGGTTCTATCGGTTCTGCGATAAATACCGAATTCAGAATGTGGCTTCAACCGCCTACAATCCTGCCGCCAACGGCTTGGCAGAGGCATTTAACAAGACGATCATCAAGCTGCTCAAGAAGTTCGTCTCCTCGAATAAGCGAGATTGGGACGAAAAGCTCGGTGAATGCCTTTGGGCCTACCGGACTACGGTTCGGACACCGACAGGCAATACGCCTTTTTCCCTGGTATATGGGTGCGAAGCAGTTATCCCATTGGAAATCCAGGTGCCATCATTGCGGGTAGCCTTGACTACTAAGATGACATCAGAAGACAATGATCGCCTGCGTCTTCAAGAGCTCGAAGCCCTAGACGAGAAGCGGCTCCAAGCTCAGCAACACATCGAGCTATATCAGGCTCGGATGTCAAAAGCCTTCAATAAGAAGGTCAAGCAGAGAGTCTTCCAGAAAGGAGACCTGGTCTTAGCCGTCAGACGACCGATGATCATGACGCACAAGACCAAAGGCAAATTTCAGCCTAAATGGGAAGGACCATTTGTAATAGAAACAGTCTATTCAAACGGGGCATACCGCCTTATGAATGCAGGTGGCGACCTACTCATGATGCCGATCAATGGCAAATTCTTGAAGAAGTATTATCCTTAATCGAGGATCCTTCTCTCGATCAAGTTAACATTACACCTCTGATCGAGATCCGCGCGTCCGAAATGCGCACAAAGAGAGCCTTTCTCTTCTTCCAAGCGAGACCATACGGCCATGAATCAACTGGGACCTGGCTGTGCACCAGTTGTCCTAAAAGGCAATCGAGGTTGTGCAGACATCAACCTGATAATCCGACATCCTTAACGATTAAGGATAGAGGAAAATGTTGGCCTCTAAGCCCAACATGAGTCCTCGACAACTCGTCATGCTGAGGGGAATAGCATGGCTAGCCCAACTCAAACGGTAGTTGGTAAAGGCATATCAAACCCGTTGATAGCTGGGGGTTTGCTAAAAATCCTAAGGGACCTGCTCCCATTTGATTCCCTCTCTAGAATCACCTACCAATTCTCATCCATAGAATGGTAGGACCACATATATTTCGCTGTTACGTTAACATTAAACCTATGACAGCAGTCCCCCCATTTCTCCCCGTGAGAATGAGACCTCCAAAATCACCTACCAATTCTCATCCATAGAATGGTAGGGCCACATATATCCCACTGTTATGTTAACATTAAACCTATGATAGTGGTTCCCTCGTGAAAACGAGACCTCTTCACCTATTTTGAAGCTTGGTGGCTTCTCAACCAGTTATGTCATTGCGACCTCTGAACTGGCAGATAGCCAAGTTCATCTACTATTGAGCTTAGCGGCGTCTCAATTGGTTATGTCATTGCGACCTCTGAACCAGCAGACATCTAAGTCTCAATCTTGAGCCCTGTTGACATTTACAAAAGACAGGTCTCGATACTTGTTGACATCTACAAAAGACAAGTATCACTCATTGTTGAGCTTGGTGGCTTCTCAACCAGTTATGTCATTGCGACCTCTGAACTGGCAGATAGCCAAGTCTCATCTACTATTGAGCTTAGTGGCGTCTCAATTGGTTATGTCATTGCGACCTCTGAACCAGCAGACATCTAAGTCTCAATCTTGAGCCCTGTTGACATTTACAAAAGACAGGTCTCGATACTTGTTGACATCTACAAAAGACAAGTATCACTCATTGTTTGAGCTTGGTGGCTTCTCAACCAGTTATGTCATTGCGACCTCTGAACTGGCAGATAGCCAAGTCTCATCTACCATTGAGCTTAGTGGCGTCTCAATTGGTTATGTCATTGCGACCTCTGAACCAGCAGACATCTAAGTCTCAATCTTGAGCCCTGTTGACATTTACAAAAGACAGGTCTCGATACTTGTTGACATCTACAAAAGACAAGTATCACCTATTTTGAAGCTTGGTGGCTTCTCAACCAGTTATGTCATTGCGACCTCTGAACTGGCAGATAGCCAAGTCTCATCTACCATTGAGCTTAGTGGCGTCTCAATTGGTTACGTCATTGCGACCTCTGAACCAGCAGACAGCTAAGTCTCAATCTTGATGCTTGCTGACATTTACAAAAGGCAAGTATCTCCCCTTTTAGCCCCGCAAAGGGCTGACCTCGAGACTGGCGACGTCCCATTCGGTTATGTCATTGCGACCTCTGAACCAACAGACAGCCATGCCTTTATCCAAACAAACAAAGACGACAAAAGAAAGAATTTTTATTAAATTCCAAAAGGATGGGATACATGGAGGAGCCTATAGGCGTACATGATAAGATCGGATCCGATCTCCGAGCGAAGCCAGCCTCGTCCTCCTGTCATCAGCAGCCTGGGCCAGCGCCTGTGATCTCAGCTCAGCCTCATTGAAATCCACCGCTTGAGCCAGACGAGCTTCAACCTCCGCCAAAGTCGCCCTCTGTGACGACTTCTGCCGCGCCAGTTCCTCACTCGAGCCCTGAGCTGCTCAAGCCGCGCAGACTCTTCATGACGCATCTGTGTAGCGTTGGATAAGAGGAGATTTGCCTTCCGGATCATCTCTTCGGCCCTCTTAACCTTATCTTCGGCATCAAGAAGAGCACTGGTGGAAGCGTCAATTGCACTCCCAACCTCTGCTTGCTCTGTCTCCAAGGACTTCAAGTCAGAGGAGATAGCCTCAGCAGCCTCTTGAGCGGCGAGCTGAGCCTCGCGCCTTTGGGCAACAAGACGTGTGAGCCGTTCATCAGCCAGAGACGCTGCGTCTGAACGATGGATATGGCGCCATTCCTCCACGTCCTTCTCAAGGTCATCTACCAGGAGCTCTAGAGCAGCAGCTTGATGGTACCCCTCAAAGTCCCGGATACACTCAATGCCACGGGAGAGGACCATCTTCAGCTTCGAGAATGGCACAGGCGAGCCCTTCAAGACTAGACCGATAGTCTGCTCCAAACTGTTATAGAAGCTGTCGACCAGATTACCGATGAAGTCATTCTCAGCTTCATCAACCCTTGAGACAACCTCGGAGCAATCTACCAACCCAGTCGACACCGCCGCAGAAGAAGAAGCGGGAACATCGACAGCAGCAGGGCAAGCCAAAGGTGACCTCGGCGGAGTCCTCAGCGACACCAGCACGCCAGCCACCGCGGAGGTAGGACTGGCAACCACCTCCTGAGCAGCAGGCTCGACAATCAAAGTCGGGGAACTAGGGTCCACGATCACCCTCAGCCCCGCACTGGGCAAAATTGCCGGCACCTCACTCGCTGATGTGATTGGGAGTGAGGATACCTCCGGGACTGCCGCCCCTTCAGCCTCTCGCCTTTCAGCTGACGTGGGCTGATAAGAAGGCAAGTCGCCATACAACACGTCCAACATGGCAACATCCGCCGTGGACGAAGCACTCAACCCACCCTCTGACCTTCCAGGGGAAGTCTCCGGCTCCTTCAAAGCCGACGCATCTTGAGGCCGAACACCTGCAACAAAGCCATGGTCAGAAAGCAGATGCAGTAAACAAGAGGAGATCAAAAGGTCGTCATTTTACCAAAGGCTGATGTTACTTCGTCAGCCTCATCAGTCTCTAGCGGTTCCATCGCGAAGTTCTTGCCAGAATCAACGCGGATAGCCGGCCTGCTCGCCGATTCCTCCGCAGACCACCCGATAGAGCCGGATGCCATAGGACTTCCTTTAGAAGTCCCGGCACCCGAGAGGCCAATGTCGGCCGCATCACCTCCAGACTCCTCCGAGCGAGCAAAGGAACCAGCTGCAGTTCCATAAGCGAATAGAGGATCATACTGGTCCCCTTGCTCCCCATGCTCCTCAGCTCCTGCAACAACAAGGCAGACGGTGAGTCATCTAGAACACATCAAAGGCGCATCATGCAATCTTACCAGTTGTCGGTTCAGCAACCGACGGCTCAACCCCTAATGGAGCAGCAGGATGAGGCGCCGCAGAGGGCTCACCCTCTACCACGATGGTAGGAGTCTGGCGACGGGGCCTCTTCGCCGACGACTTCCTACGGGATCCACTCCCACGCTTCCTTTTGAAGTGGACATCAGAGTCCTCTTCTTCCACTTCTTCCACATGTTGTGAGGGAGCTGTCCCCACTACACCAGACCCGGCTTCACGAGTATCAGCTTCATGGGCATCAGCCCTCGTCCCTACCTCAAAGCGAGGGCTCCCTGCATCAGAAGCCTCGCTATCATCCACAGCGATGAACTCCTCTATGCCAGGGACACGGACTCGTTTGCCCTCCTTCTTATCAGAAGCCTTCTGCCTCATCCAATGAGAAATTAACTTCACACCCGAACGGTTGGCATTAAACCCAGCAGGTGTAGAGTTCGAAGCTGCATACCATTGGCAGAAACACAGGGTCGTCCAAAGGCCGGGATCCCTCAGCGGCGTGCGTAGCCACGCTCCAGTGTCATCCGCGGTAAAGAACCGCCAAGCACGAGCCCCATCAATGAGGCTCCCCATGAAAGCCAGGTCCGGATTGGGGTTGCCCACATACAACTGGTCATACCCAAATTGGCGGGCAAACCGGCTCGGGACGTAGGGCTCCAGGTAGCAGGTATCCCCACTCCTGTACAGTAAATGCGAGGGCCGGATACAGACCAGCCACTCGAAAACACCCCGACTCATGGGAGACCGACCTGACTCCACATCATGGAATTCCTCGTTGTATCCTGCACCCCGCAGGCGAGGAAAACAACGGAACAGGCTATAAGCGTCATAACGACGCACTAACTTACGGGCCTCGGCCACATAAGTTTTCTGCCACGAACGGCCTTCAAAGCGACGGAGAAGCGCCGTTTGAACACCCTGCGGAGGGTCTTCCCCAGCTCCAATCAAACTGGGGCAGTGCAAGGCGAACCACGCCATCAAGTAGGTGTACGGTAAACCTACCCTAGGATTGGGTCCGTCACAAGGCAGGACGGCACCCTTCCCTCGCCTTGACGCCATTGGCCTGCAGAAAGCCTCCGTCAGTGCACGAAGGCCCCTCTGAATACAACACACCATGGCCGGGAGAAGACCCAGACGGTGGCCATGGACCAAGCGGACGGCAGGCAGCAGCACATTCGGGTGGACGATGTCACCCGAAGAAGAAGGCACGACACACTTCTTTAACCAGATGGTTAAGAAGCCGGCCAGCAACGCCTTGCGAGACATAGGCCGACGGGCCTGATGGTGAAAGCTCCGAAGAACATCACCCTTCCCGAAAGGACCATCATCTTCTGCCACGACGATGTCCTTTTCAGCATGCACCTCCATCCTTGCCAAGATGTCTTCTTCAGCAACTCCGCAATGAGCTGCCTCAGGCGCACTAGTCATATCCGGGAACAAGTAGTTCCCCCAGCTCTTCAAGCTCTTCGAGCTACCCTTGCCACCTCCGTGGATGCTGGAACAGATATGCAAGTGGCACATCAACTCCCGATATGTCTCGAGCAGAGCAGGCTCCTGCTTCTCCAGAATAGCCAACTCCGCCTCACAGGGAAAGTACTCTTCGTATGGAAGAGACCCGAAGGGCAAAGCAGAGATCTCCCGCATCTCGTGCAGGGCCATGCCCAACTCACCAACCGGGGTGAAGAAAGTCCCCGAGGCCGGGCAGTACAACTCAAGGATGGCGTAGAAGCACGCCACCTTCATCTCAATGCCGTAGCAGGTCGCCCTGACGGCCTCATGGAGGTTTAACCTCTCTAAGTCTCCCTCAAAATGAGTGAGGATATAGTTGGTCAACTCCGCCCACCACGACCTAGGAGGGTGGACCCAACCGGGAGTCCTGAAATCGGTGGCGGGGTAGTTCCCGTCAACTTCGCAGAACTGAGTGCCAAAGGTCGGCGCCGCAGCTGGGTTCTCTCCTACTGGAAGGTCCCGCGATACCTTCCCAGGGTAAAGCCCCATTATGCTACGAGGATGGCCCGCCCTCGAATAGCCGGACTGGAATGTCAACCTCCCGACACTTACAGACTCGGCATTTAGGCTCACGCCCCACGCCATCTTCCGAGCCTGAGTCACGCTCGCGAAGGAAGACAAAGCAAAATGCCGCTTAGTGGACGGGAGATAGAATCTCTCGCCGTCCAACTGGAAGATCCACTGGCCTTCACCGGCCTGCAGCTGGCGATCGGGATCAGGTGCAGCATCCCCGAACATGAAGTCAGGCTTTCTGTAAGCCTGACGATCGATATCTTCAAGCGGAGCCGTAGTCAAGATGCTCCGCATGGCCTGCGGACGACCGTCCTGGATGAGCGTATCCCGTACAAGGGAGCTCGGCTCGCTGAACAATGAAGCCTGCCCATAGAACTGCAAGCTGATGTTTTCGCCTGCTCGACTGGTTAGACCGAACAGACTGTTCTGGAGGCCGGAGGCGTAATGTACTGCAAAAACAGAAATGAACTATGATTAGTTCACCAATCAAGTGGATGCGAAAACATAAAAATTCGCTAAGGCATAGCCTCGCCCAGCAAGCAGGGCCTGCAAGGCGATAGCTTTGAAAAAGCTTCGCTTCATGGATAAGACTGCATCTTTGCAGAAAATATCCAAAGCGCCGACTTCGCTTAAAGCAGGAAGTGGCATAGCCCTAAGGGCTGACGTCATCAAAAGGACATCATGGTCAACGGTCGTCCTTCGTGGCCACGACTGAAGGAACACGACCCATATCCTGTTCCTCAACAGGATGGAGATTGCCCGAGCAATGGCTTCCTACGGAAGCCTAAAAGAAGAACTGTTCAGTTCTTACTTCCCTGGTGCAAGGAAAATAGGGAAGTTAAGGGAAACGAGTTCCCTGATGAGGACAGATCATATTCGATCGTCCTAATGGCCAGATACCGACTCCAAAGGAGGAAGACCACCATCTCTAATCTGGGAGAAAAATTCCTTACCAGTGACTGGTCGCTCGATGACCGAAGGAGGAAGACCCTCCGCCGCAGAAGTCGCCACTTTTTCCCGCTCGTCTTTTGGGCGCCATTGAAGAGCTGCTAGAGTCCTCAAAGATCTCTGAATGAAAGAGAAGAAGAAGAGGAAGAGATAGAAAGTTCTCTGAAAAAAGAGAGACCTTTCCATATTCAGCCCGATCGGGCTTTTATAGGCCAATCAGCGCCTGAAATGAGGCCTCGAAAAAAGGCCCATGCCGCCGTTTCGAATTAATTCGAAACAGCGCCCGAAGCGCCTTCCCGAGAAGCGCCGGTTCAACTCTACTAAGAGTTAACTCTACTGGTGCAAAAGTGCGGACTTCGCACAATCTTTTAAAGGCTTCGCCGAGAGGCTTACCTTAGCCCTCTAAAAAGGTGCTATGTCCTTAGCTCCGCACACAGTCCAGCCCAGCAATGGCCGAACTCCCAATGAAAGTAAGCAAAAATCAGATGATCAGACGATGAACTTTCATTGATTCAAAAGCAAGGGTACATTTGATATTACATCAAAGCTGTGTTTCATATAACACACCAAGTTGCCTAACAAGGTCATTTGCATAAAAGGCATACAAGCGATTTTATCTGCTCCCAGGCCAGACCAACGGACAGGAAGGGCCCTCCTCCTGCATAAGGCTGTAATCAGTGGTGCCACAAGGACACGGTCATTTTTCTCCACAAAATGGCAGATCTTGCCAGGCCATTTTTGTTGAAGCCTGGCAATAAAAACCTATCGCCGCCAACACGA
Source organism: Agave tequilana (assembly GCA_038442645.1). NCBI lineage: Eukaryota > Viridiplantae > Streptophyta > Magnoliopsida > Asparagales > Asparagaceae > Agave > Agave tequilana. The sequence continues at coordinate 157,427 of JAVJIF010004337.1, forward strand.
TAGATCACGTATAATGGGAATTGGCAGTGGTACCAGTGATCTAACAGGCGCGATATCCGCTTTCCTGAAGTGGATCGCCCCCAAAAGCCACCAAAGTTGAAAGTCGGCAATGATGCCGGCGATCCCACAGGCGACGCCCATTATCTTGAAGCGGATCCTCTCCGATAAAGGCGGCGGCCAGCCTCACCTCAGAACGAATCATCTCGGATAAGAGGCTGCCAACAGCCCCTGGGACGCGCATTCGCTACCCCGAATTGTTCCTCCTGCTTAAAAGTAAAGCTTCAACCGGGGAAGCATAAGGCAATTTCATGGTTTCTTCCATCAAGTTACCAGACTGGCAAGCATAGCTCACTGCAAGGACAAATTGGAGCAAGTTAGCAGTCAAGCACAGAAAGAGCTGCAAAGATATTAAGTCAGATTCTTGGGCGGCAAAAGCAATCCGACTTCAGCAGAGGACAAGCTCCGCCTGCACAGCAACCATGAGCTGGCTCAGCAAACGCCAAGTCCTAGCTTCACCTATACGGCAAAGTCAGACTGATCTTGTGAGAAACAGTCTCAACATTCACCGATATGGCAAGACTGGCTCAACTATTGAAGAGGCAAGTCCCAAGTCCTGCCTACGCAGCGGACTAAACAAGCAATGGTCTCTCTAATCAAATCAAGACGATGGCTTCGCAAAAAGCCATGATGAGATCCTTCTCTGCAGCAGCCAATTGCAAGATGAAGATCGAGGGAAGTTAATCCCTAAAGCAGCAAATCAAGGGAGATGAATTCCCTAAAAGTGGTGAAGTCTCTGAATGATCAAGACTTACTGGTCCTTGGCCGGATAGACAACCAGAGTGGGCTTTCCCACTAATTCAGAGATCTGAGTATCTCTCTCTACCAAGAGAAGAGAAAACAAGCAGGCCATTTCTCTTCAGAGGACCTCAAGTGTCCTATTTATAGGCCCCATGGCCTGAGCACTCTCACCTCAAGCGTGGAAGCACGAGCGCATTTAAGGCATTTACTGCGCCTTGAGAACAGGGACGGTTTCCCTTGGAACCGTGCAAAGGGAGAAAACGTCTCCCTCATAAAAGGCACTTATGGCGCCTTGAAAAAGGGGAAACATCCTCCTTTGGTAAGGTGCGACGGAGAATATCTCCCTCGAACGGCGCGAAGCGAGAAATGATCCTCCTCGTAAATCCGCCCACGGCAATTGGCCTCGGAAAAGGCAAGAATAGTTCCAAAGCGAACCTATTTCTGGAAGCCCAGATGCGGAGCTACCCGCGCAAACACGAAGCTACTCGCGAACCAGTATAATTCTTCGGCGAATTCATTCCAAAGCAGGATTGAAGGCGAAGCTGAACTCAACCATCATGGCGACGTTCATACTCCACATACTATCACAGCAGTTCAAAGTGTTTCGGAGTCTGAGCTATTGCAGACTCTCGAAAACTTTGAAGGGGGTCTTGTTGACACTTAAAAAAGACAAGATTCTCATTGGTCCGAACGATGTCTAAACTTGTTGACATTTACAAAAGACAAGGGACAGACAAGCTGAAGACCAGTTTCCACCCACCTCCAAGGGACAAGGAAGCAGCTCGGACCCCACTGATCCTGCAAGCAGAACAGTGAACCCGGATTGTTTCTAAACAGACCTCAGCAGGTCTAAAATGCTAGTATTTAGCATTACATTAGCCCAAGGAGATAGCCTCGTTTGAGAGGCTAGCATCATCCAGAGCATCGCCAGGAAGCTAATTGACAGCTTCGCCGAAAAGCCTCTTTTCAGGACCTCGCCAAGAGTTGCCTCTAGCTCCTCTATGAGCTTCAAAGCGGGCAGCTCCGTTATTGGTCTACTATGGTCAATCTTTGACCAATCAAATCTCCTGATGAGATCGGATCCAATCTGATCAAATCCAATTAGGATTCAAATATGGCAGGTGATTGCCGCTATCTCTTGACTCTCTTGAAACGAGTAAGAGGATCAAGGAGAATCTCCCAACAATATGGAAAGGATCAAGACAGATCAACCGACCTGCCAATTCTAGCTCCGCAGAAGCTATCCTAGCCTCGCAGCAAGGCTACTTTCCAGATTCAAACAGATTAGGTTCAATCTGTTTCCATATCTTCAAGGGGACGATTATACCCTTGCTCTCCCTATAAATAGCCCGTCAGGGGCACAAGGGAGGAGGATCGGAGGAGATCAAGGAGGATCATCGATTGATCATCAGCGAGATTGGCGTCTTCTCAAAGATCGGGCTTCTTCATAAGCACCGTGCGCTCTCGAATTCAGAGACCTTTTAGAGAATTGCTTTCTCTATCCAGGGTGTTGGTACCCTATCGTCGTCCTTCTTCTCAAGGAATCTCCGGACCAGGCGAGAAGGAATTCCTAATTGAAGGCGATTTTGAGAAGCAGCAAGAGGGTTCTACCAACCTTCTATTCTCTGATTCCCCGAACCAGGCGAGAAGAGAATCTCATCGCTCGCATCGTCAAAGGGACAAAGTGGTCGCGCGCTGACCAGACTCCTATCGGCACACTTCTCCAGAATCTCTGAGGAGATCTACTTGTAATCTTTTTAAGAATACTTGTAATTTAGCTCCTCAACTTTTTATTGTAAGTTTTCCCCTTTGCAAACATAATGGAAAACAGTTTTAGCTAAGGGCCTACCCCTCTTGTGAGAGGTGGTGTTTGTATTGAGAGAGGAGTTTGGTACTCTTTGTGTTGTAAAATATTCTCTTGTAGACTGTTATCAGAAAGTGGATTGGAAATCCTTCACGGTGGTGAAGGCGGGGATGTAGGAGCTGGGCGCGAAATCGCGAAACATATCTTAGCCTTTGTGTTTGATCCATTGTCTCTCAACTCTCTCTCTTTACATTTGTGCAAAGCATCATTCTTCATTCATATCATTCATATTGCTTGTGTTGCCTTGCATTATTTCATATTGCTTATCATCCTTATATGCTTGGCTTGTTTGTGTGTGCCTCACTTGTACTTAACCACAAGAGCTTCAAATAGCACCTCACCACCAATTCAAGGGGAATCAAGAGGAGTTAGTCCAGAGCCCTTCACGGGGAATTCGGCTACACTTGTGTGTTGTACTAAGTGTGATTGCAAAATTTGCATTAGCTTCCGCATTTAGCGCATTTAGTTCACGAGATTAGCATAACACCTATTCACCCCCCCTCTAGGTGATTTACAATTGGCATCAGGGCACTTTCACGGTCGACCGCCCGGTCGATCGGCTAATTGTCTTATTTCTAACTGTTGTGCCTCCAGTTGACCGCCCGGTCGACCAGGCCAAAGCGCACGGTCGACCGCCCGATTGACCGACCCCCACCCGACAGTGGGGTGATCTCAGTCGGTCGACCGCGCGGTCGACCGGCAAACCACTTGGCCTTTGTGCACGTGCCGCGCACATCGGTCGATCGGGACGGTCGACCGACCACTGGTCCAGTCGACCGTCCAGTCAACCGCCAGCGCCTGGCAAGGAAATTTGTAGGATTTAAATACTTGACTATTTAACTTCAAATAAATCCCATAAAATAACATAAATTCTACAAAAATAAGTTCTTATTAGATCTTTGAAATATGAATATGTGTGATAAAAATTCAACACATATTTTAAACAATTTGAACCATTTTTGTGTTCTTGAAAATTTGCCTTAAACCAAAAACCGTATTTTTCAAAAACTAAGATTTTGAAATGAAAAATCATTTTCTCCAAAACTCATGCAAATATAAAAACATGATATTATAACAACTTTGAAGCATATTGTATATCTATGTTTTTGACAAGAAACCAAAAATAAGTTTTGTTTAAATACAAAACTCCAAACTCATGAAATAGACTATCAAAGTAAGTTTTCTAAATAGATGAAGTATAGATGTATATAGATCAAATATAATATACATTAAACAATGTGAACTTGTTTTGATTTTATCTATTCATGAAAACCATATGAAAAACTGAAACCGGTTAAACCGAAAAAACCAAACACATGAAATTTTAAACAAGTGTGTGTATTGTGAACTTGAGCATATCAACACTATCTAATCTTTAACACAAGATCTAAACTATAAACTAAACAAATCAAGATTCTTGTAGAACTCTGCCTCCAAGCTGACTCAATCCAAACATGATCCAATGAGCTTGACTCAACCGAGTGCTAGATGCTATCTTGACGCGCGAGCTCTTGAATCCCATGTGAAAGCTCCAAAACACCTTTGTTGAAGCTAATCACCTACTAATATCTTGATCAAATATCTAAAACTAAATATCACAAGATTATTAGTAAACAATAACTACATGAGTTAATTATCATCAAAACTAGAGTGAAGGGCCTCTGGGCCAAAAATCTCTCCCTTTTTGATGATACAAAACTCATGGAGTTATATATACATCGATTAAAGTTAACTTCATAGAAGTGTTGGCTCAAAGGCCTATCACTCTAGTTTTGATGTTGATCAACTCATGTAGTTATTGTACTAATGATCTTGTGTTTATTTAGTCTCAGATTTGTGATCAAGATCTTAGTACGTGTGTAGCTTCAACAAAGGATTTAAAGTCAAGTTTTGGAGCTAGCACGGTTTGATTCAAGAGCTTGTGCATCAAGACCACATCAAGTACTTAAGAGGAGTCTAGCTCGTTGGATCATGTTTGGACCAAGTTAAGAAGATGAGAAGACTTCAAGTGAAGACCTTCATGATCAAGACTTGTGTCTAGGTTTGTTTTTATAAGATTTTGTTTTTAGTTAAAATGTAAGGATAGAATAGTTGGTGGATTGCTCAAGCATACTATACACACACACACACACTTGATTTAGATGAGTTTTCAAAAAAGAATTTTTATTTTGAAAAAATACAAAAGAGTTTTCATTTTGAAAAATACCGGTTTGATTTTTGGAGTTTCAAGTATACATGTCTTTAACCAAACCATATTTAGTCAAAAACATAGATATTTCACCGTATATGTGTAGTGGATCATATCCATACACACCATGCTTTAAAAGAGTTTAAAATATCTTATTTTTGTATTTGGAGAAGTTTTGAAAAATAAGTTTTGAAAAACCAATTTGGAAAAATACGGTTTCGTTTTTTAGCCAAAATTTTCCAAATACAAAAATAGTTCAAATTGTTTGTAACATGTCTTGATTTTACTCAAACATGTTTGATTATCAAAGTATAATATTGAAAATATTTTTGTAGATTTTGGTAATTTTATGGGATCTTATTTATGTCAAAATTTCAAGTTTTCCTTTCCCAAAATTGTCCTGTCTGGCTCATGTCAGTCGACCGAGCTTGAAGTCAGTAGACCGAGTCGGTCGACTGATGCGCACAGAACGTGCACGCCAGGTCTGCTGGAGGGCCGGTCGACCGACCCGATCGACCGCAGAGAGCTTCTGCTCTCTGGAAAGCCCCGGTCGACCAGGCCGGTCGACCGGTAGAGAACTTTGTTCTCTGTTCCAGGCAGCGGTCGACCGGGCCGGTCGACCGACGCCCCAACAGTCAGATTTCTGACCGTTGGCGGTCGACCGCCAGCCGCCTGGGCTGAAAAATTGCCCAACTGCTAGTTTTTTCTAGCCCTATTTAAAGGGGCTTTTGGGGCTGTTTTACACAAGATTTTCAAGTGGGTTTTGAGCTAGTTTTTCCAACTCTATTAGGTGTTTATCTCCACTTGTTTAAGAGCCAAAATTGCCATATCAAAAAGAGAGTTTTTTTTTATCAAGAGTGTTTAAAAGTGATTACTTTGAGTTTTCCTCTACTATTTCAATCCTAGTTTCTCACACAAACAATTGAGCTATCCATTGCTATATCTACCTATAAGGATATTTGTTGTGAGAGGATTTTAGGTGATCAAAGTGTTGTGATCACCAAAGTTCCATTCTTGTACTTTGAGGAGGCGGACGGTTGTATTCGCGGTGTTTCGGGTTCGTGTGTGAACTCGATGTTTGAGGTGCGACCTCGGCGAGCTAGTGGGCTTGCGTGTGTTCTTGCAGGAACAAGAGAGGGACTAGAGAGTCCAAAGAGCTTGTAGGTGTTGCGACACCAGTGATCCGGTGGGATCGACTTTAGTGGAAATCCTTCATAGTGGTGAAGGCGGGGACGTAGAGCAAGTATGCTCGAACCTCGAAACAAATCTCCCGTGTTTGCAATTGCTCTCTCTATCTCTTACTTGTCTATATCTTGCATGCCTTTATTGCTTTCATCTTTATATGCTTGATATACATTGTGTGCTTAATTGTTATATGCTTGGGGATTGTTTGCTAACACTTGTATTTAACCAAGAAAGCCAACGCGGCACCTCAACTCTTATTTAGAGGAATCTTGAGGAGTTAGTCTAGAGCCCTTAACGGGGAATCCGGCTACAATCTTGTGTTATACTTGGTGTCTAGTTTAATAAGTTTTAATTAGCATAATAAGTTTTTTAATTCCGCATTAATTGACCATTAGATTAGCCATCACCTATTCACCCCCCCTAGGTGATTATAATTGGTATCAGAGCCAAGTGCTCTTGATTTGGGTCTTACAACCTAGAGTTAAAGATCCTCATTTTATAACTAATCACAATATTTGTACACACACCATGGATTTCATGTCACCTCCCACTTTGACATTCTTAACATCCAAACTTGGACGGTTAAGATGTCTTTGTACCTCAAAGCCCTAGGGATTCATGTTTATTTTGCCACTATTAGAGATTCTTATTGTTTAAATGGCAAAAATATTGAGGCTAATGCAAAGGCCATTCATGCTTTGAAAAGTACCCTAAATGATGAATATTTCTCTAGGATTTCTAACATTGATTCGGCTTTTGTAGTTTGGAACACAATTCTCTCCCTTGGTGAAAAAGAACAATATTTTGCGGGGAGCGACTCGGATGTTGGAAGTGACGCTTCCAACGTATGCTACATGGTCCAAGGGGATAACCCCCTTGAGGTAACTACCGAATCCGAGGTAGAAGAAGATGTTGACATGTCTTATGATGAGCTTACTTTATTTTGTCTACAACTACTTGAAAAATATGACATGCTTAAGAAAGATAACAAGAAAATGAAAAAGAAATTTGATTGCATGTTAAATGAAAAAGATTCTTTTCAAACTAGATTTGAAAATGTTTTAAAAGAAAATGAGTCTTTTTAAAATAACATTACATGCTTTGAAAAAGAAAATGAAAATTTGAAAAATGAGAATGTTTCCTTACTTTCTAAATTAAATGATCTTTGAAAAGGAAACACTATTTTGAAAAATAAAATTATTTTGGTGGAAAAACAAAAAGAAGTTACTTTAAATGAAAACACTTCTTTAAAAGAAAAATTGTTGAAAAAGAAAAGGAAAAAGTTTCTAAAAAGAATAAGAAAAATGATTTTCAATCTCACCATGCTTTACATGCCACTATTAATCAATATGAGATTAAAAATTTGAAAAATAAAATTGATAGTTTAAGCTCAACTTTGAGCAATTGTGCATTTAATCATAAGAGATTGGAGTCCATGTTTTCAAAGAAACAAACTCCACATATTCATGCACATCATCCACATCATGCATATGCACACTTTGCACATCATGATCACACCCACACTCATATGCATCCTAGAGTGTACAAATGTACACATTGTGGCCGCAAAGGCCATCTAGCAAAATTTGTTATGATAAGATAAATGTTTTAAATTTTGCTAATAAGAAAAATGTTTGGGTTCCATACAATGCTAACCCTCAAGGACCCAAAAGAAAATAGGTACCAAAATCCCCACCTTGTGTTTTTGATGTAGGTGCGGGCTCTCACAAAACGTGAGAGGGATGGTGCCTTGGTCGTGGATGTATGGACTTGATGGACATACTTTTGATGCACCGCTATCAAGGAGGTTTGGTGGGACAACCACAATGTGTTGGAGACTTAGAGCATAGTTCTTTGGTTTGATAACTATCTCTAAACTCCTACTTTTATTTACATGCTTTTCATTGATGATCTTTAGCATGTTCATATTTTTTGTGTTTCATGTGGTAAATACTTGTTTAAATGTAGTTTTTGTCAAAACTTGGATATATACGTGTACAAGTAGTGAGCAACAAATTGATTCATATATGTTTGTACTTCATTGTTCATTTGTACTCACTATATGCACATGTATAGCCTTGTTTTGATAATTTTCTCATTTACACTTGTTTTGCCAATTTTCATGTTTTACTTCATGTATATGTATTTTGTATTCAAATCTAATAAATATACATGTATACCCCATGAGTCATTTGCCTTCATGCAATTTACATTATGGACTCTTTCTATGTTTGGGATATGTATGCATATTGTTAGGATTGGATAAATCATACATATACCTAGAAGTTTATTTCTTATGAAAATAAATTTTATGTTTTTCATGTTTTGATAAAAATAAAATTTATGCTTGTTTTGAGCTTCATTGATTATTTTCATGAAAAATGCTAATTACATGATTTTTGTGCACTCACATTTTATTTGTTTATTCATGACATTGTTTCATGATTATTTTTGGGCCTTATAGATTTCGAGTGTCACTTCTTGTGTATTTAGTATGTTTCATGATAGACATATATATTTAGTTTCATGTTTTTGAAGGATCTTCATTTATGTTTCATGATAGACTTCGAGTGTCACTTCTTGTGTATTTAGAATGTTTCAACTAGTTTCTCAAAATTACTTTAACTAGTTATTATTCTTCATTTGATAGTATTTTTCGATAAAAATATTTTCAAAGATTTGTTTTTAAAAACCCCTACCTACACCATCATGGTGGACGGATGGGCGATTATGCCTTGCAAACCTTATTGAAAATCCTTTACCTTGTGCATAAAAGGGTGGTAGGTTATGAGTTATATACTTGATCTCAATTGATATTTTTTTTGTATATACTCATATTTTATTTTTCTATATATGTATGCTTCATAATTTCCATAATATCAATTCTTATTTGTATTTTTATTCTCATACATATATATGATTTGTTTGTGCTTGAGTTAAAATCGATTTACATATTTAGAGCACAAAGTATATTTATGCTAAGCTTGATACAAATCCTTGTTTTCAATTGGTTTCTCAATTGATATTTTAATAAGCTTATGCATTATTTTTTAAATTTGATATTTTTATTGATATCAAAAATGTGCAATAATCTTCAATTGGTATCTATTGATTGCAATTGTATCAAAATAATTTTCAATTGGTATCAATATGATCCTATTTTGATTAAAAATTCAAAATTTGTAATGGTTATTTACAATTGGTATCTTAAAATTTGATTGATTTACAAGTGGTACCTTTAAAAAAAAATTTTGTTTATATGATATCTTAAAATTTGATTATAATTGGTATCTCAAAATTTGTTTTATTGAGGATAATTCAAAATTTTGTTTTAATATGAAATTTTGAAAATTAAAAATGTTTTAATTTGTATTGCCTATATGCAAGGGGAGCTTAACATCTCTTCTACATATGCTTCATGTTGAGTGTATCTTATATTGAGGAGCTTGACAACTCTTTTTTATGCTGTACACGTGTGTAGGGGGAGCTTCACATCTCCTCTTATGCATTACATATTATGCGTTATGTGAATTAGGACTTGTCATCCCTCTTTCATGTAATGTATATGTGTAGGGAAGTTAACTTAGCGTCTTCCTCTTCATGAATGTATATCGCATATATCTCTTTATTGTTGATTTGATTTCACCTTTTTTTTTGATTTTTGGTCTTTGACAAAAGGGGAGAACATTGTTTTGTTTTTACTTTAATCCTTTGTTGATGATTGACAAAAAAGGGGAGAAGTATTTTAGTATATATGCATGTTTTCCTTGCTTTATAAAGGGGGAGAAGGTTTTATGTTTATGCATATATGTTTTGTTTTGCAAAAAGGAGAAAAGAATTTGATGAGTTTTATGTTTGATTGGCATGTTTATCTCCTTGTATTTGCATATATATTTATGTGATTTCATTGCATATTTATTATTTATTGTGATGCATGAGTTAAGGGGGAGCTTCTTTGAAGCTTTACTTTAATCCATGCATATATAACTTCATGAGTTTTATCATCATCAAAAAGGGGGAGATTGTTGGCCCAAAGGCCTATCACTCTAGTTTTGATGATGATCAACTCATGTAGTTATTGTACTAATGATCTTGTGTTTATTTAGTCTCAGTTTTGATGATGATCAATTTAAAATGAAATATGATACCAATTGAAAAACAAACTAACTATTTGGTTAAATAATACATTTTGCAATAAAGATACCAATTTTAGAATAAAGCCAATTTAAGATTTTTGATACCAATATTGAAAATGTTAGCACATTCCAAATTAAAATATTTTTCATTAAGAGTATAGGAAACCAATTGAAAAATAATATACCAAATCATAATATTGATGAAAAATGATATTATTCTAATTTTATGTCATAAAGTGAGGGAGTAGGATACCAATTAAAAATACAATCGATTGAAAACTAAAACATGAAGTTTTCTCCCCCTTTATTAAATACCAAAGAAATGATGTATAAGATTGTATAAAATACCAATTTGAAACTAATAGTCATTGAGGAGTAAATCAAGCATAGTATAAACATAATTTGTGCTTTTAAAGATGAAATATATAGTAAGCATAATCAAATCATGTATATATGTATGAAAATATAAATACCAATAGAAATTGATACTTTTTGAAGTTTTGAAGCATACATATATAGAAAACCAAAGATGAGTATACAACCATGAAAATATCAATTGGGATACCAATTGAAAAAATGATGAGGATCAAGTGTATAACTAATACCTTCCACCCTATCATGCACTTGTTTAAAAAGATTTTCAATTTGAGCATACAGGCATGGTCGCCCATTCAACCACCCTTCGATGGGTGGGGTTTTCAAAAATAAGTTTAAAAATAATATTAGCATAATTGAAAACTCTTTCAGAATGAAGAAATACGTAACTAGTTTTATGAAAAACTTGAAAACTAGTACGAAATCCTTCAAGTAAGGAATAAAATATAATATATCCATGAAAACAAGAAAATAACACAATCATCAACACTCAAATAGCAATAGAGCTTATATAATCTCATGAAAATAAATCATGAGTAAACAACAAATATAGAGTGTAATAAGTTATGTAATCAACAAAAGTCATGGAATAAGGCATTTAAGCTCAATATGAAATTTCTTTATAAAAATTATCAAAACTAAATCTACTTCAAGGTATATGTATGTTTAGTCAAAACTAAAGGTATACATACAAACACAATTGAGTCTATAAAGAGATTTTACATGAAAGGCAAATGACTCACGGTTATACATGTATATCCAATACTTTTGATAAAATTAACATATACATGAAGCTAAAACATATCATCACGAAAAACATGTCCAAAAAATAGGAAATACAAGTCAAAATGTATGAATCATCAAAACTAGGCTATACTAGTACATCTAATAGGTATAAATGAGCAATCAAGCACAAACATATAATAATCTATTTGTGGCTCACTAGTTGTGCAAGTATTGACACAAGTTTTAATGAAAACTATATCTTAAACATTGTAATCAAAAAAAGAAGCATGAAACAAAAAACATAAGCTAACATGATCATTATGTAAATACACATGTATTAGAATAGGATATATGACATAGCTAAAATAAAGTGAGAGCACAAAAATATAGATCCATATAGAACATGGGTGTATCTCAAAAATACTACATATGTATATCACAAGCCTAATTATCATGGCTTTTAATATAGTAATCAAAAATGCTAAAAATCAACAACATAAAAGTATTTAAACATAATGTGAGATAGAGATCGTTACAAAACCTTGAGGGCAAATCTCTAGGTCTCCAAACCAAGGTGGTCCTTCCACCAAACTTCCCTTGAAAGTGATGCATCCAAAATTGTCACCTTTAAGCTCGGAACGCATCCACCTCAAGGCACTAATGCCCTCACGTTAAGTGAGATCCCATACCTACATCAAAAACCATAGGGGTGAATTTTGGTACCAATACTCTTTTGAGTCCATGGAGGTTAACTCCTTTCCTAACCCAAACAAATTTGTTTGCAAAATTTACATTTTGTACTCTATCATAACAAAACTTTGCAAGGTGGTCCTTACATTCACAATGTGTATAAGTGTACACATGAGCATACATAGTGTTATGAGTGTGAACGTGAGGAGCATGTGTATGCCGTTGTTTGTGTGCATGCATAGGTTGAATTTGTTTCTTGCAAAATATGGATTCCAAACGTGTGTGGTTCATGGCACATTGGCTCAAAGTAGAGCCCAAACAATCAACACTCTTCTTTAAAATATTTATATCATTTTTAGTAATAGTAGAAGAGGTGCATGCAATAGATACATTAGGTGGTGAAGCATGGCAAACATGTGTATCAATATCATTTTCCAAAGAAGTGTTTTTCTTAAAAACTAAATCTAGCTCTTTTGAAATAGAAGAAATTTTTTTTTTCAAAGATTCATTCTCTTTTAACACAAAATCAAGTTTTGAAGTTAAAGTCTCATTTTTCTTCAAAACAATTTCACAATCATTTTTACTTTTCAAAATTTTATTCTCATTAAGGGTAAGTTCAAGTTGGGATTTCAAAGAGTCACGTTCATTTGAAATCTCAACCTTCTCTTGCAAAGCCAAATCAAGTTTCGAACACAAATCCTTATCTTCTTTGTTAAGTCCAAACTTTTCTTTTTCAAGAGTTGGTATTTTTTAAGTAATTTTTCACATACAATAGATAGTTCTTCATTTAATGCATCGGCATCAATATGATCATCGCCAGAAGAACTAGCACAATCATCTAGTTGAGTTTCTGAATTTACCTCAAGGGAGTTATTCCCTTGGACCATGTAGCATTTTTGTTTGGATTCTTCTCCACTAGATTTCTCCTCCATAATGATTTGCGTTTGTAGCTTGGAAGACGTTAAGGTGTCTACACTGCAAAGACAGAATCACAATGAGAAACCATAGAAAGATATTCTTTGTTAAGCGTGCTCTTAAGTGCCTTAAGGGCTTGTGCATTGGCCTCTATATGCTTGCTATTATCAAGATAAGATTTCTTGGTAGCGGTAAGGAAAACATGCATGCCTAGGGTTTTTAGGTACATACTCATTCTAAGCTTCCACATATTGATGTTAGAAACATCAAACATGGGAGATGCAAGATAATTCATGAGTGTGTGTAAACAAGTATGTATGCAAATGCAAAAACTAGATTAGCAAATAAGATATCACTCCTAGGTGGTAAAACCTAATATCAGGAGCGTAGACTCTGATACTAATTGAAAGTACACATAGAGAGGGGGTGAATAGGTGTAAGGCTAATCTAATGACAAATAATGTAGAATTAAAAACTAAATGCAACACGTTTAGTGTAACCAAAGAGTGTAGCCGAATTTCCGGTGAAGGGCTCTGGACTATCTCCTCTAAATTCCTCTAAATAAGAGTAGAGGTACTATATGAAGCTCTCTTAGTTAAACACAAGTATGGGCACACAACCAAACCAAGAAAGTATATGATATGAACAATATGAATAATGCACAATGTAAAACTAAGAGAGAGAGTTAGAAAAAGTAGATCAAATGCAGACACAAAGATATGTTTCGAGGTTCGAGTACCCAGCTCTACGTCCCCGCCTTCACACAGAAGGAATTCCACTAACTCGTCCACACAGGACTTCCCACACAGGGAACCTCCACTGAGAATATGGGTAAATACAATTTGGGAGTACACAACTCATTGTTAGCCCAAAAGGTTACACTCTGTATTTGTATAAGTTTTGATGATAACAAAATATATAGAAGCTATTTGGTACTAATAAGTTGTTTAGGATGAATTTTCGGTTTGTTACAAGTCTTGATGGCTTTAAGCATATTGCAAGGTTAATGGCGCTAAAAGCATGTTGATAGGTTGATGGCGCAAGAGAACTCTTTATAGGAGAGGAGGCTCTAGCTCGGCAACGTGGTTCAGAGACTTCTTTCTTTATAGTTTTTATATTTTAGTTTGTTAAAGGATATTATATAGTGTTGAAGCTCAAATTTCCCACACACACAATTGCACATGATTTTCAAAAGATTATTTTTGTCTCTTGTATAAAATACTTTATTATGCCTATTTCAGTATTTGCAAACTCAATTTATTGTAGTGTACTAAGTCTTGACAAAATTATTTTTGAAAATTAACATATCTTCAAAAACATTTTTACAAATTATATGTTTTGACCTGTTGCGGTCAACCGGAAGGTCGACCGGCTCTGTTTCAGGTCAGAACGGTGGACCGAGCGGTCGACCGAGTTCTGACCGTTAGGTGCGTGCATGTGTGCACGTTATCCGGTCGACCGGGCGGCCGACCGGACCCCATATCGGTCGACCGAGCTTCGACCGACTGACTGCACCCAAGTCTCTATTTGGGACGGTCGACCGGGCGGCCGACCGAGGCTGCCAACGGTCAAATAATTTTGAAAATCGGTCGACCGGGCGGTCGACCGTGAGTGTATTAACAGCCAAACGGCTAGTTTTTTAAACTTATTTTAAAACGTGGTTTTATTCTCCAAACGAGGTTTATGGCTGATTTTGGGTCTTATCTTTCCTGATTAATCAAAATTATTGTTTACCATTTAATCCCTACCTATATCCTATAAATAGGGGTGGATGGGGTTGAGGAGAATCACAACAACATTTGCAAAAGAAATCCAAGTTTGAGTCTTTTTGAAAGAAGTTTTTGCTCTCAGTTTTTGTGCTATAATCTCTGATTTTTCTCTGAAGTTTTTAAATCAAAACTCTCTTCTACTTTGTTTTATTTTTTACTTACAAACATTGAGCTTCAATCCTATACATTATTCTCTAGGGTTTTGTAAAGAAAAATTTTTCAAAAGAGAGTTTGTGGTCTTCTGATCACCAAGAGATTATTGTATTTGTGGCGCCACTACCTCTGGACTAGAGGAGTGTGATTGAGGAGTTGGGTACTCCCTGGTGGTTGTAATACTTTGTGGAAGTTCTAGTAGATCGGAAATCCTTCTGGATGAAGGCGGGGACGTAGAGCAGGGTTCTCAAACCTCGAAACAAATCTCTGTGCTTGCGATTGGTTTACTTGTGTTATTTACTTGCTTCTCATTCATTCTTATATTGTCGATCAATACTTTCACAATAAGATTGCATTGTGCACCTCAAACTCTTATTTAAAGGAATCACTAGGAAGGAGTCCAGAGCCCTTCACGGGGTATTCGTCTTCTAATCTTACTTTGAGTGATCATTGTATCATCTCATTTTAAATTTGTGCATTGATTAGCATTATCACCTATTCACCCCTCTAGGTGATTTCAATTGGTATCAGAGCTAGGACTCTAGTTTTTGGCTTCACATCCTTAGAGAGATCCTATAATTTGCTAATCACTATTTTCATATCTTCATTCATACACTAGTAAAGATGGCCGATAACATTAAGACCCCTCCTAAATTTGATGGACTTAACTTTCCCATATGAAAAGTTAGGATGAACATTTTTTTACAATCTCTAAGCAGTTTAGTTGCTAAGTCTTTGATCAAGCCTTTTAGTAAACCCGAAGGTGAGGAGGACACTTGGTCTGAACTTACCTCCAAGGAATTTAATGCTAATTCAAAGGCTCAAAATGCCCTACTTTTAGCTTTGAATAAGGATGACTTAACACGGGTTATCAATTGCAAATCCGCTTATGAGATTTGGCAACACTTATTATTGGTCACTCATGAGGGAACATCACAAGTCAAGAGAGCTAAAATAGATCTCTTGCATTCCCAATATGAAAGCTTTAAAATGCAAGAAAATGAATCTATTGATGATATGATTACTAAGTTTACTAAGATCACAAATTCTCTTGCTTCTCTAGGTGATGAAATAAGCAACGACCAAAAGGTGCGTAAGGTGATTCGTGCTCTCCCTTCATCATGGGAAATCAAAGCTACCACCTTAAAGGAATTGAATGACAAAGACGAGATGGAGCTCATAAGTCTTATTGAAAATCTTAAGACTCATGAGATGGAGAAAAAGGCTAGAGAAGAAGCGGTACCTCAAAAGAAAAATTCTATAGCTTTCAAGTCTTCTTCCACCAACTACGATGATGAAGAAGATGAAGAAGATGATGAAGAGCTATCTCTTCTTGTGAGAAATATAAAGAGAATATACCGCAAGAATAAGCTCAACTATAGAAGGCGATGGGAAGGGAAGGAGGAGAAAAAGATCATATGCTATAACTGTCGGAAACCCGGACACATTATGACCGATTGTCCAGATTTCAAGAAAACCTCCTCCTTGAAGCAAAAGAAGCCGGTTGAAAAGAAGGTGTACAAAGCCACTTGGGACTCGGAAAGTGAATCCGAAGATGAAGTCGACACGAAAAATGTGTGTTTCATGGCAAACACACCTAAGGTAACTACCCAACCACTTGATGATAAAAGTGAAATAAGTAAAGAATTGTTATTACAAGCTTTCATTGAACTTTCAGAAAGTTTTGATGCAAAAAAGGAAGATTGTTCAAAATTGAAAAAGGAAAATGAAATTCTTAAAAATCAAATTGCTATTTCTTCAAAAGAAAAAGATGAGTTATCTTCTATTCTTATTTCAACACAAAGAGATTTTGATGCCTATAGAATTGCTTGCAAAGCTAAATATCCTAAAATTGATGAAAATGAGTTTTTCATGTTAAAAACTAGAATAAATGATTTGGGAAATATTTTAAAAGAATGTGCTTTTAACAATACTAAATTAGAAGAAATATTTTCAAAGAAGCATATGCATACTTCTCATGCTAAACATGATAAAATATATCATGCCAACACATCACATGTCAATCATGCTAAAACACCGGATGCTCACAAATCACATGTTCATAAACCACATGCTCATTATGCTTTTAAATATGGAAGAATTTATAAATGTACTTATTGTGGCCGGAATTGTTATTTAGCTAAATTTTTCTATGATCATATAAATAGTACAAATAATCTTGTTTGGGTTCGAAACACTAACGCATTAGGACCCAAGAAAATTTGGGTACCAAAATCAAGCCTTAAATATTTGATATAGATACATACCAAGACTCCAAGACGTAAGGAGCGGTGGTACCTTGATAGTAGTTGCTCAAGGCATATGACATGGGACATCAACAATTTCACAACCCTATCAAGGTACGTTGAAGGTGACACCGTCACCTTCGGAGATGACTCCAAGGGCACCATCATCGGTATAGGTAACATTAAGATTCGTGCATCTCCTTTAATTGAAAATGTAGTTCTTGTTGATGGGCCTAAACATAATTTGCTTAGTATTAGTCAACTATGTGATCGTGGTCTCAAAGTTGTGTTTGATGAATCTTCTTCCAAAATTTTTGATTGTAAAACCAATGATTATATTCTCACTGGATTTCGTGAAAATAATGTCTAAATTATTGATATGCTTAATTTGGATTGCTCTACAAAATGTTTAAATACTTTTGATGAGATTTCATAGTTATGGGATAGAAGATTAGGTCATGCATCTTTTGATCACCTTACTATAATAAATTCTAAGGAATTGGTGAAGGGTATTCCTTATTTGAAGTTTGAAAAAGACCACATTTGTGGTGCGTACCAACTTGGGAAACAAACCAAGTCTTTTTTGAAACCAATCAAGGATATCATGTCATCTAGGCCATTAGAATTGATTCACATGAATCTTTTTGGACCAACTAAAACTAAAAGCTTAAATGAAAATAGATATGTTTTTGTTTTAGTCGAAAATTTCTCTCGTTTCACTTGGGTTTTCTTTTTGGAGCATAAAGATCAAACTTTTTCGCATTTTAAGATTTTTTGAAAAAGGGTTGAAAAAGAAAAAGGATTTTCGATTTTACGGATAAGAAGTGATAGAGGTGGTGAGTTTGTCAACCAACTCTTCATGACTTATTGTGATAAAAAAAGGAATTAAGCATTAAATGTCATGTCTTAAAACTCCACAACAAAATGGAGTAGTTGAACGGAAGAATAGAACTCTTCAGGAAATGGTTAGGATTATGATAAGTGAATATGGGCTGCCTCAATACTTATGGGCCGAGGCCGTAAATACCGCATGCTACATATCCAACCATATTTATTTGTGTAAAAATACTTATAAAACCTCTTTTGAAATTTATCATTTAAGAAAACCAAATGTTTTATACTTTAAAGTTTTTGGATGCAAATGTTTTGTTTTGTACACCAAAGATAATTTGGGTAAATTTGATGCTAAGGCTTATGAAGCAATCTTTGTTGGCTATTCTAGTACTAGCAAAGCATATAGAGTGTTTAGTAAATTATCTCTTACTATTGAAGAATCTATGCATGTTAAATTTGAAGAATCTAATGCTATTGTTGAGAATGTTGTAGAGATTGACTCTTAGGTGAGGACATGGAGAAAATATCCTTGAAGGACTCATCCATCCAAGAAGACAAGAAAGAACCTATTGATGAAGTTCAAAAGGATGAAGTGGAACAATTACAACCATTTCCTAAAGATTGGAGATACGCGTCAAATCATCTCATAGATCTCATCATAGGTGATGTATCAAAGGGGGTAACCACTCGCTCCAAACTCCATGATTTGTGTGGGAATTATGTATTCATATCTCATTTTGACCCCAAAAACATCCTCGAAGCCGAGGGTGACTCATATTGGTTGCTTGCTATCCAAGAAGAGCTCAATCAATTTAAGCGCAACCAAGTTTGACACCTTGTTCCTAGACCCCATGATAGACCAATAATTGGTACTAAGTAGATTTTTAGGAACAAGTTGGATGAGTCAGGAAATGTTATTAGGAATAAGGCTAGGTTAGTGACCCAAGGTTACACTCAAGTTGAAGGAATCGATTTTGATGAGACCTTTGCACCTATAGCACGGCTAGAAGCCATACGGATTACAATAGCTTATGCATCTTATAAAAATTTTAAACCTTTTCAAATGGATGTAAAAAGTACATTTTTAAATGGTTTTATTGATGAGAAAGTTTATGTTGAACAACCTCCCGATTTTGTAGATCATGTATATCCAATTTTATTTTCAAACT
Source organism: Agave tequilana (assembly GCA_038442645.1). NCBI lineage: Eukaryota > Viridiplantae > Streptophyta > Magnoliopsida > Asparagales > Asparagaceae > Agave > Agave tequilana. The sequence goes on from JAVJIF010004337.1 coordinate 176,475, forward strand.
AGATAAGGCATTGTATAGTTTAAAACAAGCTCCAAGAGCTTGGTATGAAAGGCTTTCTAGTTTTCTTCTTTCAAATGATTTTTAAAGACAAAATAGACACCACATTATTTACTAAACATGTTGGTAGTGACATTCTTATAGTTCAAATATATGTTGATGATATAATCTTTGGTTCTACTAATGAGTTACTTTGCAAGGATTTTGAACAATGTATGCAACGTGAATTTGAGATGTCATTGATGGGTGAATTGAACTATTTTCTTGGACTCCAAATCAAGCAAATGCGTGATGGGATTTTCATATGTCAAGCCAAGTACTCAAGGAACTCATCAAGAAATTTGGGCTTGAAGACTCAAAAATTTGCAACACTCCCATGGCCACCACCACCAAGCTTGATAAGGATGACCAAGGTAAGTGTGTTGATATAAAATTATATAGAAGCATGATTGGTGGTTTGTTATATTTAACGGCTAGTAGGCCGGATATTATGTTTAGTGTGTGTCTTTATGCTAGATTCCAATCTTGTCCCAAAGAATCTCATTTAATTGCGGTAAAATACATTATTTGTTATGTTAAGGGCACTATTGGAATGGGTCTATGGTATCCAAAAACTGGAGAATTCTCAATGACGAGTTTTTCAGATGCCGACTATACGGGTTGTAGAGTGGATAGGAAGAGTACTAGTAGAACATGTCAATTACTTCGTAATTATCTTATTTCATGGTCTTCCAAGAAATAAAATTCGATAGCCCTCTTAACCGCTGAGGCGGAGTATGTTGCGGCGGGTGCTTGTTGTACTCAAGTCCTTTGGATGATTACTCTCCTTAATTATGATTTGCATTATGACCATATAAAAATATTTTGTGATAATACTAGTACTATTCATATGACTAAGAATGCAAATCAACATAGTAAGACCAAGCACATTGAGATTCGATATCACTTCCTTAGAGATCATTTTGAGAAAGGTGATATTGATATTGATTATGTTTCTTCTGATTTTTAACTTGCCGATATTTTCACTAAACCACTTGACTATAATAGATTTTTTTTTTTATTTGTGGTGAACTAAAATGTTTGTGTTGTTGAATAAGTTTTCTTACTATCACATCCCTTTTTGATGTATGACAAAAAGGGGGAGAAATATGTTGTTTTGCTATAGTGTTATATGTGTTTTATATGTTTTTTTGGTTTGGTGTTTTGGTTTGGTGCTTGCTTTGGTGTTTTGGTTTGGTGCTTGCTTTCAAATTTTCAAAATTTAAAAATCAAAAAAATGAAACATAATAAATTGTTTTATACTTGTTTAATATAGCATTATTTGAGGGGGAGTTTTTACCTCTCTTTTATATCTTGTGTTATAGCCTTTATATTTTGTCATCATCAAAAAGGGGGAGATTGTTGGCCCAAAAGGTTACACTCTCTATTTGTATAAGTTTTGATGATAACAAAACATATAGAAGCTATTTGGTACTAATAAGTTATTTTAGAATGAATTTTAGGTTTGTTACAAGTCTTGATAGCTTTAAGCATATTGTAAGGTCAATGGCGCTAAAAGCATGTTGATAGGTTGATGGTGCAAGAGAACACTTTTATAGGAGAGGATACTCTAGCTCGGCAATGTGGCTCAGAGATTTCAGGTCAGAACGGTCGACCGAGCAGTCGACCGCAGTTCTGACCATTGGGTGCGTGCATGTGTGCACGTTATCTGGTCGACCGGCGGCCGACCGGACCCTATATCGGTCGACCGAGCTTCGACCGACAGACTGCACCCAAGTCTCTGTTTGGGACGGTCGACCGGGGCCTGCCAACGGTCAAATAATATTGAAAACCAGTCGACCGTAAGTGTATTAACAGCCAAACGGCTAGTTTTTTAAACTTGTTTTAAAACGTGGTTTTATTCTCCAAACGAGGTTTATAGCTGGCTTGGGTCTTATTTTTTCTGATTAATTAAAATTATTATTTACCCTTTAATCCCTACCTATATCCTATAAATAGGGATGGATGGGGTTGAGGAGAATCACAACAACATTTGCAAAAGAAATCCAAGTTTGAGTCTTTTTGAAAGAAGTTTTTACTCTTAGTTTTTGTGCTCTAATCTCTGATTTTTCTTTGAAGTTTTTGAATCAAAACTCTCTTCTACTTTGTTTTATTTTTCACTTGCAAGCCTTGAGCTTCAATCCTATACAATATTCTCTAGGGTTTTGTAAAGAAAAGTTTTTCAAAAGAGAGTTTATGGTCTTTTGGTCACCAAGAGATTATTGTATTTGTGACTTCACTACCTCTGGACTAGAGGAGTGTGATTGAGGAGTTGAATACTCCCTAGTGGTTGTAATCCTTTGTGGAAGTTCTAGTAGATCGGAAATCCTTCTAGGTGTACGCGGGGTCGTAGAGCTGGGTGCTCGAACCTCAAAACAAAACTCTGTGTTTGCGATTGGTTTACTTGTGTTATTTACTTGCATCTCATTCATTCTTATATTGTCGATTAATACTCTTACAACAAGATTACATTGCGCACCTCAAACTTTTATTTAGAGGAATCATGAGGAAGGAGTCCAGAGCCCTTTACGGGGTATTGGACTTCTAATCTTGCTTTGAGTTATCGTTACATCATCTCATTTTAAATTTGTGCATAGATTAGCATTATCACCTATTCACCCCCCTCTAGGTGATTTCACTCCTCTCTCACCAAATACAACCTCTCACTAGAGGTAAGACACAACACAAATCACCTCTACACATAGAGGGATGGGCACTTAACCAAACAACAATCACCTCATACTTGAGGGATTCTAACTCAATCACCTCTTACTAGAGGAGTGCAAACACCACTTCCACAATCACCTCTCACTAGAGGGATATCAACAAATCACCTCTCACTAGACAGATATCACAAAGTATGGAAGGTTTACAACTCTAGGTGGTATAAGAACCAGAAATCAAATCTTTCTCACAAATAAGATCCTAATAGATAGGATAGATATGATAGGCTCAAGTGTGAGAATGGGATACTTATAACCTCCACAAAATTTTTCCCATTGCAATCTAGAAAAGCTCAGATTGCCCCTCCGGTCGACCACTTGGTCGACCAACCAACTGTCATATTTCTGACCATTGTGCCTCCAGTCGACCGCCGGGTCGGTCGACCGGGCCAAAGCGTACGGTCGACCGCCCGGTCGATCGGCCCCCACCCGAGAGTGGGGTGATCTCAGTCGGTCGATCGCGCAGTCGACCGGCCAAAGCACTTGGCCTTTGTGCTTGTCCCGTGCACATCGGTCGACCGGTCCGGTTCACCGACCACTGGTCCGGTCAACCGCCAGAGCCTGGCAGGGAAAATTTTTAAGATTGTAATACTTGACTATTTAACTTCAAATAAATCCCATAAAATCACATAAAATCCACAAAAACCAGTTCTTATTAGATCTTTGAAATACGAATATGTGTGATAAAAATTCAACACATATTTTAAACAATTTGAACCATTTTTGTGTTCTTGAAAATTTGTCTTAAACTAAAAATCATATTTTTTCAAAAACTAGGATTTTGAAATGGAAAATCGTTTTCTTCAAAATGATATTAAAATAACTTTGAAGCATATTGTATATGGATAGAATCCAATATACATGAAAGATATTAAATCTATGTTTTGACAAGAAAATCAAAAATAAGTTTTGTTTAAATACAAAACTCCAAACTCATGAAATAGACTATCAAAATAAGTTTTTTAAATAGATGAAGCATAGATGTATATAGATCAAATCTAATATACATTAAACTATGTAAACTTGTTTTGATTCTATCTATTCATGAAAACCATATGAAAAATCGAAACCGGTTAAACTGAAAAACCAAACACATGAAACTTTAAACAAGTGTGTGTATTGTGAACTTGAGCATATCAACACTATCTAATCTTTAACAGAAGATCTAAACTATAAACTAAACAAATCAAGGTCTTCTTGTAGAACTCGGTCTCCAAGTCGACTCGATCCAAACACGATCCAACTAGCTTGACTCCAACCGAGTGCTAGATGCGATCTTGATGCGTGAGCTCTTGAATCCCATGTGAAAGCTCCAAAATACCTTTGTTGAGCCTAATCACCTACTAATATCTTGATCAAATATCTAAAACTAAATATCACAAGATTATTAGTAAACAATAACTACATGAGTTAATCATCATCAAAACTAGAGTGAAGGGCCTCTGGGCCAACAGTTTAGTGGTTAGTAATTAGATTGTCATGAGAAGAAAAGTTGCTAAGCATCATGTAGAAGACGGAGAAGATTACAATGGAGAAGAAAGGAAATACCTTTACATAGATTGTCACCATCTATTACATCAATCTCTCTCTTTTTCTCTCTCTGAATCTCTCGCCCTAATACATGATCTAAAAACGAAATAAAAATACAAAAGAAAGAAGAAGAACACCTACACTACATTATACTAAAAGATAGAAAACCTAGCGTATTTCAATCTGCTTACATTTCGGGTCCCTACAGAAGTATTTATAGGCAAAAGAAGACTCTGGAAGGTGATGTTGGCCCAAGGTTACAATCAACCCGTTTTTAGTGTGTTTTGATGATTACAAAACATATTAGTTATTATTACTAATATTGGTTGTTGTTTAAGTATGTTTCAGGATTCTACCTCAACTAGAGGAGTTCTTCCCTAAAGGAAGGTGCTTTGGACTCAAGACAACTCATTTTGGGCTCAAGATGCAAAATTGAAGATCATATGGAGAAAGCCCTTCTTGAAGCCTTGAAGTTTTTTAGAATCATTGTAAGAATAGAATGTTAAAGTTTGAGTATGTGATATTTGGCTCTAGGATACACACACACACTTTTCCCTTTACAAAATTCTATTTTAAAAATGTTTGTTTCTAAGTTTTATGCCTAAGTTTATATATACATGTATCCAAACTTTTTACAAATTGAATATCTTGTTTAAAACATGTGTATAGACTATTTTTGCATAATACTTAGTTATAAGTATCTCAAAATATTTTCTCACAAAATTTCCAACTCCAAAAATCTGCCAGATTTCCCTGTTTCAGGTTGACCGGCCGACCGCCCGGTCGACCGGCGCCTGTGTCAGGACGTGCACGTTTGTGCACGTCTGTCGGTCGACCGGTCCGGTCGACCGACTGTAAGCAGGCCACTCTCGGTTTGTTTCGGTCGACCGCCCGGTCGACCGGTATAAGGAAACTGTGTTTCCTCAAAGAGGTCGGTCGACCGGACGGTCGACCGGAGCGCCAACGGCTCTTTGCCATCTAGGCAAACGGTCGACCGGCCGGTCGACCGTTACGCCTGCAAGAGCCCAACGGCTCTTTCCTCTTTGGGCAAGTCTGAAAAACTGTTTTCTTTTTCTTCTTTAACAGAGTTTTAGAGAGTTGTTGGAGGCCTTTTGCAGGTCAAATTAGGTGAAAAGAAAATAGTTTTAACCTATTCTCTCCCTATAAATAGAGGGCAATAGGCCTTTGTTACTTACTTAGAAAAATCCTTGGTTTTCATTGTTTTCAAGAGAAAGAGAAAAATTGTTTCAAAGCTTTCATTTCCAACTCTTTTAAAGTTTGTTTTTCAGTTGTGTTTGATTGCCAATATCACTCTACAACTGAAGTTTTCTCACCACCCTTCATAGAGCCAAAAATCCATTACTCATACTATAGTGAAGTTGTAAAAAGAGTGAGAATTGTAAAAGTGTTTGAGAAAGAGTTTAGTGATCTAGTTGTGATCACTCTTGTTCTTGTGATTCTTGTTCTTGTGGAGACAACTCCTAGGTGGAGTTCTTTGTAAGTTGTGAAGCTAAGGGCTTGGGGTCTTCGGTAGACCAAACTTGTACGTCATCCTCGGTGATAGTGGAAACCCTTCACGGAGGTGAAGGCGGGGACTAGAGCGGTGGCTCGAACCTCGAAACAAATCAATTGTGTTTTCGATTGCCTTGCGTCATCTTGCTTTACTTTTCTCTTGCTTTATATTGTCTTCAGTTATTTGCTTGAGAACTAACCCTTTACTTGTGCAATCTTCTCTTGTTTATTTTACTTGTGTTGTTGATTGTGTGTACTTCATCATAGCATTTCATCCATCTCTTGATCGATCATATCTCATACAACACGGTTGCATTGCGCACCTCTAACCCATTTTAAGGGAAATTGGGAGGAAGGAGTTCAGAACCTCTCACGGGGTATTCGGCTCTTAGTCGTGTTTTTGAGAGATCGTTGCATCACTCATTCAATTAAGTTTAAAAAGATCATTAGATTAGCAATTACACCTATTCACCCCCCTCTAGGTGTATTTCAATTGGTATCAGAGCTTGGTTACTAGGCTCTTGGCTTAACAACCCTAGAAAGATCCTAATATTGCTAATCATTTCATTCATTCTCACTTAGTAAAGATGGCCGATGGTATTAAGACACCCCCTAAGTTTGATGGACTTAACTTTCCCATATGGAAGGTTAAGATGACCGTTTTCTTGCAATCTCTAGGTAGTCGAGTTGCAAAGGCCGTGACCAAACCCTTTAGTGCACCCCCCGGTGATGAATCCACTTGGTCCGAAATAGAGACCAAAGAATTTGTTGCCAATGCTAGGGCTCACTATGCACTACTTCAAGCCCTTAATGATGATGACATAGCTAGAGTTATTCATTGCAAGTCCGCATATGAAATTTGGACACATTTACTAGTTACACATGAAGGGACCTCACAAGTGAAGAGGGCTAAGATTGACCTTCTTCGGTCCCAATATGAGAATTTTTGCGTGCAAGAAAATGAAACCATAGATGATATGGTTACAAGATTTACAAAGATTACTAATGGACTTTCTTCTCTAGGTGATGCTATTGATAACGATCAAAGAGTAAGAAAGATCATCCGGGCTCTTCCTCCTTCATGGGAAGTAAAAGCAACAACCTTGAAGGAACTCAATGACAAGGAGGAGATGGAGCTAATTGGTCTCATTGGGAACCTCAAAACCCATGAGATGGAGAGGAAAGTGAGGGAGGACATGGCTCCTTCCAAGAAGAAGACTATAGCCTTCAAAAGCCAATCCACACACTCCGACGAAGACGATGAAGAAGAAGATGACGAAGAGCTCTCACTTCTTGTCAAGAATGTCCGGAGGATGTACAACAAGGCGAAATTTCAAGGTAGAAGGAGATGGCAAGGAGGCAAAGAAGAAAGAAAGATCATATGCTTCAATTGCCAAAGACCGGGACACATAGTGGCGGAGTGTCCGGATAAAGTGAAGCCCTCCACCTCAAAGAAGCCTCACAAGAAGAAGGCAATGAAAGCTACATGGGATTCCGAGAGCGAATCCGAGGAGGAGATTGATACCGCCAACATGTGCTTCATGGCAAATGAAAGCACAAGCAAGGTAACCCCTTCCACTTCTCCTAATGATGAACTTTCTATAGATGAGTTAGGAGAAGCTTTTGTAGAATTATCTCATAATTATGACTTCTTAAAGAAAAAGTATTTAAAAATGAAAAAGGAAAATGAATCTCTTAGTCTTCAAGTTATAAATCTTTCTAAAGAAAATAATGACTTGCATTCTACTTTGGTTTCCACTAAAAATGAATTTGATAAATATAAGACTTCTTGTAAAGGCAAGTCCCCATTTGTTGATGCTAATGAGATTACCATGCTTAAGGAAAGAATAGATTCTTTAAGTATTATTTTGAAAAAGTGTAGTGAGTTTGATAAGAAGAAGTTAGAGGCCATGTTTCCTAAGAAACAAGCCCCTAAGAAAAATGTTCACCATGCTCATGCTCATGTTCATACCACACAACCTTTACATCGTGGCAAACCCCCAAAGCATGCTCACACTTCACACACTCATCATGCATTCATGTATGGAAGAGTGTTCTCATGTTCACATTGTGGGCGGAAAGGACACTTAGCCAATTTTTGCTATGATAGACTAAGTGCATCTTTTCGTAATGTTTGGGTTCGAAACACTAACTTTCAAGGACCCAAGAAAGTTTGGGTACCAAAGTCAACAACTTTGTTAAATGATATAGGTACCTTCCAAAGCCCAACGACGTAGAGGATTGTGGTATCTTGATAGTGGTTGCTCAAGGCACATGACTTGGGATATCAACAACTTTGCAACCCTATCAAGATACCATGAAGGTGGCACCGTCACCTTCGGAGATGACGCCAAGGGTAAAATCATCGGTATTGGTAATGTAAAACTTGGCACATCCCCTTTAATTGAGAATGTAGTTTTAGTTGACGGTCTCAAGCATAATCTCTTGAGTATTAGTCAATTATGTGATAAAGGTTTTGATGTAGTTTTTGATAATGTTGTTTGTAAAGTAATTGATAGAATTTCTAATGCTTGTGTGTTTTCCGATTTTCGTGAAAGTAATGTTTATATGATAGATATGTTAAATATGTCTTGTAATATAACATGTTTAAAAGCCCTCGATGACGACTCTTGGTTGTGGCATAGAAGATTAGGCCACATTTCTTTTGACCACATATCTAGGCTTAACACAAAGGAAATGGTGAAAGGTATTCCTTGTTTGAATTTTGAAAAGACCGAGTTTGTGACGCATGTCAATTTGGGAAACAAACTAAGTCTTCTTTCAAGTCAATTAAGGATATCATGACATCACGTCCTTTAGAGTTAATCCACATGGATTTATTTGGCCCTACACAAACCAAAAGTCTAAGTGGGAATAGATTTGCATTTGTTTTAGTTGATGATTTTTCACGTTTTACTTGGGTTTTCTTTCTTGAGCATAAAAATCAAGCATTTTCGTATTTCCAAACTTTTAAGAAAAGAGTTGAAAAAGAAAAGGATGTTTCGAATTTAAGAATAAGAAGTGATAGAGGAGGTGAATTCATTAACCAACCCTTTATCACTTTTTGTGAAGAACATGGAATAAAGCATGAACTATCTTGTCCTAGAACTCCACAACAAAATGGAGTAGTTGAACGGAAAAATCGAACTTTGCAAGAGATGGTTAGGACAATGCTTAGTGAATACGGTCTACCACATTATTTGTGGCCGAAGCCGTTAATACATCATGCTACATATCAAATCGTGTTTTCTTGTGTAAAATACTACAAAAACCTCTTTTGAAATGTACTTTTCTAGAAAACCAAATGTTTCATATTTCAAGGTTTTTGGATGCAAATGTTTTGTTTTAAATACAAAAGATAATTTAGGAAAATTTGATCCTAAATCTTATGAGGCTATATTTGTGGGTTATTCTAATACTAGTAAGGCTTATAGAGTCTTCAATAGGTCATCATTGACTATTGAGGAATCTATACATGTTAAGTTTGAGGAATCTAACTTGTTTGTTAAGAATGTTGTAGAAATAGATGCTTTGCATGAAGGCTTGGAGAAAGTGACCTTGGAGGATACACCTACTATGGGAGACAAGCCAAAGGATGATGAAGGAAGTGAAGCTAAAATGCAAGAGGCTCAAGGAAATGAAGATCAAACAAATGGAGAAGAGCCCACTCAACAACTTCCAAAGGATTGGAGATACAATCCACATCATCCCAAGGACCTCGTCATAGGTGATGTATCAAAAGGGGTAACAACTCGCTCTAAACTTCATGACTATTGTGGACATTATGCATTTATTTCTCATGTTGAACCCAAGAACGTCCTCGAAGCCGAGGCCGATTCATATTGGTTGCTAGCTATGCAAGAGGAACTCAATCAATTTGAGCGCAACCAAGTTTGGCACCTTGTTCCTAGGCCCCATGATAGACCAACAATTGGTACTAAGTGGATCTTTAAGAACAAGTTGGATGAATCGGGTAACGTTGTTAGGAATAAAGCTAGGTTAGTTGCCCAAGGTTACACTCAAATCGAAGGAATCGATTTTGAAGAAACCTTTGCACCCGTAGCACGGCTTGAAGCCATACGGATGACACTAGCATTTGCCTCATATAAAGATTTTAAATTGTTTCAAATGGATGTTAAAAGTGCTTTTCTAAATGGTTTTATTGAAGAGGAAGTGTATGTTGAACAACCCCCCGGGTTTGTTGATCCTACACATCCGGATTTTGTTTTTAAATTAGATAAAGCTCTTTATGGTTTAAAACAAGCCCCTAGGGCTTGGTATGAAAGACTTTCTTCATTTTTTATTTCAAATGGTTTTAAGAAAGGTAAAATTGATACAACCTTGTTTACAAAACATGTAGAAAATGATATTCTTATTGTGCAAATTTATGTAGATGATATTATTTTTGGTTCTACTAATGAATCTCTTTGCTAAGTTTTTGAGTCATGCATGAAGGATGAATTCGAAATGTCTATGATGGGGGAACTCAACTATTTCCTTGGACTCCAAATCAAGCAAAGGAAGGATGGGATCTTCATCAATCAAGCCAAGTACACAAAGGAACTAATCAAAAGGTTTGGCTTGAAGAATCTAAAGTAAGCAAAACTCCCATGACAACAACTACCAAGCTTGACAAGGATGAACAAGGTAAAAGTGTAGACATTAAACTTTATAGAAGCATGATAGGTAGCTTGCTTTATTTGACGGCTAGTAGGCCGGATATTATGTTTTCCGTTTGTCTTTGTGCACGTTTTCAATCTTGTCCTAAAGAATCTCACATAATTGCGGTTAAACGCATAATTAGATACCTAAAGGGCACTATTGAAATGGGTTTGTGGTATCCGAAAACCGGACAATTTTCAATGACGAGTTTTTCGGATGCCGACTATGCGGGTTGTAGGGTAAATAGGAAGAGCACAAGTGGAACATGTCAATTCTTAGGTAATTGTCTTGTATCTTGGTCTTCCAAAAAGCAAAATTCGGTAGCCCTTTCAACCGCCGAGGCAGAGTATGTTGCAGCCGGAGCTTATTGTGCACAAGTTCTTTGGATGAAACATACTCTCCTTGACTATGATTTACACTTTGATCATGTTAAAATATTTTGTGATAATACTAGTACAATTCACATGACAAAGAATGCAAATCAACATAGTAAAACCAAACACATTGACATTAGGTATCACTTTCTTAGAGATCATTATGAGAAAGGTGATACTGATATTGATTATGTTTCTACCGATTTTCAACTTGCCGATATTTTTACTAAACCTCTAGATTATGCTAGATTTTCATTTATTTGTGGTGAGTTGAATGTTTGCATGATAGATTCTTAAAAATATTTCTATTTTGGTATTTTGTTTGTTTTTAACCCTTTTTGTTGTATGACAAAAGGGGGAGAAAAAGAAATAAGTTTGCTTATAGTTTGAGTTTTGTTTATTTACTTAAGTTTTGGGAGAAAAAGATTAAAACTATAAGTTTAAGAGAAAAGTATAAGTTTAATTGGTATATAGTTTGAGTTTGATTTCAATTGGTATTTAAGTCCTTGACAAAAATATTGTGAAAATATTGTGTTTTCAATGTTTTCAATGCTTCATGTATCTCACTCATAGTTATTTTTTTACATAGCATTGTTTGAGGGGGAGCTTTCCAAGCTCTTCTTCCTTTATTTGTTTAAATAACCTATATGTTTTGTCATCATCAAAAAGGGGGAGATTGTTGGCGCAAGGTTACAATCAACCCGTTTTTAGTGTGTTTTGATGATTACAAAACATATTAATTATTAGTACTAATATTGGTTGTTGTTTAAGTATGTTTCAGGATTCTACCTCAACTAGAGGAGTTCTTCCCTAAAGGAAGGTGCTTTGAACTCAAGACAACTCACTTTGGGCTCAAGATGCAAAATTGAAGATCATATGGAGAAAGCCCTTCTTGAAGCCTTGAAGTTTTTTAGAATCATTGTAAGAATAGAATGTTAAAGTTTGAGTATGTGATATTTGTCTCTAGGATACACACACACACTTTTCCCTTTACAAAATTCTATTTTAAAAATGTTTGTTTCTAAGTTTTATGCCTAAGTTTATAAATACATGTATCCAAACTTTTTACAAATTGAATATCTTGTTTAAAACATGTGTTGGCCCAAAGGCCTTCCACTCTAGTTTTGATGATGATTAACTCATGTAGTTATGAGTACTAATAATCTTGTGATTTTAGTTTCAGATCTTTAATCAAGATATTAGTTGGTGAAAGCTTCCACACATCTTTCACATGTTGATTCAAGAGCCCACGCATCAAAGATCATACATTGCACTTGCTCGGTGAATCAAGAGTTTTTGGATCGAGCCGACTTGGAGATTGCGCTCTAGCTTGGAGATTGCGCTCTACAAGAAGACTTAGGTATCCATAGTTTTAGTTTGGGTTTAGATCCTAATTGTAAAGATTAGAATAGTATGATAAGCTCAAGTTCACAACACACACCTTTCATGTTTTGATTTTCGGTTTTAGGTTTAACCGATCTTGGTTTTCATGAATAGATTTTTTATCAAAACAAGTTTACATGGTTTATGTATATTAGATTTGTTCTATATACATGCATGCTTCAATTATTTAGACAAACTTAGTTTGATATTCTACTTCATGTGTTTTATGTTTGGTATTTATAACAAAACATATTTATGGACTTAATGACAAAAATCATGATATATATATGTTTCTTGTATATTGAATTTCTATTCATATACAACATGCTTCAAAGTGTTTAAATATCATATTTTTGTATTTCCGATAGGTTTTGGACAATGTGTATTTTCTATCCAAAATCTGAGTTTTAGAAAATACAAGTTTTGGTTTTTGATAAATATGATAAGATACAAAAATAGTTTTAATTGCTTGATATTTGAGTCAAAACTTTTATCACATGTTTATATATCAATGCAAAATGCTAAAACTATTTTTGGGGAATTTTAGTAATTTATAAGAATTTATTTGACATTAATTTTCCTCAGATTTCAGACCTGATTTTTGTCTGCCAGGCTTGGCCGGTCGACTGGTACGGTCGACCGCACCAAAGAAGCCAGTCGACCGTTCTGGTCGACCGACGTGCACGGATACGTGCACGCTGGCTGACTCTGTAGCCGGTCGACCGAAGCGGTCGACCGACGGAGAGCTGTTGGCTCTCAGGAACTCTCGGTCGACCGAGGCGGTCGACCGGTAGCCACAACGGTTCAGAATTTGACCGTTGGGCGGTCGACCGGTCCGGTCGACCGGCAGGGTAAATCTGGCAAATATTCTGTAAACGACTAGTTTTCTAAATTGCCTATAAATACCCCATTTGAGAGAGTTTTTCTCTAAGAATTTTTGGGCTAAAATTTTCTATCTCTCTGGTGTTTTTGCTGTAAGAAAAATAGGTTTTTGGATTCAAAGTGAACAATCTTTTGTGTTTTTGATTAGGGTTTGAAAACCAAAGAAAAGGGATTTTGGGAAAAGCTTTTGTTTGAACTTCTATATCTTGATTTCATTTGTTTCCCAAAGGTTTTTCTTTGAGTTGCTGGTTTCATATCCCTTGGTTTTCTCCACACTTGAGCTAAAATCTACTATCTATATCTATAGGATATTTGTGTGGGAAAAGAGGTTGTTTGTGGTTGTTGTTGTGACCACCAAGTTGTAACCCAATCTTTTCTTAGCTTTGTGCTTTGGGTTGTATCCCTCTAGTTGAGAGGTGATCCTTGTATTGGTTGGTGATTGGGAGTTTGTTGTATTGGTTGAGAGTTTGCCTCAAGGAGGAGGTTGTGATTGTTGGAGTTTTGCCTCAAGGAGGAGGTTGTGTTTGTTGGCTTGGAGTGGTGCCTCAAGAAGGAGGTTGTATTTGTAAAGAGAGGAGTTGGGTACTCCCTGTGAGAGTTCTTTGTGGACTAGCTAGTGGATTAGAAATCCTTCGTGTGTCGAAGGCGGGGATGTAGAGCTGGGTGCTCGAACCTCGAAACATATCTTGTTGTTTGCGCTTGATCCATTGACTCTCTCTCTATCTCTCTCTTTACTTTGTGCCTTGCCTTATTCATATTGTGCATTCATATTTGCTTGGCTTGGTTGTGTGTGAATCATTTGTTGATCACACTTGAGTGTAATTTGCATTAAGTTTTAAATTCCGCATTTAGTTCATAGATTAGCATTGTCACCTATTCACCCCCCCCTCTAGGTGACTTTTCAGTTGGTATCAGAGCTAGTGCTCCTGATATTTAGGTTTAACCACCTAGGAGTGATCTTGGTTTGCTAATCTTCATTTGCATTTTCATTTGCACACATATAGTTGCACTAATGGCTAGCCCTCCCATGTTTGACCATTTTTGACTGAATGATTGGAAGGCTAATATGGCTAAACATTTAAAAGACCTAGGACATCTAGTTTATCAAGCCATTACCATAGAATCCCTCCCAAATAGTAGCAAGCATAAGAAGGCCAATGCATTAGCACTTAGAGCACTTAGAGCATCTCTCAATGAATTTCTTTTACCCGTTTTTGATCACTATGATTCGGCTTTTGCAGTTTGGAGCATCTTGACGTCTCCCGAGCTTCCAAGGATCATCAACAATTTGAGGAGATCCAAGAGAGACATGTCCAAAGATAAATGCTTCATGGTCCAAGGGAAAGACTCCCTTGAGGTACACTCGGATTCCCCTCTTGATGATAGCTCTAATTCTTATTGCCATGGTTGTTTTGAGGTTCAAACTTTAAATATGGAACTTACTCAAAAGCTTGAAAAATTCTTAGAAAAACACAAACTTTTGAAAGAGAATAATCTTGTTTTGAAAAATGAATTAAAGGATTTATGTTCTAATTTTGAAGTGATTTTGCAAGAAAAGGAAGAGATCACTAGTGAACGTGACTCACTACAATCTCAACTTGAACTTGCACTTAAAGAGATTGAAGATTTGAAAAACAAAAATGATTTTGATGATGTTATAGAACACAATGAGGTTTTGTCTTCTAGATTGGATCTTGTTTTCAAAGAAAATCTTACTTTGAAAAATAAAATTGATTCAATTACAAAAGAATTGGATTTGGTTTTGATTAAAAATAAATCTTTACAAAATGAGATTGATATTCATGTTTGTCATGCTAGTGTAGCTTCTACTTCTTGCACTCCTATAGCATGTTCCACTTTGTCTTCTAGCATAGATAATGATATAAATAATTTGAAGAAAAGTGTTGATTGTTTGGGCTCCACTTTGAGCCATTGTGCCATGAATCACACACGATTGGAAACCTTGGTTCGCAAGAAACAAGTTCCAACCTTGCATGCACACCCATCTAGGCATACACATGCTTTTCATGATCACCACCATCATATGTATGCTCACGTGTACACATGTACACATTATGGTCGAAAAGGCCACCTTGCTAGATTTTGTTATGATCGTATTTATAATGAAAATTTAGCAACTAATTATGTTTGGGTGAGAAAAGATATTAACCCCCGTGGACCCAAAAGAAAATGGGTACCAAAAACCACCTCTTTGACTTTTGATGTAGGTGGGAGCTCTCGCATCACTTGAGGGCATTGGTGCCTTGAGGTGGATGCATTCTAAGCTTAAAAGAGAACCATTTGGATGCTTCACTCTCAAGGAGATTTGGTGGGAGGATCACCGTGTTTTGGAGAACTAGAGATGCACCTTCATCGGTTTTGGTATCATTCTCTAACTCCCATTTTTATTTGCATGCTTTTTATGTCCATCCTTTTATAGCATGTTGTGTTTTGATTCATTATGCTTGTGCTATGTTCATTAGATTAAGGTTGTACATGTTTAGATACTTGAGCACCCATGCTTCATTTAGAATCTACATTTAGTGTCTCACCTTGTTTAAACTAACATGTATGCTTTAGATCTAATGTACATGCATACGCACAATGATCATATGATGTTCATGATTCCATATTTTTGTGTTTTCACAATTGTTTTGATATTATGTATATCTTGATTCTTATAGCATATGAATTTACATAATGATCATTTTTAGAATAATTGTTGATTTATGACTTGGTTTATGCTTTATGATTTGAATATATGCTTAGATGTTAGTTTTCATGAAAACTAGGAGTTATACTTGTACATAGAATGGACCACAAATAAACCTTTATATATGTTTGTGCTGGATGCCTATTTGTACCCATTAGATGTGCTAGTATAGTCTAGTTTTGATGATTCATGCATTCTAACTTGTATTCCCATTTTTGGATATGATTTTATGATCATGTGTTTTAACTTCATGTATATGTCTATCTAGTCCAAACTATTGACTATACATATACATCCTTGAGTCACGTGCATTCATGCATATACTTTGTGGACTCATCATGTTTAGGATATGTATGTATGCGTTGGTTTGTATATGACATACATATGCCTTGAAGTATAAATTGTGTTTTTATGAAAATTTTGATTTTTCATGGTTTCATGTTTTTAAGGAATTTCACATGAGCTTAATTGAATATTTTCATGATTGATATGTGTCACATAACACTTGTACACTCACCCTATTTAATGTTTTCTCGTGATTTTGAGTGTTTTAATGTCATGTGATTTACATGTGTTTTCATGAAAAACATTTTTGTTATTCCTCACTTGAAGGATTACGTGCTAGTTTTCAAATTTTCATATAACTAGTTCGTATTCTTTAATTTGGTAGAGTTTTTCAAACAAACTATAATTCCAAATCTATTTTTGAAAACCCCTACCATTAAAGGGTGGTTGGATGGGAGATCATGTTCATGTATGCTTTATAATGAAAATCCTTTTTATCTTGAACCATGATTGGGTGGTAGGTTATATGAGTCATACACTTGTATTTATTGTTGTTTCAATTGGTATCATTGAATTCTTTCAATTGGTATCGATATGACATCTTTTTGTATACTCATATATGTTTGTATTTTATATATGTATGCTTGCACTTCATATAGTATCAAATTTCAATTGATATCTATCTTTTACATACATATATAGATGATTTATTTGTGCTTCAAGATATCACAAATTTGTTTATGCTTAGCTTGAACTTTTCAAATTGAAACAATGTTAAAGCAAATTTTCAATTGAGTTAATTTTCAATTGGTATCTTATTTCAAGCATATGCATATTTTCATTTGGTATTTTATAAAGGGGGAGAAAACTAGTATTTCATTTTTCAAATTGGTATCTTGTGTTTTTTCATTTGGTATCAAGATTTGTTTTTAAGGAAATTCAAAATTAGTATTGTTTAATTTCAAAATTGGTATCTAGTTTGTTTGTTTACAATTGGTAGGTTATTTGTTTACTTACTAATTGGTATCAAGATTTTCATTTTTTTTGTGTGTTTTTCAATTGGTATATGTTCTCGTTTGATTTCAATTGATTTGTTGTTTTTCAATTGGTATCAATATACACTTCATTGCCACATTTTTTTTTGGTATCATATTTGATTTAACCCTTTATTAGTTCTTTGATTTGAACAAAAAGGGGAGAAACATTTATTGTTTTTGCTTTTATTTTTAACCCTTTTTGATGATTGACAAAAAGGGGGAGAAGAATTTGAGTTTTATATGCATATTTGTGTTTGCATATAGTTTACATTTGATGAAAAGAAGCCTTGTTTATATGCATGTCTATGCATGTCTTATGTGCATGTTTTATGTTTCATTTTAATTCTTATGTGCATGTTTTATGTTTCATTTTAATTGGTATCAAGGGCATGTTTATATGTGTTTTATATGTGTTTTAAGAACATTCATTGCATATCTTATATGTTTTATTGTTATGCATGAGTTAAGGGGGAGCTTCTTTGAAGCTTTACTTTAATCCATGCATATATATAACTCCATGAGTTTTGTCATCATCAAAACTAGAGGTTTACATTTGATGAAAAGAAGCCTTGTTTATATGCATGTCTATGCATGTCTTATGTGCATGTTTTATGTTTCATTTTAATTATTATGTGCATGTTTTATGTTTCATTTTAATTGGTATCAAGGGCATGTTTATATGTGTTTTATATGTGTTTTAAGAACATTCATTGCATATCTTATATGTTTTATTGTTATGCATGAGTTAAGGGGGAGCTTCTTTGAAGCTTTACTTTAATCCATGCATATATATAACTCCATGAGTTTTGTCATCATCAAAAAGGGGAAGATTGTTGGCCCAAAGGCCTTCCACTCTAGTTTTGATGATGATTAACTCATGTAGTTATGAGTACTAATAATCTTGTGATTTTAGTTTCAGATCTTTAATCAAGATATTAGTTGGTGAAAGCTTCCACACATCTTTCACATGTTGATTCAAGAGCCCGCGCATCAAAGATCATACATTGCACTTGCTCGGTGAATCAAGAGTTTTTGGATCGAGCCGACTTGGAGATTGCGCTCTAGCTTGGAGATTGCGCTCTACAAGAAGACTTAGGTATCCATAGTTTTAGTTTGGGTTTAGATCCTAATTGTAAAGATTAGAATAGTATGATAAGCTCAAGTTCACAACACACACCTTTCATGTTTTGATTTTCGGTTTTAGGTTTAACCGATCTTGGTTTTCATGAATAGATTTTTTATCAAAACAAGTTTACATGGTTTATGTATATTAGATTTGTTCTATATACATGCATGCTTCAATTGTTTAGACAAACTTAGTTTGATATTCTACTTCATGTGTTTTATGTTTGGTATTTATAACAAAACATATTTATGGACTTAATGACAAAATCATGATATATATATGTTTCTTGTATATTGAATTTCTATTCATATACAACATGCTTCAAAGTGTTTAAATATCATATTTTTGTATTTCAGATAGGTTTTGGACAATGTGTATTTTCTATCCAAAATCCGAGTTTTAGAAAATACAAGTTTTGGTTTTTGATAAATATGATAAGATACAAAAATAGTTTTAATTGCTTGATATTTGAGTCAAAACTTTTATCACATGTTTATATATCAATGCAAAATGCTAAAACTATTTTTGGGGATTTTTAGTAATTTATAAGAATTTATTTGACATTAATTTTCCTCAGATTTCAGACCTGATTTTTGTCTGCCAGGCTTGGCCGGTCGACTGGTATGGTCGACCGCACCAAAGAAGCCAGTCGACCGTTCCGGTCGACCGACGTGCACGGATACGTGCACGCTGGCTGACTCTGTAGCCGGTCGACCGAAGCGGTCGACCGACGGAGAGCTGTTGGCTCTCAGGAACTCTCGGTCGACCGAGGCGGTCGACCGGTAGCCACAACGGTTCAGAATTTGACCGTTGGGCGGTCGACCGGTCCGGTCGACCGGCAGGGTAAATCTGGCAAATATTCTGTAAACTGCTAGTTTTCTAAATTGCCTATAAATACCCCATTTGAGAGAGTTTTTCTCTAAGAATTTTTGGGCTAAAATTTTCTATCTCTCTGGTGTTTTTGCTGGAAGAAAAATAGGTTTTTGGATTCAAAGTGAACAATCTTTTGTGTTTTTGATTAGGGTTTGAAAAACCAAAGAAAAGGGATTTTGGGAAAAGCTTTTGTTTGAACTTCTATATCTTGATTTCATTTGTTTCCCAAAGGTTTTTCTTTGAGTTGCTGGTTTCATATCCCTTGGTTTTCTCCACACTTGAGCTAAAATCTACTATCTATATCTATAGGATATTTGTGTGGGAAAAGAGGTTGTTTGTGGTTGTTGTTGTGACCACCAAGTTGTAACCCAATCTTTTCTTAGCTTTGTGCTTTGGGTTGTATCCCTCTAGTTGAGAGGTGATCCTTGTATTGGTTGGTGATTGGGAGTTTGTTGTATTGGTTGAGAGTTTGCCTCAAGGAGGAGGTTGTGATTGTTGGAGTTTTGCCTCAAGGAGGAGGTTGTGTTTGTTGGCTTGGAGTGGTGCCTCAAGAAGGAGGTTGTATTTGTAAAGAGAGGAGTTGGGTACTCCCTGTGAGAGTTCTTTGTGGACTAGCTAGTGGATTAGAAATCCTTCGTGTGTCGAAGGCGGGGATGTAGAGCTGGGTGCTCGAACCTCGAAACATATCTTGTTGTTTGCGCTTGATCCATTGACTCTCTCTCTATCTCTCTCTTTACTTTGTGCCTTGCCTTATTCATATTGTGCATTCATATTTGCTTGGCTTGGTTGTGTGTGAATCATTTGTTGATCACACTTGAGTGTAATTTGCATTAAGTTTTTAAATTCCGCATTTAGTTCATAGATTAGCATTCACCTATTCACCCCCCTCTAGGTGACTTTTCAACATGTGTATAGACTATTTTTGCATAATACTTAGTTATAAGTATCTCAAAATATTTTCTCTCAAAATTTCCAACTCCAAAAATCTGCCAGATTTTCCTGTTTCAGGTTGACCGGCCGACCGCCCGGTCGACCGGCGCCTATGTCAGGACGTGCACGTTTGTGCACGTCTGTCGGTCGACCGGCCCGGTCGACCGACTGTAAGCAGGCCACTCTCGGTTTGTTTCGGTCGATCGCCCGGTCGACCGGTATAAGGAAACTGTGTTTCCTCAAAGAGGTCGGTCGACCGGACGGTCGACCGGAGCGCCAACGGCTCTTTGCCATCTAGGCAAACGGTCGACCGGCCGGTCGACCGTTACGCCTGCAAGAGCCCAACGGCTCTTTCCTCTTTGGGCAAGTCTGAAAAACTGTTTTCTTTTTCTTCTTTAACAGAGTTTTAGAGAGTTGTTAGAGGCCTTTTGCAGGTCAAATTAGGTGAAAAGAAAAGAGTTTTAACCTATTCTCTCCCTATAAATAGAGGGCAATAGGCCTTTGTTACTTACTTAGAAAAATCCTTGGTTTTCATTGTTTTCAAGAGAAAGAGAAAAATTGTTTCAAAGCTTTCATTTCCAACTCTTTTAAAGTTTGTTTTTCAGTTGTGTTTGATTGCCAATATCACTCTACAACTGAAGTTTTCTCACCACATTTCATAGAGCCAAAAATCCATTACTCATACTATAGTGAAGTTGTAAAAAGAGTGAGAATTGTAAAAGTGTTTGAGAAAGAGTTTAGTGATCTAGTTGTGATCACTCTTGTTCTTGTGATTCTTGTTCTTGTGGAGACAACTCCTAGGTGGAGTTCTTTGTAAGTTGTGAAGCTAATGGCTTGGGGTCTTCGGTAGACCAAACTTGTACGGCATCCTCGGTGGATAGTGGAAACCCTTCACGGAGGTGAAGGCGGGGACTAGAGCGGTGGCTCGAACCTCGAAACAAATCAATTGTTTTTGCGATTGCCTTGCGTCATCTTGCTTTACTTTTCTCTTGCTTTATATTGTCTTCAATTATTTGCTTAAGAACTAACTCTTTACTTGTGCAATCTTCTCTTGTTTATTTTACTTGTGTTGTTGATTGTGTGTACTTCATCATAGCATTTCATCCATCTCTTGATCGATCATATCTCATACAACACGCTTGCATTGCGCACCTCTAACCCATTTTAAGGGGAATTGGGAGGAAGGAGTTCAGAACCTCTCACGGGGTATTCGGCTCTTAGTCGTGTTTTTGAGAGATCGTTGCATCACTCATTCAATTAAGTTTAAAAAGATCATTAGATTAGCAATTACACCTATTCACCCCCCTCTAGGTGTATTTCAGGTGAGACAAGGCCACGTATCGAAGAACGACACGTGGGCCCACCATAGGGCCGCGAAAACACTGTCATAGCTGGATTTTTGCTGTAATACCAGGGACCTAGGTCCCTGGTTTTGGTGTGTGGGTTCGTGGTGTTTCGGGGACCTTCTAGATATGCTCAGATTCGGTTAATTTCGTTCAGATTTGTGTCAGACACTCACAAGGGTCTAGGTTCAATATATCTCCTAGAAACTCCCTTGCTTGGCCTCCAAGAAATGTGAATTTAATTACACAAAAATAGGTTTAATTAAACTCTTATTACCCTTTTTCCCTCCTTGTCTTGATTATTTGCAAGAGAGACTAAAAAACAGTTTAAACCGACATTTTATTCATAAATTAGTAGGAAAATGTGATATAATAATGCAGAACTATAGACTAATCACACCCCCACACTTAACTTTTGTTCGTCCAGAGCAAAACAAGAAAAGAAAAATTATACTATAAATGTTATTACACCACTTTCGCAGGTGACGCCATTGCACTAAGCGTGTGCAACAAGCCGTTAAACCTCTAGGTTTCCCCTAGCGGAGTTTTGTCTCCTAAGAGTTTTTAGCGGATTGCGCCAATAAAATTTATAAAGAAAGAAGATAAATGTTAGTATTTTAAAAACACAGTTTGAAAGAGAGGCAAGTTTACGAAATATTTTTGCAAAATATAAGTAATCTAAGGTCATAAGTCCACCAAAAATTATTCTTCCTTAAACTTAGTCTATATGCAAGATCTTATCTTCAATTAAGGTAAGAATTCAAAATTAGATTAAATATTTTATCCTTCATAAAACCTAGATAATCTGCACTTTGTGATAGTGAAAATTTCTGAGATTTTAACTCTAACCATCAAGCCATTTATTTATATATATATTTCTTTTTCTTTTTTTTCTTCCCTTAGTTTTCTTAGGCTTTCTACTTTATCCGGGTAGTAAGCCTTTAACTAATGACTTTCAGACCAAACGATTTTAGGGTACCAGAAGAGAAAACATCCCTCGGGTTTAAGGACTCGAGTAAACAAGGCCACAAAACTAAGGGGGATTATTTATTTCTTTTGACCGCCGTTAGGCGTGAATAATCATACTTCTTGAGGCATAATTATCCAGCTTAATAAGTGATTTTTTTATTCATTTATACCATATTTATTTTTTCTTTTAATTTATTTTTTTTGCTTTATGGCATTTTAGGTCTTTGTTTCCATCCCAAAAATGTGTAAGTGTGAAAAACATGCTATCTAAGGCAAAAAATTTAAGATAAAATTATCTCTCTAATTTATCTTTTTTAGCCTATAATTTTAAACAAGATCCATTATTTTGACTGGGTTTAAGATGTCATATTTAAGGCTTTCTTAATTTCTAAGATCATCTTAATTTTCTTAAAAATAGATGAGAACTTTGTCTCTTATTTCAAAAAATTTTTTTAAACAAAAAAATCCTATACAAAAGGGAATAACTTCTAGAAGTATCTTAAAAAAAGTGAAAAAGAAAGAAAATCTAAAAACTCTATGTTAGTAAACCCTTCCCCATACTTATCTCACGCATTATCCTCAATGCATCGTGATGTATATATGCATGAAATAAATAGAGAGGAAGGAAAAATCACCTCAAGGTGGTGGTTTCGGTGGCGGTCTGATTGGTCCACGAAATGGGCCCAATCTAATTTACGTGGAGTTCAGAGAAACCCACCAGAAACCTCTGTAATACAACCCACTATTATGATGTAAACATGGATGATTTTTATTATGAATTTTACCCCATCTAATTTCTAAATTTTAAAAATAATTTCAGAGTCAATTTTATCAACAATTCTTGTTTCAAAAGGGAGTGAGAAAAGATGAAATGATTGATTTGGGCTCAGGAAGTGCAGGAACTAATACTGACTCAGGAATTTGACTTAAGTCATGTAAAGGTTCAGGAGTCAAAATTAGTTTAGGAGTCGGGTCCAAATCAAGAAGTTAAAATTCAAGTCCACAATCATTTCCCCACAATGGAATGTGGCTCTCTGAGTTGGTGATTCAAGTTCAAGAATGACAGGTATGAGAACCAAAACTGATTTAAAATGTTGCTCAAATTAGGTAGTGATATAGGAGTCAATATTAATTTAGGAATTTGAACTGGATCACAAATTTGAGGATCGAGTCACATTCTTGTCTAAGTTCAATTTCTTTGAAAGAAAAACTTGCCAATTTGTCAATGGGACATTCAAAAGTATGAAATTAGTCAAGTTTAATTTGTTTATCATAAAATATTAGTGATTCAATTTCACGATGGATTGACACAGGATCCAATGTTGACTCGGGAAAAGGCCTGAATCAAGTAAAAATATCGCGTCATTATTGATGCAGGAAGTGAAATTAAATTACCAAATTGAGGTTTAGGATCATATTCATGCTCAATTTCAATCTCAGGAAAAGGATAACTTGCCAACATGTCAATGTGGTTCTCAAGAATTTGATGTTGGTCAAGTTCAAATGGGTGTGCTGAAATTGAATCTTAGTTTTCAAAATAGCATAATTCCTGGTCTAGATTGATAGAGTTAGAGATATCTGGATTGGTCAAAGGTTGATAAGAGTGAGTTTCTTCATTCCTATGAATGTTGACCAATTGACTCAATTATGCTTCTAACCTATCAGTGACTGGGTTAAAGATTTTTGAAATTGTTGTGAGGTCTCATGTAAGATTTTTATACTCTTTTCTAGCTCAGATTTTTCTTCAAATGGTTGTTCTAGAAAGGGAGCATAGGAATCTTGGTTTTGAAAAAATTATGAAGATTGTGAGCAATAAGTTTTGAGATTGTCGCTCGAACTCACGCAAGAGTTCCTCAGTCAATTCTAAGATGGATGTTTGATCATTATGAAGAGGTGGGAGACTCTTGAAAATATTATGGAATTGGGGAGGCTATCATTTTCTGAAATTATCGCTCGACCTCTTATAGGTTGGCTTCTATACTCTTTTCTAACTCGAATTTTTCTTCAATTAGTGGTTCCAAAAAGAAGTGTACGAAGCAAAATCGGGGAATGAATATTGTGAAATTTGTGAAATTGTGGATTAGGTGGTAGAAAAGTTGACTTGCCCCATTGACTCTGTAAAGAGTTGAAATTATTTTAGAAATTATAGTCATAAGGTTGGGGGTATGAGGTTGTATTGATTCGGATAAGTCCAACCTGTTGTATTTAGTTTGTTCATATTATAAAAAGGCGGGTTGGAATTATTCGAATCCAATGGGTTCGGTGTGAAATAAAAATTCATATTAGGATTGAAAGAATTATTGTTATTGAATTCCATTTTGCAAACAATCACAAACAAAAAAGAAAAAGCAAGCAACAAACAAAAAGAAAAGAAAAAAATCAAAACCAAGCCTATACTAAGGTTGACCTAGACCTAGACGACTCCTAACTGGTCGATTACCTGGGAGAGGTTGTTGTATGAATCCGACCACAAGCTAATCAGTCAGGTAGGAAAAAAATACGACGGGAGGTATCCGTGCGTAAGCAACGGGCCTTAATTACACCAAACAGCGGTATCTTCGAGGCGTAATCTCTTAATCCCCAACCTTAGACCCCGATTTCGCAAGAGTAAGGTTCAAAACAAGTTCCACCCTCGGTCAACTCTTAATAAGTCCGAGATGTCCCTAGGGGCCAACATCTATCAATTTTTATTTGGCTTGGGTTGTGTGAGTGGGGAGGTGGTTTTTCAGCTAAGGAAGGGTGATGAAATCCCCGCCTTATCTTGTATTGGGTTATGCCCTTAAATCCAATTCGTGCCAGTGTGCAATATAGACAAGAATATAAAACAAAGCGAGTAAATCACCCATGTATTTGTCTTATGCGATATGCAATGTCATATGTACACCTCAGTCCAGATCACAACAACAGAACAAAATACAGTATATTGGAATTGAATTGACACGTTCCTAAATGCAAATGTTTAAATCATTTTAAAAGTATCCAAATACCGTATTTTAGTTCTTTAATTATTGCAGTGTGTAAGCAATCAAAGTAGAAAAATAGCAGAACAATACAACTATATATGCAACTTGCAAGAATCCTGCAAAAGATGAAGTCCAATTGCCAAACAAATGCCGCGTTTGCGTGGCTTTTCTTGGGTTTCTACGGCACAATTATGGAAGCAGGGTCCATGCTTTCTAGAGCAGGGACATGCAAGTAAAAGGAAAGTTCTACAATGTTCAGTTTCTGTAAAAATTAACCTGCACACCAAAACAGAGAAGAAAATGTTAACAAAAACGTGAGTTTAAACTTCTCATCCCCGGCAACAACGCCTAAAATTTATTCAGGGCGGAACTGTTAAAACTCTAAAAAGGATAAGATTCCTGACTGGCCTGAACAATATCAAAACTTGTTGACATTTACAAAAGACAGGTGACAGACAAGTTGACGACCAGTTCTGTACCCATCTCCGAGGGACAAATCATCAACTTGGACTCTACTGATCAAGTGAAGCAGACAGTGAGCTCAGATTGTCTTTGAAGAGACCAAAGCAGGTCTAAGATGCTAGGTTAGCTCAACACTTAGCATCACATAAGCCCAAGGGGATAGCCTCACCTAAGAGGCTAAGTTTGTCCAACTTCGCCTTGAAGTCGTTCAAAGCTCTATCAGGGAGCTAACTTACAGCTTCGCCTAAAGTGCTCAGTTAACTCCGCAGAGAGTTAGCTTCGCTCAAAGCCACACGCAACCGCGCAGAAGGATGGTCGGTAGCTTCGTCACATATGCTTATCCAGCTCCGCTGAAAGAGCTTTCTTCTGATTTCGCCAGATGCTCCTTCCAGCTCCGCTGTGAGCTCGACGAAGTAACCCCGCTGCGGGTCTGTTATGGTCAACCTTTGAACAATCAAATCTCTAGATGAGATCAAATCTATTCAAGATCAAATCTAATCGAGATCTAATCTGAGATCAAGTATAGCAGTTGTTTGCCATAATCGCTTGACTCTCCTAAAACAAGTAAGAAGATCAGGGGAGATCTTTCAGTTATTTGGAAAGAATCATAGCGGATCAGGAGATCAACATTACCTGCTATTCCTAGCTTCGCAGAAGCTGATTCTAGCCTCGTGGTAAGGCTACTTTCCAGATTTAAATAGATTGACTCAATCAGTTTTAAGATTTTCAAGGGACAATTATACCCCTACTCTCCCTATAAATAGCCCACCAGAGGCATGCGAAGAAAAAAAGAGAGAGACAGGCGCGCACAGAGACATACGCACAAAGAGAGGCTAGAAAACAGAGATCTATTCTCTTGCTTTCAAGAATTCAGAGAACTGTTTCTCTAATCAGGGTGCTAATACCCTAAGATCTTCCTCCTTCTCAAAGAATCTCCGGAACTAGGCTAGAAGGAATTCTCAAGTGGAGGTAGTTTGAGAGGTAACAAGAGGGTTCTACCAACCTTCTATTCTCCGATTCCCCGAACCAGGAGAGAAGGGAATCCCATCGATCGCATCGTCAAAGGGACAAAGTGATCGCGCACTGACCAGACTCCTATCAACACACTTCTCCAGAATCTCAGAGGAGATCTACTTGTAATCCTTTTATTGCAAAAGAATTAGTTGTAATTTAGCTCCTCGACCCTTTTTTGTAAGTTTTCCCCTTTGTAAAAATCAATGGAAAATAGGAACGAGCACCTGAGAATGTATGTTTTATGAAATCAATGTAAAAGCAAGTATGCTAATTTCCCTCGATACTTCCGTTATAGCATTGGCTCAAGGGTCGAATCCACAAGGACGGGAGGCGATAGAAGCATTAACAGTTTTTATTCACGTTTGTTGTTAACAATTTCTTCTTTGTAAAAGAATGAGAAAAGAAAAAGAAAATAAATCCAGAAGTGATAAATGGAGAAGGCAATGAAAACAATGATGCGATAACAAATAAAAAGTGATGGTGAAGAAAATGAAACAAAGGCGAACTAAGAAAGAAGTGAAGATATTAATAGGAAAATGATAAAAAAAGGTTTTAAAAATGATTTTTAGAACAAAGTAATAAAGAAGAAGAAAAACTATGTAAGAAAACTAACCACTAATTGCTCCACTGACCATGCTAACTTCTTAGTGATAGTTGCCTTACATGGATCCTTGGCCATCACTAGCCCTTGGCTTTAGGAGATGATACAGAGCATGGCACATAAGATTATTCTTCTACATTCAAACAACACATCTGTACTACACAACAAGTTGTGAGCTACTATTAATTCATCAAAATTGGTTAGAGGTGAGCATGAAATAAAGAAGACATTGCAAGTTTGCAAGTTAGTGGGTTGATGTTAGAAATGTTAGAATGTTACAATCCAACATCATGAGCCATCAATGGCTCTTGCAAGAGCAAAGCCTTGTAGAAGCTATTAGATTCATGTGGATTATCAAGTAAGAGGTTAGATGGTCAGTGGTTAGTAGTTAGTTATCATGAGAAGAAAAGTTAGTTGACATCATGTAGAAGATGGAGAAGATTATAATGGATAGAAAGGAGACACCTTTACATAAATTGTCACCATCTATTACATCAATCTCTATCTTTCTCTCTCTGAATCTCTCTGCCCTAATATATGATCTAAAAATGAAATAAAAATACAAAAGAAAGAAGAAGAACACTTACACTACACTACACTAAAAGATAGAAAACCTAGCATATTTTTAATTTGCTTGCGTTTAGGGTCCATGCAGGAGTATTTATAGGTGAAAGAAGACTCTGGAAGACAAGACGAGGCCATGCGTCAAAGATCGACGTGTGGGCCCACCATAGGGCCGTGAAAATGCGAACATAGCCGCATTTTTGCGATAATACCGAGAACCTAGGTCCCTGGTTTTGGTGCTGGTTTCGTGGTACTTCAGGAACCTTCTAGATATGTTAAGATTCGGTTAATTTCGTTCAGATTTACGTCAGACACCCGCGAGGGTTTAGGTTCAATGCATCTTCTAGAAACTCCCTTACTTGGCCTCCAAGAAATGCGGATTTAATTACTCGAAATGGGTTTAATTAAGCTCTAATTACCCCTTTTCCCTCCTTGTCTTGATTATCTGTAAGAGAGACCAAAATACGGTGTAGACCAACATTTTATTCATAAATCAGTAGGGAAATGCGATATAATAATGCAGAACTTAGACTAATTGATTGCAAAATGAAAGAGCAAGGAGAATTTATCATGTAACTTTGGGCTAACGGGTCGTGTTCACGAGGAGGAATGCGATGAAAGCTTTTCTGTGTTTTGTTTAGTAACAAAGAATTATGCTCGTTTTTTAATTGAAAAGAAGAATGGAGAGAAGGAAAGTGATTAAAAGAGAAATTGTAAATTTGGAAGAGGCTTTGAAAAAAGTGAATTTTGTATAAAGCTGGAAAAGTGATTTGTTGTTTTTTTAATAAAGAAGAGAATCTGGGCTCACTATCTCACTACTCAATGACATGTTCTTCTACTGAAATCATTAGTGCCTCAACTTGATCATAGGCAAAAACTTACGATTTCTTTTAGAAAGGTTTAAGCAAAGCACATAAGATGTTTGAAAAAGTTAATTCTTTTCTTTAAGAAATCGTCTTGATTTGAATGTTAAATCATCAAGAGGTTCAAGTATGAGATAAAAATAAGTTCAAGAGACGTTTTTAAAAGAAGTAGAAGTTTAAAAATCCAAACCCATCCTCATGTTCCATCAAGAACACTTTCAAAGAAGAAAGGCTTTAGTTTAGGCATTCAGACGATTCATTGGGTCTTTTTCATGAAAACCATTCAAAAAGAAGACGGATCAAAGAGAGGAGTAATAGTGAGTCCAGAAAACCGATTTAGCTACTCATAGAAGACAAAGAACAATACAAGTAAATAAAGTAAGATATACCATAAAATGAGTGAAAGAAAATGTAGCTTGATTCTTGTATTAATGTCACTTCAATCTTCAGGTTACAAGCACTCAATTCCTCTCTCTCACAGGTATTTGTACTGAATTATAAATTGCAAAACAAAATTACAAACTTTGTACTATCTAACAAAGAGCCTAAACCTTAAAGTATAAACAAAAATTCTAATCCTAGTCTTCGCTCCTTTCTTCTCTGTTGAAACTGGTATTTATAGGGAAAAACCAGAGGGAAGAGATCGTAAGAAGATTGGGGAGCAAACGCTCCCCCAACAACCTCAACCAAGCTACGAAAACGCGGCTAGGGCCGCGTTTTCGCGGCCCTGATGTGGACAGTTGGCCACACCCAATTGGATGATTCTCCTGGTTTGGTGATTCTCCTATATCTTCTACTGGTTTTCATGTTTCTGCTCCAGGATTTGACGAAACAGCCTTTGATTGTTGACTTTAACTGCTTGATTTGGGAGGATTCATTTCAACTAGTTTTCAACCTCTCTGATATGCCAAGATTTGCCCTGATTCCTTGATTTTGAATTTATTCTGAATTAAATCAGAATTTGATGGGCTTTTTGGTTTGTTTCTCTTTCCTTTCTTTTAGCAATTGGGCCTACATTTAACAAATAAGAAGAAGACTTATTAACAGCATTTATTAGATAAAAAGTATGATAATGTGACAATGTATATGCAATATATGTAACTGATCACACCCCCACACTTATCTTTTGCTCGCCCTCGAGCAAAACATCAGACTAATTCTAATCAATTATTAGACCACTTTCGCATGTCACTCGATTGCACTAAGCATGTGCAACAGGCCGTTAAAGCTCTAGGTTACCCCTAGAGGACGAGTTTTGTCTCGTGAGGGTTTTCAGTGGATTGCACCCACAAAATCCATAAAAAAATGTTAGTATTTTTGAAAAGCATTTGGAAAGGAGAAAATATTTAAAGTATATTTGTAAAGTTTTAAGTAATCTATAAGTTATAGGAATATCAAATTTTTCATTCTGAAACTCAGTCTCTATTCAAAAACATGTCATCAATCAAAATAAGGAGTCAATTTGTACTTCTAATCTAGTCTATTAATTTACTCTGAGTCGTATGCACCATCGTGATTGTGAAGTTTGACTTAGAGTTCTTTAACATTAACTCCTATGCCTTATTTATATTTATTTTTGGTGAAATTTATTCCTCAATTTCATTAGGCTTTCTAATATGCCCATGTAACAAGCCTTTTGTCGGTGACACCCAAACCGGACAGTTTTAGGGCACCAGGTGAGAAAACATCCCTAAGGACTTAAACACTCGAGCAGACAAGGCCACGAAACCAAGGTTTTTATTTATAAAATGTACCCCTTTTAGGCGTGAATACTTATGCTTCATGAGACACAAATACCCAGCTTAATCGAAGGATTTATATATATATATATATTTTCTTAAACTTATCTAATTATCTTTTACATAAATACCAAGGCTTGCTTAGGCCAAAGCACCTAGCTAATTAATAATTAAATTTGTTTATTTTTTTATACATATATACTTTTTTTTATAAGGCATAAAAGTCTTTGATTTTAAACCCTAAGTGTGTAAGTGATTTGTTGAAAAGAAGAATGGAGAGAAGGGAAGTGATTAAAAGAGAAATTGCAAATTTGAAAGAGGCTTTCGAAAAAGTGAATTTTGTATAATGCTGGAAAAGTGATTTGTTGTTTTTTTAATAAAGTAGAGAATCTGGGCTCACTATCTCACTACTCAATGATATGTTCTTTTATTGAAATCATTAGTGCCTTAACTTGATCATAGGCAAAAACTTAAGATTGCTTTTAGAAAGGTTTAAGCAAAGCACATAAGATGTTTGAAAAAGTTAATTCTTTTCTTTAAGAAATCATCTTGAATTGAATGTTAAATCATTAAGAGGTTCAAGTATGAGATAAAAACAAGTTCAAGAGACGTTTTTTAAAAGAAGTAGAAGTTTAAAAATCCAAACCCATCCTCATGTGCCATCAAGAACACTTTCAAAGAAGAAAGGCTTTAGTTTAGGCATTCAGATGATTCATTGGGTCTTTTTCAAGAAAACCATTCAAAAAGAAGATGGATCAGAGAGAGGATAATAGTGAGCCCAGAAAACCGATTTAGCTACTCATAGAAGACAAAGAACAATGCAAGTAAATAAAGCAAGACAAGCCATAAAATGAGTGGAAGAAAATGTAGCTTGATTCTTATATTGATGTCACTTCAATCTTTAGGTTACAAGCACTCAATTCGTCTCTCACATAGGTATTTGTACTGAACTACAAATTGCAAAACAAAAATACAACTTTTGTACTATCTAACAAAGAGCCTAACCCTTAAAGTATAAACAAAAATTCTAATCCTAGTCTTCGCTCCTTTCTTCTCTGTTGAAACTGGTATTTATAGGGAAAAACCGGAGGGGAGAGATCGTAGGAAGATTGGGGGAGCAAACGCTCCTCCAACAACCTCAACCAAGCCGCGAAAACGGGGCTAGGGCCGCGTTTTCGCGGCCCTGGTGTGGCCAGTTGGCCACACCCAATTGGATGATTCTCCTGGTTTGGTGATTCTCTTATATCTTTTACTAGTTTTCTCGTTTCTGCTCTAGGATTTGACGAAGTAGCCTTTGATTGTTGACTTCAACCGCTTGATTTGGGAGGATTCATTTCAACCAGTTTTCAACCTCTCTGATATGTCAAGATTTACCCTGATTCCTTGATTTCGAATTTATTCTGAATTAAATCAGAATTTGATGGGGTTTTGGGCTTGTTTCTCTTTCCTTTCTTTTAGCAATTGGGCCTACATTTAACAAAGAAGAAGAAGACTTATTAATAGCATTTATTAGATAAAAAATATGGTAATGTGATAATGTATATGCAATATATGTGACTGATCACACCCCCACACTTATCTTTTGCTCGCCCTCGAGCAAAACATCAGACTAATTCTAATCAATTATTAGACCACTTTTGCAGGTCACTCGATTGTTGGCCCAAAGGCCATTAGCCCTATATCTTAGTGGATATTTTGATGATAACAAAACATATCTAGTTATGTATTTAACAAGTTTTTGTTTACAAGAATTTCAGGTTAAAAGGTCATTTTTGACGGCTCCGCAAATAAGACTCACACGTTTGGAGTTCGCCAAAATTTGCATTCCCAAGCCAAGCACAATAGGATGCTCTGGGAACAAGATGTTAAAGAGAAGACCAAGCCAAAGATCAAGTTTATGAAGAACATCAAGATTTGTATTTGTATTTTTGTTATTTTAGATCTTTTTGTCAAAACCTAGATGATAGAAGTAGAGTTATGGGATTTACACTTACACACACTTTTTATATTGGTTCTAGACTTCAAAATAAGTTTCAAAATTTTATTTCCAAGTTAGAGTTAAAGATAAACATGTTTTTGGAAATAAGTTTTAGAAACTCTAAGTTTTGGAAAAATAATATTTGGAAAAACAAGTTTTTATCAAAGGAATTTCTATCAAAATGTTTTAACCTATTAGAGTAGTGACATGTGCTCACACTCTAGTGTTTACAAGATCCAAAACTTTATATCTTAAACCTATACCCAAAAACCAAGATTTCTGGATTCTGGCAGTTCTGATTTTTCAGAACTGACAGCATCCGGTCGACCGTACGGTCGACCGATGCACACATTCTGTGCATGTGTGTATCAGCTGACCGACCCGGTCGACCGAGCACTCTGCAGTGCTCTCGGCTAAATTGGGTCGACCGGGCTGTCGACCGGAGTACCCCAACGGTCATATTTTCGACCGTTGGCGGTCGACCGACCGGTCGACCGATAGCTGTCAGAATCTCTGACAGATTCCAACAGCTAGTTTTTCTGACAGATTCTTTTTTGTTTTTTAATCCCAACGGATCTATGGTGTAGTTTTTGGCCCCTATAAATAGGAGGTCACTTCATATTGATATGACAACTATTTTAGAAGAATATACACATCATTTTCAAAAGATTTACAAGTTTTCAAAAGGCTTCCTTTTACAAAAGATTTTCTCTCCAAAAGCCCTAAAGTTTTAGACACCTACTTGAAGTCTTTACCTCTACTTCTCTCTACCTTTTGCACTACACAATCCCATAATTCCACATCTACATTTTGGTTCTAGGATTGTGCAAGTGAGCGTATTTGTGATCAAGTGTGATCAATCTTCTTTTGAGTGAAGTTGTAGAGGCATCGGCCTCAAGGCGAGCTAGTGTGCTCAAGGTGGTGTTGCGGCATCACGAGAGACGGGACAAGTGTGTCCTTGTATTGGTGATCCAGTGGGATCATCAATAGTGGAAATCCTTCAAGTGTGAAGGCGGGGACGTAGAGCGTGGCTCGAACCTCGGAAACATATCTGCGTGTTTGCGTTTGCTCAAATATCTCTAAACTCTAAACTCCTTAATTCTTGCACTGTTGATTGCTTCATTTATTGCAAGTCTTTCATTTGAACTTATTGTGTTGGTTAATTTTTAAATTCCGCATTTGTGACCATTTACATATAGCCATCACCTATTCACCCCCCCTCTAGGTGATTTCAATTGGTATCAGAGCCTAACCCTACATTTTTGGTCTAACAACCTTAGGGAGATCCTTATTTGGCTATATTCATTTGTTGCATTCATTTGTTATATTCATACTTATTGTGCATTCATGGCTTCACTCGACTTTTCTAGCATCAAGTCCCCACCCAAGTTTGATGGTTTGAACTTTCCTATTTGGAAGGTCAAAATGAACCTATTCCTTAAGTCCCTAGGAGTTAGAGTAGCTAGGGCCATAACCAAAGATTTCATTGAACCTACCACCGATGAGAGCTCATGGTCCAAGGACACCTCCAAGGATTATGAAGCTAATGCTAGAGCCCAATATGCATTAACCCAAGCATTAAATGAGGATGATTTGTCACGCATCATAAATTGTAAATCCGCATTTGAGGTTTGGAACATTCTAATTGTGACTCATGAGGGAACGTCACAAGTCAAAAGAGCCAAGATTGACTTGCTACGTTCTCAATATGAGAACTTTTATATGTTTGAAAATGAGAGCATTGATGACATGCTCACTCGTTTTACTAAGATCACTAACGCTTTATCTTCTTTAGGAGACAAGATCGACAATGACCAAAAGATTCGCAAGGTCATTCGGGCTCTTCCCAAAGCTTGGGAAGTCAAGGCTACAACTCTCAAGGAGCTAAATGACAAAGAGGAGATGGACTTCTCCGGCTTCATTGGTAATCTCAAAACCCATGAGATGGAGATGAAAGTAAGAGAATAAAGGGAAGCACCCAAGAAGAAAACAATCGCCTTCAAAGCCACTCCAACCACTATTGAAGAGGATGACTCATCGGAGGATTGCGATGAGGACTTCGCCATGCTCATCCGGAAGGTGGGCAAGATGTTCTATAAGAAGGGACGGCAAAGCAACTTCCGAAGAGGGAAACCTCAAGGAAGATATGAGAAGAAAAGAGAAGAACCCGGTCCTTGCTTCCATTGCAAGAAGATCGGACACCTTATTGCGGATTGCCCCGCTCTCCAAGCCACAACTTCCAAGAACGGCCATAAAAAGAAGAAAGCTATGGTGGCCACGTGGGATGACACGGAGTCGGAATCCGAGGAGGAAAACGACGCCGCGCACATGTGCTTCATGGCACATGGGGAGGATGCAACCAAGGTAACTCTTGACAACTCAATAGATGATGATGAGCTAACCATGGATGAGTTAGCCCAATTCTTTGAAGAACTACAACATAGATATGAGATTTTTCAATCTCATAATAAAAAGTTGAAAAAGGAAAATGATGCTTTGAAAAATAAGATGGATATTGTAGTTAAAGAAAAAGATGATTTAACTAAGGCTTTTAAGAATCTAAAAATTGATTTTGAAAAATATAAACTAGCTTGTAAAGGTAAAACCCTTATTGCATCATGTAATAAAAATGAATTTGTAGAAATTCAAAAACGTGTTGAAAATTTGGATAACACTTTAAAGAAGTGTGCTTTTGATCTTAACAAATTCGCATCTAGATTTCCTAAGGGAGTAACCCAAGGGAAACATACACACCATGTACATGCACGGAAACATGCACACACACATAAACATGCATACATGTATGGTAATGGTAGAATTTACATTTGCACGCATTGTGGCCGCAAAGGCCATTTAGAAAAGTTTTGTTTTGCTAAAAATAATGTGCATAATAAATATGTTTGGGTTCGTCCCGGTACTAACCCTAAAGGACCCAAAAAGATATGGGTACCAAAAGACCCACCAACTTTAGATGAAACAGGTGGATCTTCTTCCTCCAAGACTTAGGGGGAAACGGTGCCCGGGTGGTGGATGCAACAAAGCTAAAAGAACAAATCAAGTTTGCATCGCTATCGTGGAGGCACCTAGTTTTGGAGATTGCCCATGTTCGGTAACTTCTCCATTTAAAAGTTTTTGATTTTTGTGTATGTATACAATTGCATAGAATTGTTAGTTTACTTTTATGCTACAATGATACATGTTAACTATACATCCCTATCATGATTGTGTACATGCCATGCTTATTGTAATTTTATGTCTTTTATGTTACTATATGTCCACATGTACAATTTTGATGATATACCGATACACCTTTTATTTCAAAATTAAAAATAAATTTTGTAAGATTTCATGTTTAATGCAAATACCTTAGAGATGGCAATTGCGCACCTCAACTCATTCAAGAGGAATCAAGAGGATGAAGTTCAGAACCCGTCACTGGGTATTCGGCTTCAACATCTCTAAAACTTTGTCTAAAATATGAAAAATAAAATAAAAAGGATTGTATATAATTTTGGATGATATGTTAACTTAATTAAGACTAAAACATATGTTTGATCCTGTATGTTAAATATATCATACTTACATTTAATTAAATTCCTTTTTAAAATTTTTTTTTTTTGGACTGCTGCTTCAGACTGCCTTTCAGGCAAAGACGGTCGACCGACGCTAGCTGCGGTCGACCGACTTTGCTTGAAATAAATTAACTTTATTTCTGTTCTTTTATCGGTCGACCGAAAATAGGTCCCGGTCGACCGCTGTAAGTCTGCAGAACTCTCAGGTTGTTCGAGTCGACCGACCGGTCGACCGCTCTGAGATTACAGAGCTCTCGGGTTTTCTGGGTCGACCGACCGGTCGACCGGGCATCGTAATCAGGTCCAGATCTGCTATTTATTTTGACTTTTTTCTCTCCCTCTCCTCACTCGCTGGCGACGGAACCCATCACCTCTCTTCTCCAAAAATTTTCTATCTCTCCAATCTCTCATCCGATTTCAAATCAATTAAAAACCCACCTCTAATCCCTCCATCTAGTGCCAGATCTTCGATTTCAGGACCATCCATCCACTAGATTCGAAGAAATTCAAGATTTTCCATTCTAGGGTTTTGGTTCTTCACTGTTAAGGTAAAAATCGAATTTTTCCTTTGTTCTTCACTTCTAACTTCTAGATCTACTATCTTTTGTCAAGATTTTAGGTTGCTAAAACTTTCTAGATCGTGCCCTAACTTGTGTTGACCTAAAAATCCTATTTTTACTCAAAGATGTCAAAGAGAACTAGGACTGAGAAGGGGAAAGCTATTGCTAAACCCACTTCATCTACACCCAAACCCAAGAAACTTTTTATCAATGAAACTCTGAAAATCGGTTCATCCATCTTTCCAAAAGAAATATCAATTCGGGGAGATTTGTTGTAATTCGAGATTTTGAGCACTTGGACATCCCCCGCATCTTGCATAACAATTCCTTAAACGAGTTCTTAACCATTCGAGAACAAGTCTATACCCCTCTTGTGCCCTACTTTTATACCAATTTTTCTTTTAATGGAAACCGTATCTCTACTAGAGTTCTAGGTAGGGATATTAACATTAGCATCAGTCAATTTGCTGATATCCTTCACCTACCCACTGGTGGTGCTGATGTGTACTCCTTTGATCTTCTTGACTTTGAGTTTCCGGAGGGTGAGTCTTCCCTCACCGCATCCACATTGATTCACGGGGATAATAACCCCGGTTTGGTTAGAAATGAAGTTGTGAGTAGATACACCCTCACTTCTCAAGTTCTGGTAAAAATCATTTTCTTCAACATTGTCCCCAAATTTGGTGAATACAGCCATGCTAGGGGTCCTGTGCCTTTGATCATCTATTGCCTTCTGCGAGGCATTAGAATAAATTTTCCCCGTCTCATTGCTTCACATATGGCTTCTGACCAGATCCGTCTGTCCGGTAGGACCTTGCCCTATGGCATGGTGATTACCCATATCCTCAAAGCTCTTGATTTTGATCTTTCCTCTATCGATTCCGATGAGCCTACAGTAGATATTGACGGCCCTCTTTTGAAGAGGATGGAAGCCCAGTTGCGTAGACACGCTCTTGAGCAACCTCCTGCTCCTCCAGCTGTCCCTGGTTCATCTGCCCCAGGGTCATCTTCGGCCCCAGGCACTTCATCTGCTTCTGCCCCAGTTTTACCTCCTGACCTTCCGGCTCTTATATCCTCTGAGGTCCGCTCTCAGTTCGAGGCACACCAGTCCTGGATTGAGCAGCGAGAGGCAGCTTTTCGTGCGGAGATGGACGCCCGTTTCCAGCAAGAGGCAGCTTTTCGTACTGAGATGGACGCCCGTCTCAAACAAGAGGCCGCTTCCCGTGAGGAGTTGAACTCTCAGATCCGAGGAATTCGTAACGACATGTCCTATTTTGCTGACTCCATGAGATTCATGGATACGCAATTTGAGGCGCTCTTTACGAAATTTGATATGTTTACTCCTGATCCCACTACCATTGCTCGTCCCCTTCCTTCCACCGGTCCTCCATTTCCTACCAGAGCTCCTCCAGTTCCCCCACCTCGGCCGAAGGTGCTCGGCGTTGATCCCGAGGAGGTAGCTTCTTCTTCGGAGGAGGAGGAGGAAGACGATGATGGTGATAAGAAGATGGCTGAGGACACTGCTGCTGGTGATACGACGATGGCTGAGGGTACTCCTGCAGGGAACTCTTCTGAGGACGATGACGATGAGGAGGATGACGATGACAGTGACGATGGCAGTGATACTGCTGCTGAGGAGTGACCTCCCCTTTTGATGATGTCAAAAAGGGGGAGAGTTAGTTAGTGGGAGAGTTATTTTGTGCTTGGACATATTTTGTGTTTTGTATTAGACATACTTTGTGTGACGTGGACATGTATTTATTTCTACATGTAGTTTCTATTATGCTTTGTGGACATATTGCTTTTCTTTTTATGTATCTCTTTTATTTATGTCATGTATGAACCCATGTGTTATCCGTATCTATGACATAAGTATTTGTTTTATGACATGAGTATTTTTTTGTTGGCATGAAAATATGGTGATCTTTACTATGCCTGAGTATGATACTATGCCTGAGTATGATTTTTTTTGGTATATGCATGTGTTGAGGGGGAGCTTCATTTGAAGACTCTACCCAAAATATTTGTGATAACTAAATATGTTTTGTCATCATCAAAAAGGGGGAGATTGTTGGCCCAAAGGCCATTAGCCCTATATCTTAGTGGATATTTTAATGATAACAAAACATATCTAGTTATGTATTTAACAAGTTTTTGTTTACAAGAATTTCAGGTTAAAAGGTCGTTTTTGACGGCTCCGCAAATAAGACTCACACGTTTAGAGTTCGCCAAAATTTGCATTCCCAAGCCAAGCACAATAGGATGCTCTGGGAACAAGATGTTAAAGAGAAGACCAAGCCAAAGATCAAGTTTATGAAGAACATCAAGATTTGTATTTGTATTTTTGTTATTTTAGATCTTTTTGTCAAAACCTAGATAATAGAAGTAGAGTTATGGGATTTACACTTACACACACTTTTTATATTGGTTCTAGACTTCAAAATAAGTTTCAAAATTTTATTTCCAAGTTAGAGTTAAAGATAAACATGTTTTTGGAAATAAGTTTTAGAAACTCTAAGTTTTGGAAAAATAATATTTGGAAAAATAAGTTTTTATCAAAGGAATTTCTATCAAAATGTTTTAACCTATTAGAGTAGTGACATGTGCTCACACTCTAGTGTTTACAAGATCCAAAACTTTATATCTTAAACCTATACCCAAAAACCAAGATTTCTGGATTCTGGCAGTTCTGATTTTTCAGAACTGACAGCATCCGGTCGACCGTACGGTCGACCGATGCACACATTCTGTGCATGTGTGTATCAGCCGACCGACCCGGTCGACCGAGCACTCTGCAGTGCTCTCGGATAAATTGGGTCGACCGGGCGTTCGACCGGAGTACCCCAACGGTCATATTTTCGACCGTTGGCGGTCGACCGATCGGTTGACCGATAGCTGTCAGAATCTCTGACAGATTCCAACAGCTAGTTTTTCTGACAGATTCTTTTTTGTTTTTTAATCCCAACGGATCTATGGTGTAGTTTTTGGCCCCTATAAATAGGAGGTCACTTCATATTGATATGACAACTATTTTAGAAGAATATACACATCATTTTCAAAAGATTTACAAGTTTTCAAAAGGCTTCCTTTTATAAAAGATTTTCTCTCCAAAAGCCCTAAAGTTTTAGACACCTACTTGAAGTCTTTAACTCTACTTCTCTCTAGCTTTTGCACTACACAATCCCATAATTCCACATCTACATTTTGGTTCTAGGATTGTGCAAGTGAGCGTATTTGTGATCAAGTGTGATCAATCTTCTTTTGAGTGAAGTTGTAGAGGCATCGGCCTCAAGGCGAGCTAGTGTGCTCAAGGTGGTGTTGCGGCATCACGAGAGATGGGACAAGTGTGTCCTTGTATTGGTGATCCAGTGGGATCTTCAATAGTGGAAATCCTTCAAGTGTGAAGGCGGGGACGTAGAGCGTGGCTCGAACCTCGGAAACATATCTGCGTGTTTGCGTTTGCTCAAATATCTCTAAACTCTAAACTCCTTAATTCTTGCACTGTTGATTGCTTCATTTATTGCAAGTCTTTCATTTGAGCTTATTGTGTTGGTTAATTTTTAAATTCCGCATTTGTGACCATTTACATATAGCCATCACCTATTCACCCCCCCTCTAGGTGATTTCATCGATTGCACTAAGCATGTGTAACAGGCCGTTAAACCTTTAGGTTACCGCCAGAGGACGAGTTTTATCTCGTGAGGGCTTTCAGTGGATTGCACTCATAAAATCCATAAAAAATGTTAGTATTTTCAAAAGTATTTGGAAAGGAGAAAATATTTAAAGTATATTTGTAAAGTTTTAAGTAATCTATAAGTTATAGGAATATCAAAATTTTCATTCCGAAACTCAGTCTCTATTCAAAAACACATGTCATCAATCAAAGTAAGGAGTCAAATTGTACTTCTCATCTAATCTATTAATTTACCTGAGTCGTATGCACCATCGTGACTATGAAGTTTGACTAAAGGTTCTT
Organism: Agave tequilana; assembly: GCA_038442645.1. NCBI lineage: Eukaryota > Viridiplantae > Streptophyta > Magnoliopsida > Asparagales > Asparagaceae > Agave > Agave tequilana. The sequence continues at coordinate 217,145 of JAVJIF010004337.1, forward strand.
TAACATTAACTCCTATGCCTTATTTATATTTATTTTTGGTGAAATTTATTCCTCAATTTCATTAGGCTTTCTAATCTGCCCATGTAACGAGCCTTTAGTCGGTGACACCCAAACCGGACAGTTTTAGGGCACCAGGTGAGAAAACACCCCTAAGGACTTAAACACTCAAGCAGACAAGGCAACAAAACCAAAGTTTTTATTTATAAAATGTACCCCTTTTAGGCATGAATACTTATGCTTCATGAGACATAAATACCCAGCTTAATCAGAGGATTTATATATATATATTTTTTCTCAAATTTATCTAATTATCTTTTGCATAAATACCACGGCTTGCTTAGGCCAAAGCACCTAGCTAATCAATAATTAGATTTGTTTATTTTTTTCATACATATATACTTTTTTTATAAGGCATAAGAGTCTTTGTTTTTAAACTCTAAGTGTGTAAGTGTTTTTAGTGTGCATATTTCATCAAGGTAAATATCAAGACTAAATTACTTTCACAAATTTTCTTCCTAACCCTAAAAATCAAACAAGTCATCTTATTTTGACCAAGAGTAAAAAATCCTAATTATGATTTTCCTATTCCTTAAAATTGACTTAATTTCTTACAAAAATATATCAAAATATTGTTCTTACCTTTAAAAAGTTTTTTTATGTATATATACATTTTTTTTAGTCATGTTAGAACCCTCCCCAACATTTATCTCATGTATTGTCCCCAATGTATGAAAGAAATGTATAGATGCATGAAATAAAATGAAAAAGAGAAAAGTTACCGATACACTAGGTCAACAAGACCCATAGCCGTTTCATTTACCGGCACCGATTTCAAGAAAGGTTTAAGGCGTTGACTATTTACCTTAAAGTCTTTTCCATTTTTTGGGTCACTGATCTCTACTGCACCGTGTGGAAACATGATTTTTACAACGAATGGCCCAGTCCATCTTGATTTTAATTTTTCTAGAAAAAGATGAAGCCTAGAATTATAGAGTAAGACTTTTTGTCCAGGGACAAAGGTTTTTCTTATGATGTGTTTATCATGAAAAATCTTAACTCTATCTTTAGTGATCCTAGCATTTTCATAGGCCTCATTTCTTAACTCCTCTAATTAAGAAATTTGTAATTTTTGAAGGTCACCGGCCTTAGTCAAGTCGAAATTCAACTGCTTGATTGCCCATAAGGCCCGGTGCTCTAACTCAACGGGTAGATGACAAGCTTTACCATAGACTAACCTATAAGGAGACATTCCTAGAATCATCTTGAAAGTGGTCTATAGGCCCATAGGGCATCTACAAGTTTGGTGGACCAATCTTTCCGGTTCTGATTCATAGTTTTCTCCAAGATAAGCTTGACTTGTCTATTGGAAACCTCAACCTGCCCACTGGTTTGAGGATGATAAGGTGTGAACAACTTGTGAGTTATGGCATACTTTCGCATTAGAGCTTCAAAGGATCTATTGAAAAAGTGAGTGCCATTACCACTGATGATAGCTCGAGGGGTTCCGAAGCATGATAAAATGTTCTCTTTCAAAAACTTTATAACAACTTTGTTATCATTAGTTTTACAAGGAATGGCTTCTACCCACTTAGACACATAATCCACAACAACCAATATGTATTGGTTACCAAATGAATTAGGAAATGGACCCATAAAGTCGATGCCCCAAACATCAAAGAGTTCTATTTCTAGAATTCGGTTGAGGGGCATCATATTTTGTTTTGAGATCCTTCCTACCATTTGACATCTAGGGCACGTCTTGCAAAATTCATAAGCATCCTTGAACAAAGTGGGCCAATAGAACCCGCTTTGTAGCACTTTTTCAGCAGTCTTGCGAGGACCAAAGTGTCCATTGCATGCAAGTTCGTGACAAAAGGATAGAACACTCTTAATCTCCTCATCAGGAATGCATCTCCTAATAATTTAGTCAGAACAGTACTTAAAAAGATACGGTTCCTCCTAAAAGAAATATCGGACTTGGGATAAGAACCGGTATATATCATTTTTTGACCAATGAGATGGAGTTTGGTTTGTGACTAAGTAATTCACTATATCAGCAAACCAAGGTTCCCTAGAGATAGTTAAGAGATTTTTATCAGGAAAATCCTCATTTATGGGTAATTCGTTACATGGAGAATTAGGGATTCGTCAGAGATGGTCAGTAACGACATTTTCTACACCTTTCTTGGTCTCGAATCTCAAGATCGAATTCTTGAAGAAGGAGGATCCAACAATGAGTCGGGCCTTGGCATCCTTCTTCATCATGAGGTACCTAAGCGCAGAATGATCAGTAAAAATGGTGGTCTTTGGACCCTAGTAGGTACGGACGAAATTTCTCTGAGGCAAACACTACTGCCAAGAATTCCTTCTCAGTCGTAGTGTAGTTCAATTGAGCATCGTTGAGAGTCCTACTAGAGTAGTAAATCACGTGCTACTTGTTGTCAATGCGTTGTCCTAGGACAGCGCCTATGGCAAAATAGAAGCATCGCATATGATTTCGAATGGCTTAGACCAATCCGGTGCAGATATGATTGGTGCAGAAATAAGCTCTCTCTTAAGCTTCTCCTAAGATTCATACATTCAGCATCGAAAGTGAAGGACACGTCCTTAGCTAACATATTAGTCAAGGGCCTAGCAATCTTACTAAAATCCTTGATAAATCTTCAATAAAAACCAGTGTATCCTAAGAAGGATCTAATATCCTTAACGCATTTGGGCATGGGAAGCTTTGCAATAACCTCAATTTTGGCTCTATCCACTTCAATTCCTTTCTTGGAGATTTTATGACCCAAGTCAATTCTATGTTTTACCATGAAGTGGCATTTCTCCCAGTTCGGTGTTAGATTTTTCTCAGCACAACGTTGGAGGACAAGTTCTAAATGGTGGAGACATTGAGTGAATGAATCTCTATAGATGGAGAAATCATCCATAAAGATCTCTAAGAATCGTTCTATCATATCAGAAAACATGCAACATTTAAACGTTGCTGGGGCATTGCATAGGCCGAAAGGCATTCGACGATAAGCAAATGTCCCAAATGGACATGTGAATGTGGTCTTTTCTTGGTCCTCAAGAGCAATAGGAATCTGATTATACCCCGAGTAACCGTCCAAGAAACAGTAATACTCGTGACCCGCCAAATGTTCAAGCATTTGATCAATGAAGGAAAGTGGAAAATGGTCCTTACGAGTTGCAGTATTAAGCTTCCTTAGTCAATGCAAACTTGGATCTTTGTGAGAAGTCGAGTTTGGACCAACTCTTTATTCTCATTTTCTACTATGGTGAAACCGGATTTCTTTGGAACCGCAGACAGGACTAACCCATTGGCTATCAGAAATGGAATAAATTATCCCATTGTCTAAGAGTTTTATAATTTTAGCATGAACAGCCTCTTGCATTATAGGGTTTAACCGACGCTGCGGGTCTCTTTTAGGTGTGGCATCTTCATTGAGATGAATGCGATGTTGAACGATGGTTGGACTTAATCCCTTTATATCAGTCATAGTCCAACCAATGGCTTCCCTATGTTTTCTTAGAATTGCTTTAAGATCTTCTTCTTCCCAGTCATTTAAATGGAAGGCAATAATGACAGGAAAGATCTCTTGTTCACCTAGATAGACGTACTTGAGATGCGCAGGTAAGGCTTTCAATTCTAAGGAAGAGGAAGGCTCACTGGAAGGACTAGTCAAATTTGTTGGCTCCATTATCGGTGAAATAGGGCTCGAGGCCCAATTCACATCAGAATCTATAACCTGATCAAGATTAAAGTTGTCAGACTCTAACCCAAAGTCACACTCAGTTTCCAGTTCCAATTCTTCCCTATGTTCACTTGTTAAGTTCTCAATTAGGTTGACTTCAAATGTTTGATCCTTAACATCGTGGGGTTGTTTTCTAGATTGAAGACATTGACTTCTTTAGTCATGTCCCCAAAGGATAACCTTATTGACCCATTCCTACAATTGATGATGGCATTGGCAGTAGAAAGGAATGGTCGCCCTAGGATAACAGGAGTTTGAGCCCTATGATTGGAGTTGGACACAGGTTGTGTCTCTAGAACTATAAAATCGACAGGGTAAATAAACTCCCCGACTCGGATAAGAATATCATTAATCTCCCCTTTTGGAACTTTTACTGAACGGTCAGCCAGTTGGATAATGACTCGAGTTGGATTAAGATCGCCCAACCCGAGTTGTTGATAAACTGAGAACGGAAGCAAGTTGATACTTGCCCCCAGGTCAAGAAGTGCATGACTAATCTCGGCTTGTCCTATTGTGCAGGCAATGGTGGGACTACCTGGATCGTTGTACTTAACAGGGATCAGACCCGATAGTAGCTCACTAATGTTAGTGGCTAAGAAGACCTTTTTTGGTATATTACTCTTTCTCTTCTTGGTGCACATGTCCTTAAGAAACTTAGCATTGAAAGTTACTTGTTGGATTGCATCAAGAAGTGGCACATTTATCTTCACTTGATTAAATATCTCAATTATCTTGTCCATGTGTGGATTTTACTTGTTGTTTTTCAGCCTATTAGGAAATGGTACTATAGGCTGGTGCACCTGACTGGTTGACTTATCTTTTTCAGATTCATCAGATTTGGAATGATTTGGATTAGATGAGGTGGATGCTTGATTGTGGTTGTGCTGAATGGGATTGGTTGGTGTTGACACTTGATTATCAACTTTCTTTCTAGACCTCAATGTATGAACAGAATTACATTGATTTAACGATTGATCCTCAGCCAAATGAGCTTGTTGAGAATTTCTAAGATTGGTTATTGGCTGACTAGGCAGGATACGCTTCTGTCTCTCATTCTGTGGAGTGGCTAGTTAGCTCATTTGAACCTCTAACCTCTGTATAGTTTGCATGAGAGAATCTTAGTTTTTCATGTATCTTTTCTTGTTTCTCTCAAAGTCAGTCATTCTTCTTTTTAGTTGAGGATCTGGAAGGAAGATTGTAGAGCTTGGTTTGGAAAGTTTTGTTGATAGTTTGAAAAGTTAGGTGGATGGTTGGGAGAATTATTATGGAAATTGAAAAAGTTGGGTTGATGATTGGAAGAATTATTAGCATGATGGAAGTGGCTTGCATGATTTGACCGTGAATGGTCATTGTTATTTTGGTTCCATGAGAAATTAGGGTGATTTCTCCAGTCAGGATTGTACGTTGATGCGTAAGGATTATTGTTCGGCCTTGAAAAGGCCGCATTCATCGGTTCATAGTATTGTTGCTGAGCCTAAAACATAGGACACTCCTCAAATACATGATTCATGGCTTGACAGTAAGTATAGCCCAGAGTTGAAAATTGGTTTTGAGCTGACTTGATTGACTGGACTTGGTTCCTTAGTTTCTAAAGCTTCCAATCTTCTTGCTAGGTTCGCTAACTTAGTCTCATTAGCTATGGATGATTCGATAGAAGGGAGACCTCTTTTTGAAGAGATAGAGTTTGGATTCTTAGAGGTTTCACTAGTAGGTTTTCATATAAATCACATCCTTCATTTTCATCCTTCTGCAAGAATCCCCTTGGCACATACTTTCTAAGAGGGTTTTGGTAGAATAGTCTAAACCGTCATAAAGAATTTGATATTGTCGACATTTTCTCTATTCCATGATGAGGACATTGGACAAGGAGGTCTTTAAAGCGTTCAAAGTACCTCCAAAACGGTTCACTAGGTTCTTACTTGAATTGCATGATGTTCTTCCTAATGAGAGCGGTCTTATGAATTGAATAGAATTTCTTCAAGAAGACCTTGATGAAACCATCTCATGATGTGAGAGAGCCTACCGCTAAGTTGTAAAGCCATTTTTTACTAAGTCCTTAAGAGCGAAAGGGACAAATCTCAGCCTAATAGCATCATCGTCTACAAGGTGTGAGATTTTCATCAGCAGACATACTTCCTCAAATCTCTTATGAAGAAATAAGCATCTTCGGACTCTAAGCCATGAAACTTGGGGAGCGTGTTGATGAATTGAGGCTTGAGCTCAAAATTATATTCACCAACCGATGGAAGTAGAATGCAAGATGGAAGTGAGGTTCGAATGGGATAGAACCTATCCTGCAATGATGTTGGTTGAGCCATAACCGGATCTGGTCTTGATTCAAACTTGGGTGGTGATATGTTTCTAGTCAACCTAGATGAGTTAGGGTCTCTTGACCACACTTACATTCACAAACACAATCACAATCACAAACAAGTTTACCAACAGTCAACAAGAGAAATCAACCAAGCCTAGTCTAAGGTATCCCTGACCTAGACAACTCCTAACTGGTTGATTGTCCACAGGAGGTATAATGTAGACTTGACCACAAGCTAATCAGCCAGGTCAGGGCAAGATTGGTGGGAGGTTATCTGATTAGTCTACAATTCTGCATTATTATATCGCATTTTCCCACGGATTTATGAATAAAATGTCGGTCTAAACCGTGTTTTGTTCTCTCTTGCAGGTAAATCAAGAGTTCAAGGGCAAAGGAGTAATAAGAGCTTAATTAATTCCATTTTAGGGTAATTAATTTCGGATTTCGTGGAGGCCGAGCAAGGGAACATCTAGAAGATACGTCGAACATAGACCTTTACTCACGTCAGACGAATATTCGGGCGAAATTACCAGAAAAAGGATATACCAGGAAATCCTCGAAGACTGACGCATCCCCGCACCAAAACCAGGGAGATAACTCCGTGGTTTGGCTGCGGATCCGCGACAAAAGTCGTGGATCCGCGGCCCAATGGTGGGGCCACGCGTCGATTTTCGACGCGTGGCCTCGTCTCGTCTTCCAGAACCCTCCTATGCCTATAAATAGCCCTGTAGTTGGCCAAAGCGCAAGCAGTTTCATTTTTAGGAGTAGTTTTTGATTTCTTTTCTATGTTTTAGTGTAGTGTAGGCAGGTGCTCTTCATTTCATTTCTCTTGTATTTTCTCTTCTTTTTAGATCTTGTAGTAGGGCTGAGAGATTTAGAGAGAGATAGAGAGGGATTGATGTAATAGATGGTGACATCTATGTAAAGGTGCCTCCTTTCTTCTCTATTGTAATCTTCTCCATCTTTTACATGATGCTTAGCTATATTTTCTTCTCATGGTGACTAACTACTAACCACTAACCATCTAACCACTTACTTGAAAATCCACATGAATCTAGTAGCCTCTACAAGGCCTTGCTCTTGCAAGAGCCATTGATAGCTCATGATGATGCGTTCTAACATCTAACTTGCTAACTTGCTAAACAAGCTAACTTTCTCTAATTTCATGCTTGCTTCTAATGGTTTGATGATCTAATGTTTGTATTAACTTGCTCTTAATGCAAGTTTGAATGTGATGAACCATCTTATTTGCCATGCTTTGTATCGTCTCTTGAAGCCAAGGACTAGTGATGGCCAAGGATCCATGTGAGGCAACTATCACTAAGAGGTTAGCATGTTAGTGGAGCAATTAGTAGTTAGAAATCATGAGATTTCTTTTATAGAATTCCTCATTCTTTTTACTTTGTTTTAAGAATTATTTTCAAAACCTTTTTATCATTTTCTTATCGATGTTTTCACCATCCTCATAGTTCACCTTTGTTTCATCTTCATCTTTATTTTGTTTTCCAAACCACTTCTCTTTTGTTTTCTTCACTGTTTTCATCGCCTTCTCCACCTTCCACTTTCTAGATTTCCTTTTCTTTTCTTTTCTTTTCTTTTTCTAATTCTTTAACAAAGAAGTATTGTTAACATAAAATGTGAATAGAGACTGTTAATGCTTCTATTGCCACCCGTCCCTGTGGATTCGACCCGTTGAGCCAATGCTATAACGGAAGTATCGAGGGAACATTAGCACATATGAGCTTTTCATTGATTTCACAAAACAACACACATTTAGAGTGCTAGTTTCGCCCCGATCAAGTTTTTGGCGCTGTTGCCGGGGAACGGGAATGGTTTTGTTTTCACGTTTTTGTTAACATTTTCTTCTCTGTTTTGGTGTGCAGGAAAATCTTTACAGGTGCTTAATATTGCAGAATAAACACTAGCTTTGCATCTCCCTACTCTAGAAAGTAGGGACTCAGCCTCTAAAGAACCGCCGCGCAAACGCGACTTTTGCCGCGAAAATGCGGCCATGTTGTGATAATTGTATATCTTGTTGTGCTGGGATGTGTTCATTGTAATAGCTAGTGGATCTGTACTATTACTTCCTGCTTTGATTGACTACACACTATAATAAACTAAAGAACTAAAATACGTTATTTGGACGCTTTTAAAACGGTTTAGACATTTGCATTTAGGCACGTGTCAATTCAGTTCCAATATACTGTATTTTGTTCTGTTGTTGTGATCTGGATTGAGGTGTACATATGGCATTGCATATAGCATAGGAAAAACACGTGGGTGATTTATTCGCTTTGTGTTATATTCTTGTCTATATTGCACACTTGCACGAATTAAACTTAAGGGCAAAACCCATACAAGATAAGGTGAGATTTCATCACTCTTCCTTAGCCCAAAAATTACCTCCCCACTCACACAACCCAAGCCCTAATAAAAATTGATAGACGTTGGCCCTTAGGGACATCTCGGACTCATTAAGAGATTGACCGAGGGTGAAACTTGTTTTGAATCTTATTCTTGTGAAATCGGTGTCTAAGGTTGGGGATTAAGAGGTTACGCCTCGAAGATACCGTGGTTTGGCGTAATTAAGACCCGTTGCTTACGCACGGATACCTCCCACCGTATTTTGCTCCTACCTGGCCGATTAGCTTGTAGTCGGATTCAAGCAACAACCTCTCCCGGGTAATCGACCAGTTAGGAGTCGTCTAAGTCTAGGTCAACCTTAATATAGGCTTGGTTTTCATTTTTTTTTTTCTTTTTGTTTGTTGTTTGCTTTTTCTTTTTGTTTGTGATTGTTTGTGAAATGGAATTCAACAATAACAATTCTTTCAATCCTAAATTGAATCCATATTTCACACCAACTCCATTTGTTTCAGATAATTCCAACCCGATTTTTCACAATATGAACCAACCAAATACACCGGGTTGGCCTTATCCGAATCAATACAACCCATACCCTCATTCTTATAACTATAATTTCCAAAATAATTTCAATCTTCACAGAGTCAATGGGGATTCACCTCCCCCGAGTTAAATTTTCAACCTCCTTGTCTACCATATCCACCTTGTCCACAAATCTCATTCCCCGATTTCACTTCCTATACTCCTTTTCTAGAACCATCTCCAATTCCACAATATTTTTAAGAGTTTTACTCAGTTCCAAAAATGCTTTGTATCGTCTCTTGAAGCCAAGAACTAGTGATGGCCAAGGATCCATGTGAGGCAACTATCACTAAGAGGTTAGCATATTAGTAGAGTAATTAGTAGTTAGAAACCATGAGATTTATTTTATAGCATTCCTCATTCTTTTTACTTTGTTTTAAGATGGTTCTAGAAAAGGAGTATAGGAAGCAAAATCGGGGAATGAGATTTGTGGACAAGGTGGATATGGTGGACAAGGAGGTTGAAAATTTAACTCGGGGGAGGTGAATCCCCATTGACTCTGTGAAGAGTTGAAATTATTTTGAAAATTATAGTTATAAGAATGAGGGTATGGGTTGTATTGATTCGGATAAGGTCAACCCGGTGTATTTGGTTGGTTCATATTGTGAAAAATCGGGTTGGAATTATCCGAAACAAATGGAGTTGGTGTGAAATATGGATTCATTTTAGGATTGAAAGAATTGTTATTGTTGAATTCCATTTCACAAACAATCACAAACAAAAAGAAAAAGCAAACAACAAAAAGAAAAGAAAAAATGAAAACCAAGCCTATATTAAGGTTGACCTAGACCTAAACGACTCCTAACTAGTCGATTACCCGGGGGAGGTTGTTGCTTGAATCCGACCACAAGCTAATCGGTCAGGTAGGGGCAAAATACGGTGGGAGGTATCCGTGCGTAAGCAACGGGCCCTAATTACGCCAAACCACGGTATCTTCGAGGCGTAACCTCTTAATCCCCAACCTTAGACACCGATTTCACAAGAGTAAGATTCAAAACAAGTTCCACCTTCGGTCAATCTCTTAATGAGTCCGAGATGTCCCTAGGGGCTAACGTCTATCAATTTTTATTAGGGCTTGGGTTGTGTGAGTGGGGAGGTGATTTTTTGGCTAAGGAAGAGTGATGAAATCCCACCTTATCTTGTATGGGTTTTGTCCTTAAGTTCAATTCGTACAAGTGTGCAATATAGACAAGAATATAACATAAAGCGAATAAATCACCCACGTGTTTGTCCTATGCTATATGCAATGCCATATGTACACCTCAATTCAGATCACAACAACAGAACAAAATACAGTATATTGGAACTAAATTGACACGTGCCTAAATGCAAATGTCTAAACCGTTTTAAAACCGTCCAAATACCGTATTTTAGTTCTTTAGTTTATTATGATATGTAGGCAATCAAAGCAGGAAGTAATAGTACAGATCCACTAGCTATTACAATAAACACATCCCAGCACAACAAGATATACAATTATCACAACATGGCCGCGTTTTCGCGGCAAAAGTCGCGTTTGCGCGGTGGTTCTTTAGAGGCTGAGTCCCTGCTTTCTAGAGCAGGGAGATGCAAAGCTAGTGTTTATTCTGCAATATTAAGCACCTATAAAGATTGTCCTGCACACCAAAACAGAGAAGAAAATGTTAACAAAAGTGTGAAAACAAAACCATTCCCGTTCCCCGGCAACAGCGCCAAAAACTTGATCGGGGCGAAACTAGCACTCTAAATGTGTGTTGTTTTGTGAAATCAATGAAAAGCTCGTATGTGCTAATGTTCCCTCGATACTTCCGTTATAGCATTGGCTCAACGGGTCGAATCCACAGGGACGGGAGGCGATAGAAGCATTAACAGTCTCTATTCACGTTTTATGTTAACATATCTTATTTGTTAAAGATTTAGAAAAAGAAAAGAAAAGAAAAGGAAATCTAGAAAGTGGAAGGTGGAGAAGGCAATGAAAACGGCAAAGAAAACAAAAGAGAAGTGGTTTGGAAAACAAAATAAAGATGAAGATGAAACAAGGGAGAACTAGGAGGATGGTAAAAACATCAATAAGAAAATGATAAAAAGGTTTTAAAAATGATTCTTAAAACAAAGTAAAAAGAATGAGGAATGCTATAAAAGAAATCTCATGATTTCTAACTACTAATTGCTCCACTAACATGCTAACCTCTTAGTGATAGTTGCCTCACATGGATCCTTGGCCATCACTAGTCCTTGGCTTCAAGAGACGATACAAAGCATGGCAAATAAGATGGTTCATCACATTCAAACTTGCATCAAGAGCAAGCTAATACAAACATTAGATCATCAAACCATTAGAAGCAAGCATGAAATAAGAGAGAGTTAGCTTGGTTAGCAAGTTAGTAAGTTAGATGTTAGAACCCATCATCATGAGCCATCAATGGCTCTTGCAAGAGCAAGGCCTTGTAGAGGCTACTAGATTCATGTGGATTATCAAGTAAGTAGTTAGATGGTTAGTGGTTAGTAGTTAGTAGTTAGTCACCATGAGAAGAAAATCTATCTAAGCATCATGTAAAAGATGGAGAAGATTACAGTAGAGAAGAAAGGAGGCACCTTTACATAGATTGTCACCATCTATTACATCAATCCCTCTCTATCTCTCTCTAAATCTCTCAGCCCTACTACAAGATCTAAAAAGAAGAGAAAACACAAGAGAAATGAAATGAAGAGCACCTATCTACACAACACTAAAACATAGAAAAAAAATCAAAAACTACTCCTAAAAATGAAACTGCTTTCGCTTTGGCCAACTACAGGGCTATTTATAGGCATAGGAGGGTTCTGAAAGACGAGACGGGGCCACGCGTTGAAAATCGACGCGTGGCCCCACCATTCGCAGCCGCGGCTTTTACCGCGGATCCGCGGCCAAACCAGGGAGTTATCTCCCTGGTTTTAGTGCGGGGATGCGTCAGTCTTCGAGGATCTTCCTGGTATAACTTTTTTCTGATAATTTTGCCCGAATATTCGTCTGACGTGACCAAGGTCTATGTTCGACGTATCTTCTAGATGTTCCCTTGCTTGGCCTCCATAAAATTCGGAATTAATTACCCTAAAATGAAATTAATTAAGCTCTTATTACTCCTTTTCCCTTTAACTCTTGATTTACCTGCAATAGAGACCAAAACACGGTTTAGACTGACATTTTATTCATAAATCAGTAAGAAAATGCGATATAATAATGCAGAATTGTAGACTAATCATTATCCGTCAAAGACGTTCCTTAATTAAGTAATCACCAACCTTCGGGCTTTCGGCCCTTAATCCCCTTCCTAGACACTGATTTGGCAGGAGTCAAATTCTAATACCTTCCCCTTAGGATAATCTCCTAGTGAGTTCGAGATGTCCCTAAGGCCAACGTTTATCAGGTTTTACTTATGCTTAGGTTGTGCGTGCTTGGAGATGGTTTGTGGGCTAAGGAAGGGTAATGACTTCCCCACCTTATCTTAATTTGGGTTTTCCCTTAGAGTTAATTGTGCGAAGTGTAAAAGATACAGAAAAGTAACATTCAAAAGTAAAATATCACCCAAGAATGTTTCCCAAACTATATGTTATGCATACATACCTTGTCTCCAGCTCTCTTCAACAGTAATTGTAAAATAAACGTAATTAGACAAATGCCTAGAATGCAAGTCTAAACGTTTTTAAGCAATTAACAATCACTCGAATTATTGTTGGATTAAAACAGGGATTGTGAATAGCAGATATAGCAAGAATATAACACACAAAAACTTAATTTTTGCAAGCAATATGTCCTGCAAAAAAAAGTTTTAGTAGTCCCACAAAAATTGGAACTTTTGCAATAGCAATTTCTTGAAATTCTGTTTCCTACTTTCGAGAGTAGGGGCATAGAATACCAAGTCTTCTCCTGCAAAGCTTGAATGCTAGATCTGAATCTTAAAGTCCCTGAAACAACACATCAAACTTGTTAAAAAATAAATACACCGTTCCCTCCCTGGCAACGGCGCCAAAATTTGATTGCAAAATGAAAAAGCAAGGGGAATTTACCGTGTAGGTTTGGGCTAATGGGTCGTGTCCACGAGGAGGAATGCGATGAAAGCTTTCCGGTGTTTTGTTTAGTAACAAAGAATTGTGCTCGTTTTTTAATTGAAAAGAAGAATGGAGAGAAGGGAAGTGATTAAAAGAGAAATTGTAAATCTGGAAGAGGCTTTGGAAAAAGTGAATTTTGTATAAAGCTAAAAAAGTGATTTGTTGTTTTTTTTAATAAAGAAGAGAATCCGAGCTCACTATGTCACTACTCAATGACATGTTCTTCTATTGAAATCATTAGTGCCTCAACTTGATCATAAGCAAAAACATAAGATTGCTTTTAGAAAGGTTTAAGCAAAAGCACATAGGATGTTTGGAAATGTTAATTCTTTTCTTTAAGAAATCGTCTTAAATTGAATGTTAAATCAACAAGAGGTTCAAGTATGAGATAAAAACAAGTTCAAGAGACATTTTTTAAAAGAAGTAGAAGTTTAAAAATCCAAACCCATCCTCATGTGCCATCAAGAACACTTTCAAAGAAGAAAGGATTTAGTTTAGGCATTCAAATGATTCATTGGGTCTTTTTCAAGAAAACCATTCAAAAAGAAGATGGATCAGAGAGAGGAGTAATAGTGAGCCCAGAAAACCTATTTAGCTACTCATAGAAGACAAAGAATAATGCAAGTAAATAAAGCAAGACATACAGTAAAATGAGTGAAAGAAAATGTAGCTTGATTCTTGTATTGATGTCACTTCAATCTTCAGGTTACAAGCACTCAATTCCTCTCTCTCACGGTATTTGTACTGAACTACAAATTGCAAAATAAAAATATAACTTTTGTACTATCCATTAGCGACGTTGAGTGCTTTGAGCTTTGATCTCGTATTTGAGTCTTCTTTAGTCTACAACACCTTACTTTAGAGGAAGAAAACTCCTTGAATACTTAGAACCCTGAGATAAACTAAAACACTTGAACTTGATTAGTACAAATAACCATATATGATTTGTTATCATCAAAACCATAAAATCGGTGATTGTAACCTTGGGCCAACAATCTTCCCCTTTTGATAATGACAAAACATGTGAGTTATTTAAGATAAAAGATATGAAAAAGCTTGAAAAGCTCCTCCTCAAGTTATAATATCTATCAAGTACAAGAAAACATTATGACTTTAAATGGACTTGACAATATAAGCATGTCACACATATATGGATATATAAAAATGATATCAATATAAAATGATATCCATATATAGCCTACTGTCTTTCTAATCCTCCTTTCTCCAACAACAATATATAAGGATGGAAAAGAGAAGTAAAGAGAATAGATATAGAATACCAAAATAACTTAATAACTCAAATATCTCTCCTCCTTCTTGTCATGCATCAAAAAGGGTAATGACATCAACATAAACGAGATATTAATTTGAAAAATACAAAAAAATTGAAAACATTTTCAAAACTAATGAATCCATAATACAAACATTTAACTCACCTTAAATGAATAAAAATCTATTATAATATAGTTGTTTAGTAAAAATGTCCGCAAGTTGAAAATTAGTGAAAACATAATCAATTTTAATATCTCCTTTCTCATAGTGATCTCTAAGAATGTGATATCGAATATCTATGTGCTTGATCTTGCTATCTTAATTTGTATTTTTGGTCATATGAATGGTGCTACTATTATCACAAAATATTTTAATATGGTCAAGATGCAAATCATAGTCAAAGAGTATGTTTCATCCATAGGACTTATGCATAACAAGCCACGGCCGCAACATACTCCGCCTCGACTGTGGAGAGAGCTACTGAATTTTGTTTCTTGAAAGACTATGAAACAAAGCAATTTTTTAAAAAATTATAAGTACCACTAGTGCTCTTTTTATCCACTCTACAACCGGCATAGTCGGCATCCGAATAACTCATCTTGGAAAATTGTCCGATTTTTGGATACCACAAGCCTATTCTCATAGTACCCTTAAGATATTTAATAATGCGTTTTACCGCAATTAAGTGAGACTCTTTAGGACATGATTGAAATCTAGCACACAGACACACACTAAATATAATATCCGGCCTACTAGTCATTAAATAAAGTAAACTATCAATTATACTTCTTTAAAGCTTAATGTTTACATTTATACCTTGGCTGTCCTTGTCAAGCTTAATAGTAGTGGCAATGGGAGTCTTACTTAATTTTGCATCTTCAAGTTCAAAATCTTGATAAGTTCTCTTATGTACTTGGCTTGATTTATGAAGATCCCATCACTCCTTTATTTGATTTGAAGGCTAAGAAAGTAGTTTAGCTCTTCCATCATAGACATCTCAAACTTGTTCTTCATGCATGATTTAAATTCTTTATAAAGTTTTTCATTAGTGGATCCAAAAATAATATCATCAACATAAATTTGAATAATTAGGATATCACTATCCATATGCTTTATAAACAAAGTGGTATTAACTTTACCTTTAACAAAATCGTTTAAAATTAGAAAGGTTGAAAGTCTTTCATACCGAGCTCTTGGAGCTTGTTTTAAACCATATAAAGCTTTATCAAGTTTGTACACAAAATCTGGATGTGTACGATCAACAAACTCGGGGGTTATTCAACATACACTTTCTCTTCTATAAAGCCATTTAAAAATGCACTTTTGACGTCCATTTGTAAAAGTTTAAAATCTTTATAAGAAGCAAAGGCAAGTGTCATTCGTATGGCATCAAGCCATGTTACGGGTGCAAAGATTTTCTCAAATTGATACCTTGAATTTGGGTGTAACCTTGGGCCAGTAACCTAGATTTATTTCTAATAACATTAACCTACTCATCCAACTTATTTCTAATGATCCATTTAATATCAATAGTTGGTCTATCATGGGGTCCAGGAATAAGATGCCAAACTTAGTTGCGCTCAAATTGGATTGAGTTCTTCTTACATTACAAGCAACCAATATGAATCGACCTCGGCTTCGAGGATGTTTCTGGGCTCAATGTGTGAAATAAAAGTAAAATGCCCACATAAATCATGGAGTTTGGATCAAGCAGTTATCCCCTTAGATACATCACCTTTGATGAGGTCCTTAGGATAATTTGAAGCAACTCCAATCCTTTGGATGCTGCTCCACTTCAACCTCTTGAACTTCACCTTATACATCAATCTTTGGTTTTTCTTCTTCTATAGGTGAGTCCTTCAAGGTTATCTTCTCCATGTCTTCACCTAATGTCACACCTCGCTTCCCAAAATACGGAATACGAGTACGTGACGATGGCCAGCAGATACTCACGAAGAGTGAAATCTCTTCCATGAGTACCTTAGGCAGTCAATAACAAGCAGGATAGCACACATATATGCACATACAACCAAGCACAAGGATAAAATCACATATATCAAAAACTGAATCATAAACAATATCATCCACTATATCTGAATAAAACAAGTCAAGAAGAAAACTGAACTCACTGGAGAACAGCGAAACCAGAATATGATCTACGAACAACTCTCTATACCAGCTTCCTAATCTAAATACTGAAAAATAATATAAAGATCCGTCAGAAGCGGACTAGCAAGAGTATACGAAGGAAAATGAATGATAAAAGAGAGAATATGAAAAAGTAGTAACAATAAACAGGACATAAGAACAATATATTTGGCAGTATCGAGAACTAAAGGTAATAATAATAATAATAGGAATAATCGAGACGATAAATCATGTACAAGGAGACCGTGCATGCATAGTGTGACATGTATATAATGAACATGAAATGTCCTGGACAAATAATTATCGTGTAACATAATCACAAGATCACAAGAACTAGAGATCACAAGATAAAATAACATGGTATGTCCAAAAATGTCATGTAGTCAAGCTAATGCATGTCACATGAGTCTCAAGTGTCAGTAGCTTGAAAATACAAGTCAGGTACTAGAGCACTGAAGACATGAAGGATATGATGTAAGTACATATGTCTATCATGTTTTATTATCCTAACTAATGCAACCATCATGTGCCCCATCCCACAGGACAACTGCATATCTAATAAGTGATGCGTTAGTGGATCCTGATAGCAGGGAGAAACAGTTCACTGTACTCAGATATCATGTAATATGTAATAACATGAGTGCGCATAAATAACAAGATCACGTGTGGCATCCAAACCCATAAGGGTCACCCTTCCAAGCACACTTCCCTAAATTTCTCCTGTTACAGTCTCCCCCAATAATCCTGACTTGATTAATTTTATTAATTAAATGCAAATGCAAATAGTGTGTTACTCAGCGTTATAGGATCATGAATCGGTACCAAGAATATCAGCATTAGATGGTGAACACAATGTGTATCAAAATCATGGGACGATGTAGACAGTGACAATATCATGTGACAAATATATAATTGTGTAAGTGATACCAGATGCATGCAAAATAGTGCAAGTAATGTCAGTAACATGTAATCTAAATGTCAAAGTAAAACGGTCATGATCATGTGTCCATAATACAATAAGATATCCTCGAATAATTACTCAGAATATAATGGTCAATTTCCTTGATTAATTTCCAGTAATATCAAGATCACAATATCAATCGATATTCAATCTTTAACTATCAATCTTTCTTCATTATTATCCAATTAATCTCAAGATCCAGATCAAAGTATTTATCATAATCAGTGTAGATTTCATTGCCAATACATCAGTCTATTACATACAAGTAATCATGTTAATTTTAGGTGGATGTATGTGAAAAACACCTAGAGGGGAGGTGAATAGGTGTTAATGCTAATCTAATGATCTTTTTAAACAAGTATGAAAGAATGATGCAATTGGTCACTCAAAACAAGAAATTGAAGCCGAATTCCTCGTGAAGGGCTCTAGAACTTCTCCTCTTTGATTTCTCTAGATTATGAGTTGAGGCGCGTAATTGCTTTCTTGTTGAGATGAGTAAAGACCAAAAAATGCAAGAAATGAAATAGATGCAATAATGAAGTGCACACAAGAGTTATCACAAGATAGAAATGTAAAGCAATAAAAAGCAATAAGGAAATCAATCGCAAACACAAGGGATTTGTTTCGAGTTTCAAGCCACCACTCTACGTCCCCGCCTTCACCACCGTGAAGGGTTTCCACTATATCCACCGAGGAAATTACAAGAGGTCTACCCAAGACCGGAGTACCGAACTCCCACCAATCCAACCCTCTACACAAGAGGGATCTCAACACAAAGGTAGTACAAGTAACAAGGTGATCAATAAGGACCACACACTTCTCTCTTATAACTCCTTATAGAATGAGGAAGAATTTTGGCTCAAGAAGTGTAGTGAGAAAATTTAGTTGAAAAGAAAGTAAAATAGCTTGAAATCCACTAAAAAATAGTAACCAAGAAAGCACTTAGAAAATTCAGAGCTTCTAAAACTTTTCTTTCTTTTGAAAACTTGAAAACAAGGGAAATTTTCTTGATTTTTACAAGTGACCAATGCCATCTATTTATAGGGATTAGAGGAGATCTAATCATCATTATAACTAAACTAATAGGTCAGGAAATAGCCCCAAAAATTCAGAGAGAGCTGACCAAAACATCTAAATCAAATCCAATGATTAAAACTCTGAAAACTAACCGTTGGGGCTGCTGGCGGCTGTCGGTCGACCGGCAGTCCATTGGCAAACTAGCCGTTGGACTCGGTCGACCGGCAGCCAAAGAAAAAAGATCTCTTTGTTCTATCGGTCGACTGGCCCGGTCGACAGACAAAACCCGAGAGCAAGGGGCTTTCAGTCGGTCAACCGGTCTGGTCGACCGGCAGACGTGCACAAACGTGCACGCCAAGACCACAAGGCTCGGTCGACCGATCCGGTCGACCGATTAGGCCTGAAATGGATCCGGTCGACCGCCCGGTCGACCGATAGGCCTGAAACAGGATTTTTCTAGGAAAATTTTTGAACTTTGAAAAATTTTCAAAATAATTTTGTAAGGCTATATGATAAAGTAGCATGCCATAATGGTTGGTATACATGGTATAAAAAAGTTGTAAAAATATAAATAATTTGAGTCATGTATAACCATCAAGACATGCACCTAAATCAATTACCCAAAACAAAAACCGTATTTTGAAAAATGAAGGTGTGTGTTTTCTTGAGCCAACTTATCATAACTTCATTCTTTAACAAACTAATTCTTACAAAGGTTCTAGGTGACTACAAGGTCTTCAAATTAGGGCTTCTCCATGGAATGTTGTATAGCTTGAATTCTTGAACCCGAATTGAGTCATCTTGAGTCAAAAGTACCTTCCTTTAGGGAAGAACACAACTTGAATCCTTAGAACCCTGAAACACACTTAAACACAAGAAAATAATTAGTACAAACAACGATATATGTTTTGTAATCATCAAAACTCAAAAACCAAGTGATTGTTACCTTGGGCCAACAATCTCCCCCTTTTTATGATGACAAAACATATGAGTTATTTAACAAAAAAATGGGAAAGGAGCTTGGAAGCTCCCCTCAAATCATGCTATATATATGAATGGCTATATACATGAAAAGTAAAAACTAAGAACTTTGGCATAAGAAAGACATAGGAATTCAAAACATATTGCTCAAAAATTCATAACTCAAAAACTAACCTTTTATAACTCAAAATCCAAAACTCAAAAATTCAAAACTCAAAACTAACTTGTTATAACTTAAAACTCAAAACTCAAAACTAACTTTTTATAACTCAAAACTCAAAACTAACTTGTTATAACTCAAAACTCAAAACTCAAAACTAACTTTTTATAACTCAAAACTCAAAACTCAAAACTAACTTTTTATAACTCAAAACTCAAAACTAACTTTTTCTCCCCCTTTTTGTCATACATCAAAAAGGGTAAATCTTTCATGATTCCATAACACAAACATTCAATTCACCACAAATAAAAGAAAATCTAGCATAGTCTAGTGGTTTTGTAAAAATATCGGCAAGTTGAAAATCGGTAGAAACATAATCAATGTCAATATCACCTTTCTCATAATGATCTCTAAGAAAGTGATACCAAATGTCAATGTGCTTAATCTTACTATGTTGATTTGCATTTTTAGTCATATGAATAGTACTAGTATTATCACAAAATATTTTAATATGGTCAAAATGCATATCATAGTCAAGGAGAGTATGTTTCATCCAAAGGACTTTGCACAACAAGCCCCCGCCGCAACATACTCCGCCTCGGCAGTTGAGATGGCTACCGAATTTTGCTTCTTGGAAGACCATGAAACAAGACAATTCCCGAGAAATTGACATGTTTCACTTGTACTCTTCCTATCCACTCTACAACCCGCATAGTCAGCATCTGAAAAAATCGTCATTGAAAATTGTCCGATCTTCGGATACCACAAACCCATTTTAATTGTGCCATTAAGGTATCTAATAATGCGTTTTACCGCAATCAAATGGGACTCTTTAGGACACGATTGAAAATGAGCACAAAAACATACCCAAACATAATGTCCGGCCTTACTAGCTGTTAAATATAACAAGCTACCAATCATGCTACGATAAAGCTTAATATCTACACTTGTACCTTGTTCATCCTTGTCAAGCTTTGTCGTAGTTGCCATGGGAGTTTTGCTTGTCTTAGCCCCTCCAAGCCCAAATCTCTTGATAAGTTCCTTCGTATACTTGGCTTGATTGATGAATATCCCATCCTTCCTTTACTTGATTTGGAGACCAAGGAAATAGTTAAGCTCGCCCATCATAGACATCTCAAACTCCTCCTTCATGCATGATTCAAAAACTTTGCAAAGATTTTCATTAGTAGAACCAAATATGATATCATCAACATATATTTGAACTATAAGTATATCATTTTCAACATGTTTTGTAAACAAAGTAGTATCTATTTTTCCTTTATTAAAACCATTAGAAATTAGAAATGAAGAAAATCTTTCATACCAAGCCCTAGGGGTTGTTTTAAACCATAAAGAGCTTTGTCAAGTTTGAAAACAAAATCCGGATGTGTAGGATCAACAAACCCGGGGGGTTGTTCAACATACACCTCCTCTTTAATAAATCCATTTAAGAAGGCACTTTTTACATCCATTTGAAAAAGTTTAAAATCTTTATAAGAAGCAAATGCAAGTGTCATCCGTATGGCTTCAAGCCGTGCTACGGGTGCAAAGGTTTCCTCAAAATCGATACCTTCGACTTGAGTGTAACCTTGGGCCACTAACCTAGCTTTATTCCTAACAACATTTCCCGACTCATCTAACTTGTTCTTAAAGATCCACTTAGTACCAATTGTTGGTCCATCGTGAGGCCTAGGAACAAGATGCCAAACTTAGTTGCGCTCGAATTGATTGAGCTCCTCTTGCATGGCTAGCAACCAATATGAGTCACCCTCGGCTTCGAAGATGTTCTTTGGTTCAAAGTGAGAAATAAATGCATAGTGTCCACAAAGATCATGAAGTTTAGAACGAGTAGTTACCCCTTTTGATACTTCACCTATAATAAGATCCTCGGGATGATGTGGATTGTATCTCCAATCTTTTGGAAGTGATTGAGTAGTCTCCACTTCAACTTCTTGAATTTCATTTCCTTGAACCTCAATTTCTTGAGCTTCATTTCCTTCATCATCCTTTGGCATATCTTTAATAGTAGGTGAGTCCTTCAAAGTAGTTCTCTCTTTGTCTTCATTTAGGGAATCTTGATTGGTCACTAATGTTGCATATTTAATGTCACATTTCCATATTTATTTTAGAATAAAAGCCTTCATTGTCCTAATTATTTGTTTAATTTATTTGCAGGCCCAATCCTTAAGGAGATGAAGAGAAATGAGCCCAAAAGCCCACCAGAATTCTGAATTAAATCAGAATTAATTCGCACACACAAAATCAGGGCAAAATCAAGAGGTTGAATCCGGTTGAGAAGAATCCTCTCAGGATCGATCTGTTAAAGCCAAGAATCCAAGGCCATTTCTTCAAAATCTCGGAGCCAAACTGCAAAACCAACTCCAATAAAGTCAGAGGGAGAAACCGGGGAGACCCACCAACAGGGTGTGGCCACCTGGCCACACCCTTGTCGCGGAAACGCGGCTTGGGCCGCATTTCCGCGGCAATCTTGGGGAGTTACGGGGAGCGTTTGCTCCCCTGACCTCCCCGGGATCATGGTGGTTAGGGTTTTGCCTATAAAAGGCCTGTACTTGCACTGAAAATGGGACGTCAATGCAGAGTTAGGATTTTAGACTAGTTTTCCATTTCTTAGTTTAGGTTTTTGTTTTTCCTTTTTATGTAATTGTAATTTTCATTTATGTAATTCAGAGGAGATCGACTTTCATCGAAGAACAAGAATGAAGCTTGAGCTATAGTGACAATGGTGTAAGGTTTTCTTTCTTTTCTTTGATTGTTATGAAATCGAATCGAGGTTTTTTATGTGTATGTACTTCTATTTAGTCTTCTTCTTCTTCTTCTTTTCTATTTTACTTTTCTTTTTCGTACAATCGTCTTCCAAGTAAGTCTAAAAGCATCGAAAGAGCCTTGCCATTGCGAGTGCCACCGATAGCTCATGACGATGGAACAGAGTCTCTCTCTGTATCATTTCATTCTTGAAGTAGTCTTGATGATGTAATGTGGACGAAGACCAATACTCGACTCTTATGGGCTATGCGCTGAATGCCTCCACTTCAAGGTAAAATCGTTGCTGAAAACTCGAGGTAAGCCTTTGACGAAAAGAAGGTAAGCTATTGTTTTTATTTCTTTTCTTTTATTTCTGTAAATTAAATCACAAATATCACTTCTTCTAAATCATTTTCATTCTTCTTTCCACTTCATTGTACATAGTCGCTTTTCTTGTTTTCTGATTTTTCACCTTCTTCAATCTTTCACTTTCTTCTAACTTTAACTATAACTTTCTTTTTCATTTTTATAACTTCAAAACAGAGAAGAATCTTCGTTTTCTTTTTTATAACGATTTCAATAAAACTGTAAACGCTTCTATCGCAAACCCTCCTTGTGGATCACGACCCGCATAGCCACTTGCTATAGCGGAAGAATTGAGCACTTGCACATATTCTTTCTTAAGTTCTATAATCTCGTATTTTTTGTGCAGGTTTAGCATCAATCAAATTTTGGCGCCGTTGCCGGGGAGGGTAAAACGGTTTTTATTGAAATTTGAATTTTTATTGCAAATTTTTTAGAACTAAACGAATTTTCTTCTCTGTTGCAGGTTACAGGGCAAGCAAAGCAGAAAATTATTATTGCAGTGACATACAAGTGGCCTTGGGCCTCTGTTCCAACAAGCAGAGACCAAGGGCCCTCTGAATTGCCGCGTTTCTACGGCAAAAGCCGCGGATCCGCAGCAAGGAAGAGTTGACTACTAACAGCTTTTTGCAGGGCTGCTTAGTGTAAAAAAATTCTAGTTTGCTGCAACTTTAATTTTTCTTATATGCCATAACATAAGCCTGCTAATAATCAACAGTAAAATATTTGTTGAAAAGATAAAATTTGATTAGACATTTGCATTTTAGGCACGTGTCTTTTTAATTCCTTTATTTTTTACTGTTGAAGAGTGCTGGAGCAAGGTACGTATGCATTGCAATTAGCATAGGACTCACTTCGTGGTTGTTTATATCGCTTTGAGTGAATCTTACATATCTTGTACACTTGCACAAAATTATTTTAAGGGCACTAACCCATAACAAGATAAGGTGGGGATTTAATCACCCTTCCTTAGCCCAAAAATCAGATTCCAAGCACTCACTAACCCAAGCCTAACTAAAATTGAGTAGACGTTGGCCCTAGGAACATCTTGGACACAATTAGGAGATTATCCTAAGGGGGAAAAATGTTGGAATCTAACTCCTGCAAATTCAGTGTCTAGGAAAGGGATTGAGGGCCGAAAGCCCGAAGGTTGGTGGTTATTTAATTAAGGAACGTCTTTGACGGAAAACCTCCCACCAACCTTGCCCTGACCTAGCTGATTAGCTTGTGGTTAAAGTCTACATTAGACCTCCCTGGACAGTCTAACCAGTTAGGAGTCGTCTAGGTCCTAAGTCTACCCTAACTTAGACTAGAATTTTTTTTCTTTTTTTGTTTATTTGTTTTTTTTCTTTGTTTGTATTCTATTGTGTGATATGGACTATAATAATAATTTTTTCAACTACAATAATAATCCATATTACACACCGACTTCATTTTCGGATATTACCAACCCGGCATATCATAACTTTGACCAACCTAGTATGCCGGATTGGTCTTATCCGAATCAATATGACCCATACCCCCCATCTAATAACTATAATTTCCATAATGATTTCAACTCTTCACCGAGTCAATGGGGATTCACCTCCCCCGAGCATAATTTCCAACCACCTTGCCCTCCTTCTCCACCCAGTCCACATTATGTTCAAGACTTATACTCAGTTCCACCCGTCCAAAATAGGAAACCATCAATTATGGAAATGAGTATGCGTGAGTCCTAACATAAATCCCAAAATCTGATGGACTCACAATTTCACTACCACTTCCAAGACAATTCTTCATCTTTTCATCAAAACTATGAACCTATCAACTATGAAAAGATGCTTGAAGCCATGACTCAGGCTCAAAACACTCGTAATCGTGACATAGATATGATAGTTGAATCTCTACGTTCCCACCGTCCTGATGTCACTAACTATTCTGTTAGAGCCGAAGAGTCATGTAGTTTTGGAAATCAAGATTCCATTTCAGAACAACCATGTGAACTACCCAAACTCCAAGTGATATTGATAGTTTGGCTAGTTTTTCTTTTCCTGAAATAGAACTTGAAAATGATTATGATCCTGAACCCCAACTTAGTGATTCAATTCTATTCCCTGATTCGATTATGACTCCGGTATCTTCACCTGATTTCGATCTTTTCCCGGAGTCAACATTGGATCCTGTACCAATTCATAAAGAAATTGAATCACCCATCTTTGAGGATCATGTTGAACTTGACCAAAACTTTACAATTTTGAAAATCCCATGGATAAATTGGTAAGTTCTCCATTTTTTGATATTGAACTCAATGAGATATGTGACCTAGATTCTCACATATGTGATCCAGTTCAACTTTCTGAATCAATATTGACTCATGTTTTATTGTCAAACTTGAATAATATTCTAGAGTCAGTTTTGATTCCCCCACCTATCATTCCTGAACTGGAATCACCCATATTAGGTCACATTCCATTATTGGAAAATACATGTGGACTGGAGTTTCAACTTCTTGACTTGGACCCAATTTCTGAACCTATTTCGACTCCTGAACCTTTACTTGACTTAAGTCACCTTCCTGAGTCGGTATTAGTTCCTGTCCTTCCTGAGTCCAAGTCAACCGTTCTATCATTTCATACTCCATTCTGGGACGAGGTGGTTGACAAATTTGACTCCGAAATTAGTTATGGAATATGAAAATTAGATGGGGTCAAATACTTAATAAAGATCTTTTATGGATACATCTTTTTAGTGGGTTATATTAAAGTAATTTCTGGTGGGTTCCTCCGAGACCCAAGAAAAGTTGATTGGGCCGCGTTTCGTGGACCAATCAGACCACCACCGGAACCACCACCTTAAGGTAACCTTTTCCTTCCCTTTCGTCTTTTTCATGCATCTATACATTAATTCATACATTGAGGACAATGCATGAGATAGGTGTGGGGGAGGGTCTAACATAACTTTTCTTTTTCTTTAAAAAAAATTTAAAAAAATAACACTTTTCTTTATTTTTAAAAAACTTTTTGAAAAATAGAAACAATATTTTGACTTATTTTTGTAAGAAATTAAGTTAATTTTAAGGAATAGGAAAATCCAAATTAGGATTTCTTATACTTGGTCAAAATAAGATTATTTGTTTGATTTTTAGAGTTAGGAAGATAATTTGTCAAAGTAATTTAGTCTTGATCTTTACCTTGATGAAATATGCACACTTCATACACTTACACACTTAGGGTTCAAAAATAAAGATTCTTATACCTTATAAATATATATATATATATATATAAACAAATCTAATTATTGATTAGCTAGGTGCTTTGGCCTAAGAAAGCCTTAGTATTTATGCAAAAGATAATTAGATGAGTTTGAAAAAAAAAACAAGTCTAATTATTGATTAGCTAGGTGCTTTGGCCTAAGCAAGCCTTAGTATTTATGCGAAAGATGATTAGATAAGTTTGAAAAGAAAAATCCTCTGATTAAGCTGGGTATTTGTGCCTAATAAAGCATAAGTATTCACGCCTAAAAGAGGTTCATATAATAAAATCCTTAGTTTTGTGGCCTTGTTTGCTCGAGTCCTTAAGTCCTTGGGGGTGTTTTCTCACCTGGTGCCCTAGACCGTTTGGTTTGGGAGTCATCGATTAAAGGCTCGTTACATGGGCAGATTAGAAAGCCTAATAAAACTAAGGAATAATACCACAAAAAAAAGTATATATATAAAAATAAATAAGGCATAAGAGTTAGAGTTAATGAACCCTAAGTCAAAATTTTCACAGTCACAAGGTGCATATGACTTAGGGTAAAGTAATAGACTAGATGAGAAGCACAATTTGACTCCTTACTTTGATTGATAACAAATTTTTGAATAGAGACTAAGTTTAGGAATGAAAAATTCGGCTTTCCTATAACTTATAGATTGCTTAGATCTTACAATCATATTTCAAATATTTTTCTCTTTCAAAATGCTTTTCGAAAATACTAACTCTTTATTTCTCTTTCTTTATGGATTTTGTGGGTGCAATCCGCTGAAAACCCTCATGAGACAAAACTCGTCCTCTAGGGGGAACCTAGAGGTTTAACGGCTTGTTGCACATGCTCAGTGCAATCGCGCGACCTGCGAAAGTGGTCTAATAATCTCTAGTATAGTTAGTTGTTTTGCTCGAGGACGAGCAAAAGATAGGTATGGGGGTGTGATTGGTCACTAATGTTGCATATTTAATGTCACATTTCCATACTTATTTTAGAATAAAAGCCTGCATTGTCCTAATTATTTGTTTAATTTATTTGCAGGCCCAATCCTTAAGGAGATGAAGAGAAATGAGCCCAAAAGTCCACCAGAATTCTGAATTAAATCAGAATTAATTCGCACACACAAAATCAGGGCAAAATCAAGAGGTTGAAACCGGTTGAGAAGAATCCTCTCAGCGATCGGTTAAAGCCAAGAATCCAAGGCCATTTCTTCAAAATCTCGGAGCCAAACTGCAAAACCAACTCCAAATAAAGTCAGAGGGAGAAACCGGGGAGACCCACCAACAGGGTGTGGCCACCTGGCCACACCCTTGCCGCGGAAACGCGGCTTGGGCCGCATTTCCGCGGCAATCTTGGGGAGTTACGGGGAGCGTTTGCTCCCCCGACCTCCCCGGGATCATGGTGGTTAGGGTTTTGCCTATAAAAGGTCTGTACTTGCGCTGAAAATGGGACGTCAATGCAGAGTTAGGATTTTAGACTAGTTTTCCATTTCTTAGTTTAGGTTTTTGTTTTTCCTTTTTATGTAATTGTAATTTTCATTTATGTAATTCAAAGGAGATCGACTTTCATCGAAGAACAAGAATGAAGCTTGAGCTATAGTGACAATGGTGTAAGGTTTTCTTTCTTTTCTTTGATTGCTATGAAATCGAATCGAGGTTTTTTATGTGTATGTACTTCTATTTAGTCTTCTTCTTCTTCTTCTTTTCTATTTTACTTTTCTTTTTCGTACAATCGTCTTCCAAGTGAGTCTAAAAGCATCGAAAGAGCCTTGCCATTGCGAGTGCCACCGATAGCTCATGACGATGGAATAGAGTCTCTCTCTGTATCATTTCATTCTTGAAGTAGTCTTGATGATGTAATGTGGACAAAGACCAATACTCGACTCTTATGGGCTATGCGCTGAATGCCTCCACTTCAAGGTAAAATCGTTGCTGAAAACTCGAGGTAAGCTTTTGACGAAAAGAAGGTAAGCTATTGTTTTTATTTCTTTTCTTTTATTTCTGTAAATTAAATCACGAATATCACTTCTTCTAAATCGTTTTCATTCTTCTTTCCACTTCATTTGTACATTGTCGCTTTCTTTCATTTTCTGATTTTTCATCTTCTTCATCTTTCACTTTCTTCTTAACTTTAACTATAACTTTATTTTCCATTTTTATAACTTTAAAACAGAGAAGAACTTTAGCTTATTTTCTTAACGATTTCAGTAAAGAACTGTAAAGCTTCCATCGCAAACCCTCCTTGTGGATCACGACCCGCATAGCCACTTGCTATAGCGGAAGAATTGAGCACTTGCACATTTCTTTTCTTAAGTTCTCTAATTTCGTATTTTGTGTGCAGGTTTAGCTTCAATCAAATCTATTTCTACAACATTCTTAACAAACACATTAGATTCCTCAAACTTTACATGTATAGATCTTCAATAGTCAAGGATGACTTATTAAAAACTCTATAAGTTTTACTAGTATTAGAGTAACCAATAAAAATTGCTTCATAAGACTTTGCATCAAATTTATCTAAATTATCTTTAGTATTCAAAACAAAACATTTACAACCAAAAACTTTAAAGTATGAAATATTTGGCTTTCTAGAAAAATAGATCTCAAAAGATGTTTTAGAAGTATTTTTGCATAAGAAAACTCTATTTGATATATAGCAAGATGTGTTAATGGCCTCGGCCCATAGATAATGAGGGAGATCATATTCATTTATCATTGTCCTAACCATCTCTTGTAATGTACGATTTTTCCTCTCAACGACTCCATTTTGTTGTGGAGTTCTAAGACAAGATAGTTCATGCTTAATTCCATGTTCTTCACAAAAAGTGATAAAGAGTTGGTTATTGAATTCACCACCTCTATCACTTCTTATTCTTAAAATTGATTTTTCTGTTCTAAAAGGAAAACCAAGTAAAACGCGAGAAATCATCAACTAAAACAAAAGCAAAACGATTCCCACTTAGACTTTTGGTTTGAGTAGGACCAAACAAATTCATATGGATCAACTCCAAGGGTCGTGATGTCATGATATCCTTGATTGACTTGAAAGAGGACTCGATTTGTTTTGCAAGTTGGCACGCATCGCAAATGCGGTCCTTTTCAAAGTTCAAGTAAGGAATACCTTTCATCATTTTCTTGTTGTTTAATCTAGATAGATGGTCAAAAGAAATATGGCCTAATCTCCTATGCCACAACCAAGAGTCATCATCGAGGGCTTTCAAACAAGTAGCATTGCATAGCATATTAGACATGTTAATCATGTATACATTGTTTTCACGAAATCTGGAAAATATACATGTATTGGATTGTCTATCAATAACTCTACATGCTAGGTTATCAAAAACAACATCAAAATCTTTGTCACAAAGTTGACTAACACTTAAGAGATTATGCTTGAGGTCATCAACTAAAACAACATTTTCTATTAAAGGAGATGTACCAAGTTTAACATTATCAATACCAATGATCTTTCCTTTGGCGTCATCTCCGAAGGTGACGGTGCCACCTTCATGGTATCTTGATAGGGTTGCAAAGTTGTTGATATCCCAAATCATGTGCCTTGAACAACAACTATCAAGATACCACAATCCTTTACGTCGTTGGGCCTTGGAATGTACCTACATTATTTAACAAATTTGTTGACTTTGGTATCCAAACTTTCTTGGGTCCTTGAAAGTTAGTATTCCGAACCCAAACATGATTATGCGATGCGTTAAGCTTATCATAGCAAAATTTAACCAAATGACCTTTACGGCCACAATATGTGCATGAAAAGACTTTACCATATATGAATGCATGATGTGTGTGTGGAGTGTGGGCATGTTTAGGGTGCTTGGCATGATGTAAAGGTTGTGATTTATGAACATGAGTACGAATAGCATGTGAATGTTTCTTTGGGACGTGTTTCTTAGGAAACATAGCCTCTAGTCTATTTTTATCAAATTCACATTTCTTCAAAACTACTCCTAATAAATCAATTTTCTCTTTTAGTATGGAAATTTCATTTTCATCAATTTGTGAAAATTTACCTTTGCAAGAAATATTATAGTTATCAAAGTCCTTTTGTGTAGAAACAAGAGTAGAAAGCAGTTCATCCTTTTCTTTTGTAAAAGTGAAAACTTTGTGATTGAGAGATTCATTTTCCTTTTTCATTTTCAAGTATTTCTTTTTGAGAAAATCATAGTTATGTGATAGTTCTTCAAAAACTTCTCCTAGTTCATCTATAAAAAGCTCACAATCAATAGATATGTCGGGAGTTACCTTGCTTGTGCTTTCATTTGCCATGAAGCACATGTTGGCGGTGTCGACTTCCTCATCGGATTCACTCTCCGAATCCCAAGTAGCCTTTAAAGCTTTCTTTTTTTACGGCTTCTTGGAAGTGGAGGGTTTGCTTTTGTTTTCCGGGCATTCCGCAACAATATGACCCGGCTTCCGGCAATTGAAGCAAATGATTTTCTTCTCTTCTTTACCTTGCCATCTCCTTCTATTTTGAAACTTTGCCTTGTTGTACATTCTCCGAACGTTCTTACAAGATGAGAAAGATCCTCATCATCCTCTTCTTCATCATCATCGTCGGAGTAGGTAGAAGAACTCTAGAAGGCAATAGCTTTCTTCTTGGGAGGAGCCATCTCTTCTCTTGCTTTTCTTTCCATCTCATGGGTCTTGAGATTCCCAATGAGACCTATAAGCTCCATTTCTTCCTTGTTATTGAGCTCCTTCAAAGTAGTGGCTTTGACTTCCCTAGATGGAGGGAGTGCATGGATGATCTTTCTCATTTTTTAGTCGTTGTCAATGCCGTCACCTATAGAAGAAAGTCCATTAGTAATCTTTGTAAATTTAGTAACCATATCATCTATGGTTTCATTCTCTTGCATAGAAAAATTTTCATATTAGGAACGAAGAAGGTCGATTTTTGCCCTCTTTACTTGTGAAGTCCCCTCATGAGTGATAAGTAAGTGAGTCTAAATCTCATGTGCTGATTTGTAATGAATGACTCTAGAAATATCATCGTCATTAAGAGCTTGAAGCAAGGCATAGTGTGCCCTAGCATTAGCATCAAACTCCTTCGTGGCAATATCGGACCAAGTGTCCTCATCACCAAGGAATGCACTAAATGGTTTGGTCACCGCCTTTGCAACCTGGCTTGCTAAGGATTGCAAAAACACGGTCATCTTAACCTTCCATATGGGAAAGTTAAGGCCATCAAAGTTAGGTGGGGTCTTAATTCCTTCGGCCATTTTTACTAAGTGTATGAGGATGAAAAATGAATAAAGTGATTAGCAATATAGGATCTCTCTAAGGTTGTTAAGCCAAGAGCCTAGAGACCAATGCTCTTATACCAATTGAAAAACACCTAGAGGGGGGTGAATAGGTGTTAATGCTAATCTAGTGATCTTTTTAAACAAGTATGAAAGAATGATGCAATCGGTCACTCAAAACAAGAAATTGAAGCCGAATTCCCCGTGAAGGGCTCTAGAACTTCTCCTCTTTGATTCCTCCAGATTATAAGTTGAGACGCGTAATTGCTTTCTTGTTGAGATGAGTAAAGACCGAAAAATGCAAGAAATGAAATGGATGCAATAATGAAGTGCACACAAGAGTTATCACAAGATAGAAATGTAAAGCAGTAAAATGCAATAAGGAAATCAATCGCAAACACAAGGGATTTATTTCGAGGTTCGAGCCACCGCTCTACGTCCCCGCCTTCACCACCGTGAAGGGTTTCCACTATATCCACCGAGGAAATTACAAGAGGTCTACCCAAGACCGGAGTACCGAACTCCTACCAATCTAACCCTCTACACAAGAGGGATCTCAACACAAAGGTGGTACAAGTAACAAGGTGATCAATAAGGACCACACACTTCTCTCTTACAACTCCTTATAGAATAAGGAAAAATTCTGGCTCAAGAAGTATAGTGAGAAAATTCAGTTGAAAAGAAAGTAAAATAGCTTGAAATCCACTGAAAAATAGTAACCAAGAATGCACTTAGAAAATTGAGAGCTTCTAAAACTTTTCTTTCTTTTGAAAACTTGAAAATAAGGGAATTTTTCTTGATTTTTACAAGTGACCAATGCCATCTATTTATAGGGATTATAGGAGATCTAATCATCATTATAACTAGCTTAATAGGTCAGAAAATAGCCCCCAAAAATTCAGAGAGAGCTGACCAAAACATCTCAATCAAATCCAATGATTAAAACTCTGAAAACTAGCCGTTGAGACTGCTGGGGCTGTCGATCGACCGGCCCGGTCAACCGGCAGTCCATTGGCAAACTAGCTGTTGGACTCGATCGACCGGTCGGTCGACCGGCAGCTAAAAAAAAGATCTCTTTGTTCTATCGGTCGACTGGCCCAGTCGACCGACAAAACCCAAGAGCAAGGGGCTTTCAGTCGGTCGACCGGTCCGGTCGACCGGCAGACGTGCACAAACGTGCACACCAAGACCACAAGGCTCGGTCGACCGGTCCGGTCGACCGATCAGGCCTGAAATGGATCCGGTCGGCCACCCGGTCGACCGATAGGCCTGAAACAGGATTTTTCTAGGAAAATTTTTGAACTTTGAAAAATTTTCAAAATAATTTTGTAAGGCTATATGATAAAGTAGCATGCTATAATGGTTGGTATACATGGTATAAACAAGATGTAAAAATGTAAAATAATTTGAGTCATGTATAACCATCAAGACATGCACCTAAATCAATTACCCAAAACAAAAATCGTATTTTGAAAAATGAAGGTGTGTGTGTGTGTTTTCTTGAGCCGACTTTTCATAACCTCATTATTTAACAAACTAATTCTTACAAAGGTTCTAGGTGACTACAAGGTCTTCAAATTAGGGCTTCTCTATGGAATGTTGTATAGCTTGAATTCTTGAACCCGAACTGAGTCATCTTGAGTCAAAAGTACCTTCCTTTAGGGAAGAACACAACTTGAATACTTAGAACCCTGAAACACACTTAAACACTAGAAAATAATTAGTACAAATAATTATATATGTTTTGTAATCATTAAAACTCAAAATTCGAGTGATTGTTACCTTGGGCCAACAGTATGCAAGTACAAGAATGAGATGCAAACACGATACATAAGGTAATGATCACGAGACAGAATGGGTGATAATTCAAGAAGTACAAAGATTAATAATATATTTGGATTCAAGAACAAGATAATGATGTAAACGTGATCACATAATGATATAGACAATCATGAATATGATATCTAGAAATTATAGTTAAGAGACAGAGTTAAAATCGACACGAAAGTCAATGAGGAGAGAATCGTGTACACTTGCCTGATGTCGATGTAATCTAAATTCCCGTAACTGCAATCGGCTCTGGGTAAAATTCGCGGCCTAAATATTACGTGAATTAATTAGAGACATGACATGTTCTTATTCAGCAATAAGTTCAATAAAAAAAGTAATTTTTACTATTTATTATAATTTTGTTGATAAGTATTTCCAAATAATTCAATTTCTGACTTTTAGCAACCATTTAAAAACATAATTTCATACTTAAATACATGCATAAGCCAATAAATTAATGTATAATATTTACATATTACTAAATTATGAATTTCATATTTTTTTGTGCTATTAGAAATTTATTGGTCATTTTTAAATAAAATATCATTGAATAGTAATTACAAAAATATTTAATTTCATATTATTCAAAGTAATATAACATCAAAATAATTTTACAGAGTTTCAAATTTAGTTTGTGATTTTCTGTGAATTTTCTGAGATTTTCTGTGAATTTTCTAGAATTTTCTGAATTAAAATAAACCGAAAAATCAATAAAAATAAATAAAAAGCTGAACGGGTCTGTTGCTACAGTAGCGGGTTTGGGTCTGATTTGCTTTTATTTTATTTGTTTCTTTTCTTTTTCTTTTTCTATTTCTTTCTTTTTCCCTTTTCTTTTCTTTTTCTCTTTTTCCTTTTTTTTTATATTGGGTCGGGTCTGTTTTACAGACTCGAACTCGGGTCTGTTGGCCAGACCTGCTGCCAGGCGGGCCAGACCTGGCCTGGGCCAGGTCTGGCGGGGCTGGCCAGACCAGGCTAGGTCTCGGCCTGGTCTGGCTCGGCCAGGCCAGGGCCTTGCTTGCTCTCGGCCTGGTCCTGGCCGAGAGCACAGCAGGTTTTTTTGATTAAAACAAAATTTTAAATTAAATTAAAAATCATGATTATTATGAGACATGTCTTAGATGTTTCTATATATTTTTATTAGAATTTTAAAACAAGTTTTTCGTGATGAAATTAGTGATTACATTAGCGTATGTTACATGCTCGATGAAATGCCAACAAGAACTAAAATCTATGACAATGCAAAATAACTTACCCGGAATGCTTCTCTTCAATCTGAAACTTCTTCCAGCACCTTAGAGTCTTAGGAGAGAAGGTACTCCTGCTCACGCAAGGTGTGTGATCCGCCATGGGGTCATGCGCGGCCGTCGACGGCGGATTTCGCGGACGACAACGGAGACTCACCAAAGAGGATCGGCTGCTGTCGGAGATCACAAAGGCTGGAGAGAGGGGCTCTGAACGGAGAAGATGCGGTGCTCGGGATCTCGCAGGAGGGACTCACGGTCGCCGGCAGGGAGATGGGGCTCCGGGGGTTCGACTCGGCCAAGGGAGCTGCCGTAGCGTGTAGGGTCACAGCGAAAGGGAGCATGGCCAAGGGGGGTAGCACCATGGAAGCTCGGCCAAGGCTTGGCCATGGGCTGCAGCGCAAGGAGGAAAGGGATGTGGTTGTGGAGTCGACAACGACGCGCGGCTTGACAGAGAAGTTTGGGGATCGGTGACGGTGGATGAGGATGGCCCGTGGAGCTTGCCAGAGAGGTTGTGGGCCTTCTCGCGCTTGCCGACGGAGCGCCGTGAGTATGTCGACGGGTTCCGACGCGGTGGTAAAGGCCAACCCAGGGAAGCACACACCTAAACATCATGCAAAAATACCTACGCCTTATCATTTAGGCAACCAAGCAAGCATCAACTCGCGCACGCACCATGCATGCATACATACTAAAATTAGCACACCAAATATGTACACTATATACATATCCACACCTGCATGCATTTACTCACGCACACATCCATGCGCACCTATAATGCATTAGGATAACACAAACACAACATAAAAACTCTTCAAATATATAATTACCCAATTAACATACAACATCCCATGTCAAACACACAGAGAAACATCTCACATAAGAGGAAGGAGGCGGTCGTGGAGAGTTGTGCGTGGCTACCGGGTTGCCATAGGCTTGGATTGTAGATGGGTCTCGGCCAAGCTGCAAGCCAAGGAGAGGGGGCCTGAATCACGACGGGGAGAGGAGTAAAGGAAGGCGCCATGTGTGGAAGGGCTCCTGGTTGCTTGGCCGAGAGTGCTCACGGCAAGGTGTTAGAGGAGAAGGAGGTTGTCGTTTGGTGAAGCATGGCGCACAGAGAGCAGCATGTGGGGGCTTGGCAAGGAGGAGCTTCGGCCTTATTTTTGAGGGAGGAGATAGTGAGGGGGAAAGAGAGAGAGAGTGTGTGTGTGTGATATATGAGAGAGAGAGAGAGAGCGAGAGATAACGGGTGAGTAAGTGAGAGAGAGGCTGAGGACGTGAGTGAGAGAGGAGAGATACGTGCGAGAGTGGGAGGTGTGAGCAAAATAATTGGGTGCAGGTGGAGGACGTGGGGCTGTTGATTGAAGGAGAAGGTCAGGCTTTCTAATGATCAAATAAAATGTTTTGGCTTTCAAAACCACAAGCCACTATGGCCGGGTGGTCTTGGCATGTAGAGTGTGTTTATGTGGTCATTGTTTCGAAACTCGGAATAAGCAATCAAAGTATGTCTTTTGAAAGGAAAAAAGTGTAAGAAAATAAATAAAGGTTTGAATATAATGATTACCCCTTTTAGCAACACCCATAATAGTATCATGGTTGGTTCATTCAATTCCTTGCTGGGTGTCTCGGGTTCGAAACTGTGAGACTCATTAATGGTTGTTCCTATTATATTTTTTTATTTTATTTTATTTTTTAAAGTTTTATTCTTTTCTTTTTCAATAAGTATTTAAGCATTATTTTATCTGATTAAACTCTATCAATTCAGAAAAATCATCAAAAATTCTCAAAAATAGAAGATGTCATCCTGAACATTGTTGTAAAGTTAGATCTCCAAAATTCATCTCCTATTATTAATTTAAAATTTCAGAGTTAGTCTGTGACATCAATCGACCCCGAATTGAGATTCTTCTCCAATAATTCCCAAAAAAATTCAAAATTCTAGAAAAATTATAAAATAATGGGAAATAATATCTTGAGCTGAAATGACCTCAATCCGACTATTAGGATGATTAAATCATCACCAGATACTAGTATTGACATACATATATTGGGAACCGAGGGTTACACCTAAGTAATCAATCTCTACAATATTCTTCACAAAAGC
The DNA here is from genome assembly GCA_038442645.1 of Agave tequilana. Classification (NCBI taxonomy): domain Eukaryota; kingdom Viridiplantae; phylum Streptophyta; class Magnoliopsida; order Asparagales; family Asparagaceae; genus Agave; species Agave tequilana. Next base: position 253,550 of record JAVJIF010004337.1, read on the forward strand.
ATTAGATTTCCAAACTTGACATGTATGGATTCTTCAATAGTCGAAGTAGATCTATTGAAGACTCTATAGGCCTTTGATTGGGTCAGAACCAGCACTTGAAAATGTGTGTTTTATGAAATTAATGAAATTGTATATGTGCTAATGTTCCCTCGATACTTCCGTTATAGCATTGGCTCAATGGGTCGAATCTACAGGGATGAGATGCGATAGAAGCATTAACAGTTCTTATTCACGTCGGTCGTTAATAGTTCTTCTTTGTTAAAAGAATTAGAAAAAGAAAATAAAAGAAATCCAGAAGTGATAGGTAAAGAAGGTGATAAAACGGCGATGTGAAAATAAAATAAGAAGTGGTTTTGAAAACAAAAAGAAGATGAAACGAAGGTAACTAAGAAGTTGGTGAAAACAACGATAGAAAAAGATAAAAGATTTTGGAATTAGTTTTTAAAACAAGATAAAAGAAAACTCATGGCTACTAACTACTAATTGCTCCACTAACCATGCTAATCTCTTAGTGATAGTTGCCTGACATGGATTCTCGGCCATCACTAATCCTTGGCTTCAAGAGACGATATAAAGCATGGCTCATAAGATTGTTCTTCTACATTCAAATAACACATCCATACCACACAACAAGTTGCAAGCTACTATTAAATCATCAAAACCGTTTAGAGGTGAGCATGAAATAAAGAAGACATTGCAAGTTAGCAAGTTAGTGGGTTAGATGTTAGAAATGTTAGAATGTTAGAATCCATCATCAAGAGCCATCAATGGCTCTTGCAAGAGTAAGGCCTTGTAGAGGCTACTAGATTCATATGGATTATCAAGTAAGTGGTTAGATGGTTAGTGGTTAGTAGTTAGATTGTCATGAGAAGAAAAGATTAGCTAAGCATCATGTAGAAGATGGAGAAGATTACAATGGAGAAGAAAGGAGACACCTTTACATAGATTGTCACCATCTACTGCATCAATATCTCTCTCTGCCCCCCTGAATCTCTCAGCCCTACTACAATATCTATAAAAGAAAAGAAATAGAAAAATAAAAGAGAAAGAAAATCCTAATCTACAACTAGAAGAGAGAAAACCTAGCCTAATTACAAATCTGCTTGCTTTTTAGCCAAACCCTACCATATTTATAGGCAAAAGGAGGTTCCAGAAGACGAGACGAGGCCACGCGTCAAAAATTGACGCGTGGGCCCACCACATTGCCACAAAATTGCGGCTTTTGTCACGTTTTCGCGGTAATACCAGGGACCTAGGTCCCTGGTTTTGGTGTGTGGGTTTGCGTTGCTTCGGGGACCTTCTAGATATACTCAGAATCGGTCATTTCCATCCAGATTTGTGTCAGACACCCGCAAGGGTCTAGGTTCAATGCATCTTCTAGAAACTCCCTTACTTGACCTCCAAGAAATGCGAATTTAATTACCCAAAAATGGGTTTAATAAGCTCTTATTACCCTTTTGCCCTCCTTGTCTTGATTATCTACAATAGAGACCAAAACACAGTTTAGACCTATATTTTATTCATAAATCAGTGAGAAAATGTGATATAATAATGCAGAACTGTAGACTAATCAGCCTTACTAGTATTTGAATACCCAACAAATATGGCTTCATAAGATTTGGCATCAAATTTTCTTAAATTGTCTTTAGTGTTTAAAATAAAGCATTTACAACTAAAAACTTTAAAGTAAGAAATACTAGATTTTCTCAAATAGGAAATTTTGAATGAAGTTTTAAAAGTATTTGTACAAAAATATATTCTATTTGAAATGTTAAATGATGTGTTTACGGCTTCGGCGCATGAGTATTGAGGGAGTCTGTAGTCATTTATCATTGTCCTAACCATTTCTTAAAGAGTACGATTCTTCCTTTCAATGACTACATTTTGTTATGGAGTTCTAGGACATGATAGTTCATGTTTGATTTCATGTTTGATTTCATGTTCTTCACAATAGGTGATAAAGGAGTGGTTAATGAATTTCCCACCTCTATCACTTCTTATACATAAAATCAAAAAATCTTTTTCTTTTTTAACTCATTTTATAAATACTTGAAAATGTGAAAAGGTTTAATCTTTGTGCTCTAAAAAGAAAACTCATGCAAAATGAGAAAAATCATCAACCAAAACAAAGACAAAATGATTTTCACTTATATTTTTAGTTTTAGTTGGACCAAACAAATCCATATGAATTAACTCTAAGGGTCTTGATATCATGATATCCTTTAATTATTTTGAAAGAGGACTTGGTTTGTTTCCCAAGTTGGCACGCATTGCAAATGCGTTCCTTCTCAAATTTCAAACAAGGATACCTTTCTTCATTTCCTTATTATTGATTCTAGATAGATGGTCAAATGAAATATGGTCTAGTCTCCTATGCCATAACCAAGAATCTTCATTAAAGGCACTGAAACATATAGTATTGCATTGTAAATTTGGCATATCAATCATGTACACTTTATTTTCACGAAAACTGAAAAGTACACATGTATTGGTTTGTCTATCTAAAATATTGCAAGTTAAATCATCAAAAACTACTTTGAAACCTCTATCACAAAATTGACTAATACTCGAGAGGTTATGCTTGAGACCATCAACTAAAACAACATTTTCAATTAAGGGAGATGAGCCAATTTTAATGTTACCTATACTAATAATTTTCCTTTTGGAATCATCTCCGAAGGTGACAGTGCCACCTTCATGCTGCCTTGATAGGGTTGCAAAATTGTTGATATCCCATGTCATATTCCTTGAGCAACTGCTATCAAGATACCACCGCTCTTTACGTCTTGGTGTGTACCTATTTCAAGTAACAAATTGATTGATTTTGGTACCCAAATTTTCTTGGGTCCTTTAATGTTAGCATTTTGAACCCAAATGTATTTATTTGAAGCATTTATTTTATCAAAGAAAAATTTGGCTAAGTGACCTTTTCGACCACAATAAGTGCATGAGTAAACTCTACCATAAATAAAAGTATGATGAGAGTGTGGGGTGTGAACATACTTGGTGTGAGTAGTATGCCTAGCATGATGTGTATGCATATATTGTCGTTTAGGAATGTGGATATGTGCGGCATGATGAGCGTGAATAGTATGAACATATTTTTTTGGAGTATATTTCTTAGGGAACACTGCCTCCAACCTTACTTTATCAGACTTGCATTTCTTTAACACATCTTCTAAAGAGTTAATTTTAACTTTTAAAATAGAAATCTCATTTTTATCAATTAATGAAAATTTTGCTTTATATGAAATTTTATACGCATCAAAATTTTTTTGTGCGGATAAGAGTGTGGAAGATAAATCATTTTTTTCTTTAGAAAGAATAACAATTTTATTTTGAACGGTTTCATTTTTTTCATTTTTAAATACTTCTTTTTAAGGAAATCATAGTTGTTAGATAATTCTTCAAAAGACTCACCCAATTCATCCGTTGTTAATTCACAATCGTCAAGTGAGGGCCCGGATGTTACCTTAGGTGTGTTATCATTAACCATGAAACACACATGTGTTGTATCTACTTCATCAATTTCACTCTTCGAGTCCCACGTAGCCTTGAGAGCCTTCTTTTTGTAGGCTTCCTTGGAGATTGAAGGTTACTTTTGGTCTCCGGACAATCCGCAACCATATGGCCCATCTTTCGGCAATTGAGGCAGATGACCTTCTTGTCTTCTTTTCCTTGCCATCTTCTTCTATTGTTAAACTTGACCTTGTTGTATATCCTTCTTATTTTTTTCACTAGGAGGGAAAATTCTTCATCATCCTCTTCTTCATCAACATCATCGGAGATGATGGGAGTGAATTTGAAAGCGATCACTTTCTTCTTTTATGGTATCATCTCTTCTCTTGCCTTCCTCTCCATTTCATGGGTCTTAAGATTTTCTATAAGACTGATAAGCTTGATCTCTTCTTGTTTTTAAGCTCCTTTAATGAAATAGCCTTGACTTCCCATGAGGGCAGAAGTGCCCCAAATGACCTCCTTACTTTTTGATCATTATCAATGACATCACCTAAAGAAGTAAGACCATTAGTTATTTTAGTAAATCTTGTTACCATGTCATCAATGGTGTCATTTTCATGCATGGTGAAATTTTCATATTGGGAACATAAGAGATCAATCTTTGCTCTCTTAACTTGTGATGTTCCTTTGTGTGTGACTACTAGATGTGTCCAAATCTTATAGGCAGATTTACAATGGATGACCCTAACAATATCATCATCGTTCATAGCTTGAAGTATGGCATAATGTGCCTTAGCATTTGTATCAAACTCGTGACAATGTCGGACTAAGTGTCCCGTCACCAATGGGTACGCTAAAGGGTTTAGTCACCGCATTTGCAACCTGGCTTCCTAAGAATTACAAAAATACGGTCATCTTAACCTTCAAATAGGAAAGTTAAGGCCATCAAAATTGGGAGGGGTCTCAATACCTTCTGTTATTTTTTACTAAAATGGATGAAGATAAACTTGTGAAAGAAGTGATTAGCAATTAGAATCTTTCTAAGGTTGTTAAGCCAAAAACTAGAGATCAACGCTTTGATACCAATTGAAATACACCTAGAGAGAGATGAATAGGTGTTTTGCTAATCAAATACAATTTTAAAATCACTTATGAAGAATTATGCAAACGGTCACTCAAAATAAGAATTGAAACTGAATTCCCCTGAAGGGATCTAGAACTTCTCCTCTTTGATTCCTCTAGATAATGAGTTGAGGTGCTCAATTGTCTCCTTATTGAGATTAGTATAGACCGATAATGAAAGTGATGGAATGAAAGTAATTATAGAATGCAAGATGATAATTACACAAGTATGAAAATGAAAAGTAATAGAGAGTAAGACATGAGCAACCGCAAACACAAAGGAATTTGTTCTGAGATTCGAGCTACTGCTCTACGTCCTCGCCTTCACGACTATGAAGGATTTCACTATTCTGTAAGGGATCTTTCACAAAAGGATCTTACACTAAGAAATTACAACTTAGTCTACACAAGACCAGAGTACACAACTCCACCAACTCAACCATCTACACAAGAGGTAGCACAAAGCCAATTGAGGTTACAAAGCACTTGGTGATCTAATAAAATTACAAACGCTCTCTCTTACAACTTCCTATAAAGTAGAATATAAAGTATTGCTAAAAAAATTAAGTGAGAGATGAAATTCAGTCAGAAAGAATAGAGGAGTTTTAAAACCAACTGAAAATAGCTTTGAAAAGAAAAAACTTAGAGATTGAAGGCTAGAAAAACATATCTCTTTTGAAACAAACTTGGAAAACTTGTAAACTGATGTATTTTTCTTTTCTTAAACCAAAACCCCATGACCCATATATATAGGTAATGAATAAATATCATTTATAAATCATAACTTGTCATTTGGGGCGTGTTTAGACACTTGAAAATCAAAAATGCCTGTTAGAATCCACTTAAAACACAAAAGATTTAAAAACTAGCCATTATGGCCATCTGGCAGCTTGTCGGTCGACCAGCCTGGTCAACCGACAAGTCATCCAGAAGAGTCATTGGCTCCAGTCGACCTCTTGGTCGACCGCTTAGTATTTTAAAGAGAAAATTTTGAACTATCAGTCGACCGACTCAGTCGGTTGACCCCAATCGAGAGTTAGGGTCTCTCTATCGGCCGACCTCAAGGGTTAGCGATCGACTGATAACGTGCACAAACGTGCATGCCCCTTGGCCAAAGGCCTAGTCGACTGAGCGGTCGACTGTTCTGGCCTGAAAAAGTTTTTATGTATGGATTTTGAATATCAAACAATTTTATAATATTTTGTATTGGTTTAAGGGTAATGTAGCAATATATAGGTGATGAAATACATGTTCTAAACTTGTTATAAAACTTTGAAAAAATTATGAGATATGCATCAAAGCCAAACATGCAAAATACCGATACTACTAAAACTTGTATTTTTCAAAATCGTGTATTTTGTATGTGTAACGTCTTGAGTTTTACTAATATATTCTATAATTTAACAAATTAATATCTTTACAAGACTCTAGGTGACTACAAGATCTTCAACCAGGCTTCTCCAGTAGCGATGTTGAGTGCTTTGAGCTTTAATCCCATATCTGAGTCTTCTTGAGTCTCCAACACCTTCCTTTACAGGAAGAAAACTCATTGAATCTTTAAAACCCTTAGATAAACTAAAAACACTTGAACTTGATTAGTAAAAATAACCACATGTTTTGTTATCATCAAAACCATAAAACCGGTGATTGTATCCTTGGGCTAACAAACACTTGTGCATAAAAATAATAATAATAATAATAAATAATAAATTCTTTTATTTTTATTTTCTACTTTCTTTATTTTCAGTTATCCTTATTTTTTATTATCATTTTTTCTTAATCTTTCTTATCTTTTATTTCTTTCACTGAATTTTGTGTGTGTAATTCACTGAAAACCCTCACGAGACAACATGCATCCACTAGGATAACCTAGGGTTTAACAACTTATTGCACGTGCTAAATGCAATGATTCCTATGAAAGTGAGTTAGGATTTTTATTTTTTAGTATTTTTATTTTCTTTTTAGCTTAGATTTTGCTCGAGGACTAGCAAAAGCTAGGAGTGGGGGTGATTGAATGGCATTTTGTATGCATATTTTATATCCTTTTACATCTGTTTTTACCACTTTAATATGCATAAGTAGTTTGTTTTGTTAACTTTTACAGATTTTGAGTCAAAGAGCAATTTTAGGGTAACTCGGTCAGACTAAGCTCACCCAACCTGAGTTGCTGGTACACTGAGAAGGGGATCAAGTTGATACTTGTTCTCAAATCAAGTGATGCATGATTGATTTCAGTCTGTCCTATTGTGCAACCAATGGTAGGACAACCTGAATTCGTATACTTGACAGGGATTGAGCTAGACAATAGCTCACTAATGTTAGTGGCTAAAAAGACTTTCTTAGACACATTAGTCTTTCTCTTCTTAGTGTACATGTCCTTAAAGAATTTGGCATAGGATAGAACTTGTTGGATTGCATCAAAAAGGGGCACATTAATCTTTACTTGATTGAACATCTCAAGTATTTTCTACATTTGTGCATCTTGTTTATTATTGTTCTTAAGCCTATTTGGGAATGAGACTATAGGATTGTGCACCTGATTGGCTGGCTTGTCTTTCAGACTTGTCAGAATTAGAGGAATTGAAACTAGAAGAAGTTGATACTTGTGTTGGGTTGTGCTGAATTGGAGTTGATAGCATCGACACTTGGTTATCAATTTATTTTCCCGACCTCAATTTATGAACTACATTACACTAATTTATCTACTGATCTTGAGCCAAATGAGCTTGACTAGATTTTTTTTAGGGTTTGTCAATGCCTGACTACGCAGTCTATTGGGCCTTTCACTAGTAAACTAGTTAGCTGACTCATCTAAACCTCTAACCTAGATATTTCTTGAGTGTGGTTAGTCAACAGTTGTCCCAACTTTGCTTGAAGGATGTTTAGGACTTAATCAAAATTTTCATACTCTTCTCCAAATCGATCAATTTGTTTTCAGCTAGATGATTTTGGAATGAAATGTGTGAAACTTGGCTAGAAAAATTCTGTTAATGGTTAGGAGGTTAGAAGTGGTTGGGAAAATTGGACCTAGGATGGTCAAGATTATTTTAGATCCATCGAAAATTTAGGTGATTCTCTATCCAGGATTGTATGTTTGCAAGTAGGAATTATTGCGAGACCTTGAGAAGGCCGCATTCATGTGCTCAAGTAACATTTGCTGAGCAAGAAAAACTGGACACTCTTCGAATACATGGTTCATAACTTGACAGCATGTGCTGCCCAGAGTTGGGACTTGTGTTGGGCTTACTTGGTTCACTGGAGCTGGCTCTTTGATTTTTAAGGCTTTCAGTCTTCTCATTAGGCTAGAAATTTTAGTCTCAATAGCGATTGATGACTCGATGGAATATAGACCTCCTTTTGAAGAGATGAGATTATTATTCCTAATTTGTCTGGAGTGGTTCCCATTGAATGATCTTTTTCACTAAATTCTCAAACAATTCTCACCCTTGATTTTCATCCTTTTGAAGGAATCTCTCTTGGCACATGGTTTCTAAGAGAGTCTTAGTTTAATATTCTAAACTATCATAGAGAATTTGGCATTGCTGTCATTTCACAATACCGTGATGAGGTCATTGGGTAAGGAGATTTTTGAAATGTTCAAAGTACCTCTAAAAAAGTTCACTCGACTCTTACTTAAATTGCATTATGTTTTTCCTAATGAGAGTGATTTTATAGATAAAGTAGAATTTCTTTATGAAGACCTTCACGAAATCATCTCACGATGTGACAGAATCTACCACCAAACTGTATAGTCATTTCTTGACTAGGTCCCTAAGGGAAAAAGGAATGAATCATAACCTAAAAACAACCTCTTCGAGCTGGGGTATTCTCATCATAAGCATACTTCCTCAAATTCTCTTATGAAAAAGTACGCATCCTCGGACTATAAATCATGAAACTTGAAAAGAGTGTTATGAATTGAGGCTGAAGCTCAAAATTGTTGTCACTGGTTTCGGAGAGCCGAATGCAAGATGGAAGGAAGTTTTAATAGGGTAGAATCTATCTTATGAAAATGACGTTTATGCCATAACCAAATCTGGTTTTGGTGATAATATGCTTTTGGTTAACCTAGATGTAATTGGATCTCTTGACCACACTCACATGCACAAGATACTACAAACAATATCACCAAACAATCAGTCAAAAAGAAAAAAATCAACCAAACTTATTCTAAGATAAATTTAGACCTAGATGACTCCTAACTGGTTGACTGTTCAGGAGATGTATATTGCAGTAGCTTAACCATAAGTTAATTGACCAGGTAGGGGCAAAACTCAGTGGGAGGTTCCGTGCAAAGCAACGAGCCTTAATTATGTCAAAACACTGATTTTTGAGGATCTTACCTCTTAATCCCCAACCTTAGACACCGATTTGACTAGAGTTAAACTCTAACAACTTTCTCCTGAGGAGATTTTCAGTCTCATAGTGAGTCCGAATGTCTCTAGGGCTAACGTCTATTCAGATTTTAATTAAGCTTAGGTTGTGAGTGCAGTGGTGGTGGTTTGTGGGCTAAACAAGGTAATGACTCCCACTTTATCTTGTTGTTGGGTTTTGCCCTAAGTTCATTTTGGTAAGAAGTGTCCAAGTAAATAACAAAAAAAAACATTCAAAGCAATAAATATCATCCAAGAATGTTTCCTAAGTTAGATGTTATGCATACGTGCTTTGGCTCCATCACTCTTCAACAGTAATTCAAATTAAACAAAAATTAGACAAATGTCTAGGATGTAAGTCCAACTGTTTTTTAAACAATTCAAACAATCAGAACTGTTGAGTTTTAAAATAGTGATCAGAATCAATCAAAAATAGAAACTAATAATAGAAGAAGATTTTGTTTGCAATTCTCTCTGTCTTGTAAAAAAAGATTTGTCAGTAGTTCAATTCTATCGCCACATTCGCGCTGCCAAGGTAGAGAAAATGCGACAAAAGCAGGGTCTCTTGTGCTCCACTTTCTAGAGTAAAGGCACGGAGCAACTATTGTTCTTCTGCAGTGGGTAACTTTTTCTGATCTTTTTCTGAACACTGAAACAGAGAACAACTTTGTAAATCACAAAAATACGGTTCATTCCCTAGTAACAGGGCTAAAAAAATTGTTCAGTTTGCACTGAGTACTTTCAAATGCACCATGTGAAGTATGAAATGAAAGCAAAAGCAGCGAGTGGTGATAGGATTAAATTATATTGCGTAGACAAGGGCTAACGGGTCGTGTCCACGAGGAGGAATGCGATGAAAACTTTTCGATATTTTGTTCAAAAAACAAGTTATGTTTTCTATTTTTAAAATAAAGAAAGAAAAATTTTTGATTTGGTTGAGAGTTTGATTTAAAGTAAAAGAAAATGAAAGAAAGTCTAAAATGATGAAAAATTAGGGTTTAAGAAAAGCTATGAGAATTCGAGCAAAGAAGATGAGTTTTAAAAATAAAAAGAAGGAATCCGGGCTCACTAATCTACTCCTCCACTATGTACTCTTCTTTTGAAAGTTTCATGCTTCAATTGAATCATCGGCAAAAGTATAGCCTTCAGAAATGGAAACATTCAAGTAAAACAAATGAAATAGATTTTAGAAAATTTAACTTCTTTAAAATACCATTCTTAAATTGAATATTAAAGCATCAAGATATTAAGTATGGGATAAAAACAAATTTAAAAAATGTTTTCTAAATGATAGTTGATTGTACACATTTATTGCATTATTTTTTATTGTATTTTCACATTTATCATATAATAAATCTGCTAAATTTCTTATCTTAAATGTCTATTTTACAGAAGATAATCATGGGGAGAAAGAGGATAAAATCAAATAAATATCAGTTAAATTCATATTTAACTAGATCTATTTTGTTAGAGGAGGATGATCCCAAATCCAATTGGTTAAATTCAGTTTTTGGTGGATCAAGTGGTTAAATCTAAAGGTCAATCAAGGATAACGTCAAACACAGAGTCAAAATCTAAAAGGATAAATGGATAGAGAGAAAATCAACAAATGAGTTGAAGCAAATTTGACTCAGATTCTGACTAGATATATTTTAGTATTTGAATCATAACTTTTTCTACTGAAATTAAAATCTAATGATTCAAAATGATTCAGAAAAAGACTTAAAGGGCTACAACTCTTAAATTGATCACTATTTCGAATTCTGTCATTTAATAAGTTATATTCAACAATCAACACGCCAACAAGCAGCAGATCAGAACTGAATATCCACAGCATAAAGGGAGGATTCAAATTCAAAAATATTCAGCTTCCCCTCTCTTCATACTCCTCTAACCTCAGTATTTCTCCTAGAAATACCTGCAATCTGAAAGGCAAAAAGAAGACCGATCAAGTAAAGAGTAGAATTTAGGCTAATTTGTAGTTTGTAACTTAGGTTTTTTATTTTCTTTCTTGTAATTTTTATTTCCTTTATGTAACTGGGAGGAGAGGATACTTTCATAGAGGAATGACAGCAAGCTTGTACTGAAGGTGACACTGGTGTAAGTGATCTTTTCTTCCATTATTATTTGAATCGAATCGAAGTTTCTTTTTCTTCTTTACTCTTATTTTCGTATACTTCCCTTTTCTGTGTTTGTGGATCCAAATGAAACCGATAGCCTCAAAGTTGCCTTGCCCTTGCAAGTGTTGTTGGTGGCTTATGGTGATGGTATCCATTTCTATGATAGTATAGCTTGCCCCTTCAATTCATAGTGTAATACGGAATGGCCAAGATCCTATTTGTCATACTTCATTCGCCTTCAAGTAAAGGTAAATCGTCGGTACGGGTCAAAGGTAAGCAGGCGCCGAAGAGGTAAGTAAGTTTTTTTAGGTTTTAGTTTTCTTTTCTTTTAACTTTTAGTTTAGATCACCAACACCACAATCTCCAAACTCTATTCACTCTTTTTACTTTCTTTGTACAAAGTCATTTTCTATTTTTCTCCACCTTCTCAATCTCCACCACCTTTCTAACTTAACTTTAACTTATTTTTCTCTTTTCTTTACATGAACTAAAAGAAGAACATTAACCATTCTTTATAATCTAAAAGAGAAATTACTAAAAAGCTTCCATCGCTAGTCCATCCTTGTGGATCACGACTCGCATAGCCACTTGCTATTACGGTAGTATTGAGCACCTTTCACTTTTATTTTGTATTTCTGAAATTTTGTGTTTGTGTGCAGGTAAAACATCAATCAATTTTGGCGCCGTTGGCAGGGAGAGAGGGTAAGTTATTCTCTTTTTAGATTTACATTTTTTGTTAACTTTCTTCTTTGTTTTTAGTGTACAGAATTAACAACAAGGAATTTTTTCTACAGTGAACATATAAGTGGCCCTGGACTCTGCTCAAGAAAGCAGAGACCAGAAATCCTCAGATTTGCTACATTCCTGTGGCAATCTGAGTGAACTACTAACTTGTATTTTCTGTAAGTTGGCTGAATTGCATAGTTTAATCTCTGTACCATTTATTTCCTTGTTTGACTCATTATATATACATTTCTAACACAACAGTAAAAAGTTGATTGTAAATGCTAAAAATGATTTAGACTTTGCATTTAGGCACGTATCTATTTCATTACATTTTCTATTTACTGTTGAAGAGTGTTGGAGCTAAGGTATTTGTGCATAGCATTTAGTATAAGGTTCATTCTTAAATGAAATATTGCTTGAGTATTATTACTTTTTTCTATATACTTGTACACTGCACTAAATGATTTAAGGGTTTGTCCTATAAACATGATAAGGTGGGAAAGTCATTACCATCCCTTAGCCAAACAATCTCCTCACTTATTTGTTGGCCCAAAGGCCTATCACCCTAGTTTTGATGATGATCAACTCATGAAGTTATGATTACTAATGATCTTGTGTTTAATTAGTGACGGATTCATTATCAAGATCTTAGTAGGTGCATAGCTCAACAAAGGACAAAATGTCAAGATTTGGAGCTAGCACGGTGTGATCCAAGGAGTTTTGGATCAAACTTGGACCAAGTCAAGAAGATGAGAAGCCTTCAAGTGAAGACTTCAAGAAGATGAAGACTTGTGTCTAGGTATAAGATTTTAGTTTGTTTTAGTTAAAAATGTAAAGGATAGATAGTTGGTGGATTGCTCAAGTATACCATGCACACACACTCTTGATTTAGAATTGTCTTTTCATAAAAGAATTTTCAGATTTAGAAAAGACTTTCATTTTTGAAAAACATAGTTTTGGTTTTTGGTATTCAAAGTTATATGTTTCAACCAAAACCTAATTTAGAGCTTTATGACAAAAACATAGATATTACATTATGATTGTGTAGTGGATCATATCCATACACACTATGCTTTAAAATGAAATCAAATATCTTGTTTTTATATTTTGTGAAGTTATGAAAACCAAGTTTGGAAAATACATGTTTTGATTTTTGATAAAATTTGCAAGACGCTGAAATGATATGAATATGTTGATATATGTCTTGAAAATTTTTGTCACAAGTTTGGTTTTCAATATAGAATGATTAAAATAAGTTTATGGAATTTTTATAAGTGTTAAAAGATTTTAAAAATATTTTTAAACCAGTTTTCCAGACCTGGAACTGGCTGACAGGCTGGTCGGTCGACCGAGCGGTCGACCGCACCATGGCCGGTCGACCCTCGGTCGACCGACGTGCACAGACTTGTGCATGTCTGTGCAGCACAGTGGTCCGGTCGACCGGACGGTCGACCGCTGCAGAGAGCTCTGCTCTCTAGATTTCTGGGTCGACCGGGCGGTCGACCGGTAGCTCCAACGGTCGGATTTTCGACCGTTGGCGGTCGACCGGGCGGTCGACCGAAAGCTCTGACAGACCCCAACGGTCATATTTTTCTGACCTCTATAAAAAGGGGTTTGGTCATTGTTTTGAGCCAAGATTTTTGGGAGACTTAGAGCCAGTTTTTCCTAGTCATTTTCAGAAGTTTTCTCCACAAAATAGAGTGCCAATATTTCCTATCTTAAGGGAAGTTTTATAAAGAGTGTAAAAGAAAGTCTTTGAGTTTTCCTCCACCTTTCACATCCTTGTTTTTCTCACACCACACTTGAGCTATCCATTGATTATACATCCTATAGGTGTGTTGTAGTGAGAGTTCTTTAGGTGATCAAAGTGTTGTAATCACCAAAGATCTTTTCTTTGTTCTTTGAGGAGACGGGCAAGTGTGCTCGTCATTGTTTCGAGTTCGGGTGCGGACTTGTTGTACGAGGTGCGGCCTCGGTGAGCCGGTGGGCTTGCGGTGTGTACGGGACTAGGGAGTCCGAGGGCTTGTAGGTGTTGTGGCACCGAGGAGAGATCCATTGGGATCTTGCATAGTGGAAATCCTTCGTGTGTCGAAGGCGGGGATGTAGAGCAAGTGTGCTCGAACCTCGAAACATACCTTTGTGTTTGCGATTGCTTACTCTATCTCTCTCTCTCTCTTTGTCTCTTTTATATCTTGCTTTCAATAATTGTCTTTATCATTTACATGCTTGATATATTCCCTTGTGCTCATAATTGCTATACTTGCTTGGGATTGTTGTTAACACTAGTATTCAACCAAGAGAGCCAACGCGGCACCTCAACCCATTCAAGGGGAATCTAAAGGAGCTTGTCCAGAGCCCTGCAAAGGGAATTCGGCAACACTCTTGAGTTATACATAAGTGTTTAATTAAAAGAAGATTTAATTTGGTCATATTTGTTATAGCTTCCGCATTATTTGCATTATTTACCATTAAGTGACCATTAGATTAGCCATCACCTATTCACCCCCCCTCTAGATGATTTACAATTGGTATCAGAGCTTGGTACTCTGATTTGGGTCTAACAACCTAGAGTAAAAGATCCTCATTTTAGGCTAATCACAAGATTTTGTACACACTCACCATGGACTTCATGTCACCACCCACCTTTGACATTCTTAACATCCAAATTTGGAAGGTTAAGATGTCTTTGTACCTCAAAGCCTTAGGATTTCATGTCTATCTTGCCACCACTAATAATGCATATTCTTTAGATGGTAAGAATTTTGAGGCTAATGCAAAAGCCCTTCATGCTATCAAGTCAACCCTAAATGATGATTATTTATCTAGGGTTTCTAATGTTGAATCGGCTTTTGTAGTATGGAACATCATCACCTCCCTCGGCGAAAAAGATCTATACTATGCGGGGAGTGACTCGGATGTTGGAAGGACACCTCCAACAAGTGCTACATGGTCCAAGGGGATGACCCCCTTGAGGTAAACTCCGAATCCGATGATGAGGACATGTCATATGATGAGCTATCTACTTTTTGTCATCTTTTGCATGAAAAATATGACATGATTAAAAAGGAAAATAAAAATTTGAAAAAGAACATTGCTTGCATGCATGTAAAACAAGACTCTTTTAAATCTAGCATTGCATGTTTGGAAAAAGATAACAAAAATTTGAAAAAGGATTTTGATTGCATGCTTAAAGAAAATGATTCTTTAAAATGTAGGATTGCATGCTTAGAAAAAGAAAATAAAGATTTGAAAAATGAGAATGTTTCCTTATTTTCAAAATTGAATGATTTGTGTGAAGGAAACAATACTTTGAAAAATAAAATTGACTTGGTGAAAAAACAAAAAGAAGTTGTTTTTCAAGAAAATATTACTTTGAAAAGAAAATTTGTTGAAAAAGAAAAAGAATTTGTTTCTAAAAAGAAAAAGAAAAATGACCATATATCTCATCATGCTTTACATGCCACAACTAATGAGATTAAGATTTTGAAAAATAAAATGGATGGTTTGAGTTCAACCTTGAACTCTTGTGCTTTTAATCATTCTAGGTTGGAGTCAATGTTTTCAAAGAAACAAACTCCACACATTCATGCACATCATAACCATGCATTTGCTTATGTTGCACAACATGATCACACTCCTACACATAAGCATACTAAGGTGTACATATGTACACATTGTGGCCGCAAAGGCCATTTAGCAAAATATTGTTATGATAGATTAGATCATTTTAATTTTGCTAAGAATAAAAGATTTTGGGTTCCTTACAACAAAGCTAACCCCCGTGGACCCTACAAGAAAATTTGGGAACCAAAACCCCCACCATTTGCTTGTGATGTAGGTGAGGGCTCTCACAAAACGTGAGAGGATTGGTGCCTTGGTAGTGGATGCAATGGACTTGATGGACAAACATTTGGATGCATTGCTATCAAGGAGCTTTGGTGGAAAGACCACCATATTTGGAGCTTTGGAGTTGGTAACAATTTCTAAACTCCTACTTTCTATGTACATGCCTTTTACATATATCATATTCATAGCATGTTCATGTTTTGTATTTTTATGTGCTTCATGTGGTAATAACATGCTTAGATGTAGTTTTTATCAAAACTTGTATTATACATGTACAAATAGTGAGCTACATTTGTTTTATATATATTTGCACTTCATGCTCATTTGTACCCACTATATGCATATGTATAGACTAGTTTTGATGATTCTTTCATTTATACTTGTTATGCCTATTTTTATGCTTTACTCCATGTATATGTATTTTTAATTCAAATCTAATAAATATACATGTATACCCGTGAGTCTCTTGCCTTCATGCAAACATCATTAATAGACTCTTTTAGATTTGGGATATGTATGTGTATTGTTAGGATTGGATTGATCATACATATACCATGAAGATTAGTGTTTTGATTTTTCGTGTTTTTGTTAAAATGTGACTTTTGATCTCTTTGAGCTTCTTTGACTATTTTCATAAAAATGCTATTTACATGATCTTTTAACACTCACACTTTTGTTAAAATCATTTTTTGAGCCTTATAGACCATGAGTGCTTAAATGTTTATGTATCTAGTTATGATTATGAAAAACATAAGATTTGTTATATTTGAAGGATCTTTAACTAGTTTTTTCAAAAACAATTTATACTAGTTATTTATTCTTCAAATAATTTTTGAGATTGACACATGATTCTATTTTTCTAAAAGATTTGATGCTTCATGTATTGAATATTAGTTTATATGTTAGTTTTTGTCAACACTAGGATTTATACTTGTACATGTCATGGGCCACAAATAAATCTATTTATATTTGTGCTTGAATGCTTATTTGAACCCATGGAATGTGCTTGTATTGCTTAGTTTTGATGATATCTACATTTTTAAACTTGTATTCCCACTTTTTGGATTTGATTTATGAACATGTGTTTTTCATTTCATGTATATGTGTATTTTGCCAAACTTTAAGATATACATGTATACCTCTTGAGTCATTTGCCTTTAATGCAAATCTATTTATATGGACTCAATTGTGTTTAAGAGATATGTATGTATACTTACTGTGTTGTCAAAACATACATATATCTTGAAATATATATTTTTTTTAATAAAAAATTTGTGATGATTTTCATGTTTTCTTATTTTGAGCTTTATTGACATTTTCATGATACCATGTTCCACATAACACTAGTGCACTCACCTCTTTTGAAAATTTTATGGACTTCATGGATATTAGAGTGTTTTTAGTGCCATGTGATTTACTTGTGTTTCATAAAAAATATTTTTCTAGTGCAAATTCTTCATTTGGTAGAGTTTTTCAAACTAAGCTTATTTTCAAATCTATTTTTGAAAACCCCTACCATTTATGGGCGGATGGATGGGAGATCATGGTCTTGTATGCTTTAAAGTGAAAATCATTTAAAACTTGAACCTTGATTGGGAGGTATTGTAATATGATGTATACACTTAAACTTATTGCTATGTCAATTGGTATCATTGAACTCTTTCAATTGGTATCATTTTGATCTTTTTGTATACTCCTATGTTTATTGTGTATGTATATTTTCAATTGGTATCATCTATTGGTGATTGGTACTCATTCTATTTCATACACATTTTATTTGTGCTTAAGATATACATTTTTCACAAAATCTTGTTTATGCTAGTGCTTGAGCTTCAATTTTGTTTCAGTTGATTACTTTTATATTGGTATCAAGCCCATGCATCTTTTTAGTTGGTATTTCATAAAGGGGGAGAAAATTTAATTTTGTACTTCAATTGGTGATTCTTCAATTGGTATTGGTTTCCCACTCCCTTACTTTATGATTGAAAATTTCATATTGGTATCATATGTTTAATATGAAAATCATTTACAATTGGTATCAAAATTTGTTTAGACATTCAAAATTTATTATGTTTAATTTCAATTGATATCAAGATGTTTCATGTGTTTTTGCTTAAAATTGGTATCTAAAAAATTTTTTTAGAAAAATACAAAAGTTTTGATTTGTATTGACTATATGCATATAGATTCATGATGAGTGTATCTTATATTGAAGAGCTTAACATCTCTTCGTTATGTGGTACACGTGTGTAGGGGGAGCTTCACATCTCCTCTTATTCATTACACAATATGTGTTATGTGAATTAGGGCTTAACATCCCTCCTTCATGTAATGCATATGTGTAGGGAAGCTAACTTAGCGTCTTCCTCTTCATGGATGTATATCGCATATAAATCTTTATTGATTGATTTGTATTACCCCTTCTTAATCTTTTTGTTTTAGACAAAAAGGGAGAGAAAAATTTGTTTGATTTGATTTTACTTTGAACCCTTTGTTGATGATTGACAAAAAGGGGGAGAAGTATTTGAGTATATATATGCATGTTTTTTATTGCTTAAGGGGGAGAAGTATTTGTCTTCCTTGTTATTTATGCATATACGTTTTGTATTGCAAATAGGAGAAAAAGATTTTGATTTATGCTTGTTGCATGTTTTATCTCCATACTTGCATACATATTCATGTGCCTCATTGCCATATCTATTATTTATTTTGTATGCATGAGTTAAGGGGGAGCTTCCTTGAAGCTTTACTTTAATCCATGCATATATAACTCCATGAGTTTTGTCATCATCAAAAAGGGGGAGATTGTTGGCCCAAAGGCCTATCACCCTAGTTTTGATGATGATCAACTCATGAAGTTATGATTACTAATGATCTTGTGTTTAATTAGTGACAGATTCATTATCAAGTTCTTAGTAGGTGCATAGCTCAACAAAGGACAAAATGTCAAGATTTGGAGCTAGCACGGTGTGATCCAAGGAGTTTTGGATCAAGCTTGGACCAAGTCAAGAAGATGAGAAGCCTTCAAGTGAAGACTTCAAGAAGATGAAGACTTGTGTCTAGGTATAAGATTTTAGTTTGTTTTAGTTAAAAATGTAAAGGATAGATAGTTGGTGGATTGCTCAAGTATACCATGCACACACACTCTTGATTTAGAATTGTCTTTTCATAAAAGAATTTTCAGATTTAGAAAAGACTTTCATTTTTGAAAAACATAGTTTTGATTTTTGGTATTCAAAGTTATATGTTTCAACCAAAACCTAATTTAGAGCTTTATGACAAAAACATAGATATTACATTATGATTGTGTAGTGGATCATATCCATACACACTATGCTTTAAAATGAAATCAAATATCTTGTTTTTATATTTTGTGAAGTTATGAAAACCAAGTTTGAAAAATACATGTTTTGATTTTTGATAAAATTTGCAAGACGCTGAAATGATATGAATATGTTGATATATGTCTTGAAAATTTTTGTCACAAGTTTGGTTTTCAATATAGAATGATTAAAACAAGTTTATGGAATTTTTATAAGTGTTAAAAGATTTTAAAAATATTTTTAAACCAGTTTTCCAGACCTGGAACTGGCTGACAGGCTGGTCGGTCGACCGAGCGGTCGACCGCACCATGGCCGGTCGACCCTCGGTCGACCGACGTGCACAGACTTGTGCATGTCTGTGCAGCATAGTGGTCAGGTCGACCGGACAGTCGACCGCTGCAGAGAGCTCTGCTCTCTGGATTTCTGGGTCGACCGGGCGGTCGACCGGTAGCTCCAACGGTCGGATTTTCGACCGTTGGCGGTCGACCGGGCGGTCGACCGGAAGCTCTGACATACCCCAACGGTCATATTTTTCTGACCTCTATAAAAGGGGGTTTGGTCATTGTTTTGAGCCAAGATTTTTGGGAGACTTAGAGCCAGTTTTTCCTTGTCATTTTCAGAAGTTTTCTCCACAAAATAGAGTGCCAATATTTCCTATCTTAAGGGAAGTTTTATAAAGAGTGTAAAAGAAAGTCTTTGAGTTTTCCTCCACCTTTCACATCCTTGTTTTTCTCACACCACACTTGAGCTATCCATTGATTATACATCCTATAGGTGTGTTGTAGTGAGAGTTCTTTAGGTGATCAAAGTGTTGTGATCACCAAAGATCTTTTCTTTGTTCTTTGAGGAGACAGGCAAGTGTGCTCGTCATTGTTTCGAGTTCGGGTGCGGACTTGTTGTACGAGGTGCGGCCTCGGCGAGCCGGTGGGCTTGCGGTGTGTACGGGACTAGGGAGTCCGAGGGCTTGTAGGTGTTGCGGTACCGAGGAGAGATCCATTGGGATCTTGCATAGTGGAAATCCTTCGTGTGTCGAAGGCGGGGATGTAGAGCAAGTGTGCTCGAACCTCGAAACATACCTTTGTGTTTGCGATTGCTTACTCTATCTCTCTATCTCTCTTTGTCTCTTTTATATCTTGCTTTCAATAATTGTCTTTATCATTTACATGCTTGATATATTCCCTTGTGCTCATAATTGCTATACTTGCTTGGGATTGTTGTTAACACTAGTATTCAACCAAGAGAGCCAACGCGGCACCTCAACCCATTCAAGGGGAATCTAAAGGAGCTTGTCCAGAGCCCTGCAAAGGGAATTCGGCAACACTCTTGAGTTATACATAAGTGTTTAATTAAAAGAAGATTTAATTTGGTCATATTTGTTATAGCTTCCGCATTATTTGCATTATTTACCATTAAGTGACCATTAGATTAGCCATCACCTATTCACCCCCCCTCTAGGTGATTTACATTATTAACCCAAACCTAACTAAAACTGAGTAGACGTTGGCCCTAGGGACATCTCGGACTCAAATAAGAGACTGACCTAAGGGGGAAGTTGATTTGAATTTGACTCTTACCAAATCAGTGTGTAAGGTTGGGGATTGAGGGGTGAAACCCCGAAGGCTAGTGGTTTGCCTTAATTAGGCCCGTCGCTTCTGCGCGGATACCTCGCACCAATCTTGCCCCTACATGGCTGATTAACTTGTGGTCAGATTCGGCAATATACCCCCGTGGACAGTCAACCAGTTAGGAGTCGTCTAGGTCTAAGGTTTATGCTAACTTAGGTTAGATTTTTTTCTCTTTTTATTTGTTTGGTTATTTATTTGTTTTTCTTTATTTGTGTTTGACATTTCCTATGTGATATGGCTTATAACAATAATTTTTCTAATTTTAATGGTAATCCATATTACATCCCGACCTCTTTTTCGGATATTACCAACCCAGCATATCATAACTTTTACCAACCTAGTGTGACGGATTGGTCTTATCCGAATTAATATAACCCATGCCCTAATCTTATGACCATAATTTCTAAAATAATTTTAACTCTTCACAGAGTCAATGGGGATTCACCTCCCTCGAGCCCATTTTTCAACCAACTTGTCCTCCTTATCCACCTTGTCTACAATATTTCCAAAATTCATACTCAGTTCCACCAGTTCAAAATAAAAAATCATCAATCTTGGAAATGAGTATGCGTGAGTCCAAGCAACAATCACAAAATCTACGAACTCACAATTTCACCACAAATTTCAAAACAAAACTTCATCTTTTCAAGTCCAATCGCAATAAAATGATGAACCAATCAACTATGCAAAGATGCTTGAAGCCATGACTCATGCTCAAATCGCTCGTAATCATGACATAGATATGATGGTCCAAACTCTCCATTCTCACCGTTTGACCATTTCTGATATCGCTAACCATTCTGTTAGAGCCGAAGAATCATGTTGTTTTGAAAAACAAGATTCCATTTCAGCACATCCATTTGAACTTACCCAAACTCCGAATTTTGAGATCTAAATTGACATTTTGGCAAGTTATTCCTTTCCTGAAATTAAACTTGAGAATGAATATAATCCTGAATCTCAACTTGGTGATTCAATTTTACTTCCTGATTCAATAATGACTCTGGTGTCTTCACCTGATTTCAATCTTTTTTTGAGTCAACATTGGATCTTGTGCTAATTCATCATGAAATTGAATCACCTATCTTTTATGATCATCATATTGAACTTGACCAATTTCATACTTTTGAAAGTCCCATTGATAAATTGGCAAGTTCTAATTTTTATGAAATTGAACTCAATGAGAAATGTGACCTAGATTCTCCAATTTGTGATCTAGTTCAAATTCTTGAATCAATATTGACTCCTGTTTTGTTACCTAACTTGAGTAATATATTAGAGTCAGTTTTGATTCCCATACCTGTCATTCTTGAACTTGAATCACCAATCTTAGAAAGTCACATTCTATTGTGGAAAAATGAATGTGAACTTGAGTTTTTAACTTCTTGATTTGGACCCACTTCCTGAATCAATCTCGACTCTTGAATCTTTACTTGACTTAAGTCTCTTTCAAAATCACCTAGAGGGGTGAATAGGTGATTAGCTAATCTAATGGTGAATAAATGCGGAATTAAAACTATTTATGCAAACTAAAAATTTTTAAGCTAAACACACCAAGTATAATCTAAGAGTGTAGCCGAATTACCCGTGAAGGACTCTGGACTATCTCCTCAAGATTCCTCTAGATAAGAGTTGAGGTGCCGCTTTGGCTCCCTTGGTGGTTGAATACAAGTGTAAGCAAACAATCCCTAAGCATGTATCAATATAAGCACAAGAGTATATCAAGCATATAAAGATGATAACAATATAAGCAACCAAGATATAAGCACAAGTGAGAGATAGAGAGAGAGAGAGAACAATCGCAAACACGGGAGATTTGATTCGAGGTTCGAGCACCCTTGCTTTACGTCCCCGCCTTCAACACTATGAAGGATTTTCACTAAAAATCGATCCCACCAGATCACTCGATGCCACAACACCTACAAGCGAGTTCACACTATAACTCCTTTGGACTCTCTAGTTCCTCTCTTGTTCTCGCAAGAACAAACACACGCAAGCACGCAAGCTTGCCGAGGCCGCACCTCTACACCGAGTTCTCACTAGAACTCGAAACACCGCGAACCTACAAGTCCGTCTCCTTAAAGTACAATGTACAATACTTTGGTGATCACAACACTTTGATCACCTAAAACAACTTTCACAACAACTCTCCTATAGGATGAATATATCAATGAAAAGCTCAAGTATGTGTGAGAAAAACTTGGATTGATTTGGTGGTGAAAAACTCAAAGAATCACTTTTGAAAAACCTCTTGATAAACTCTCCTTTTGAATGGAAGTATTTGGCTCTAAAACAAGTGGAGATAAACACTAAAATATGTATAAAAAAACTAGCTTGAAAACCCACTTCAAATCTTGTAGAAAACAGTCCATGAGAACCCCATATAAATAGGCTCCAAAATATGGCCATTAGAGGCCTAGTCCGCAGTCTACACTGCTGTCAGTCGACCGCCTGGTCGACCACCAACGGTCGATTTTTCGACCGTTGGGAAGATCGGTCGACCGGCCGGTCGATCGCCAACTGGGCAATGGCCCAGCGGTCGACCACCTGGCCGACCGGGCCATTTCTAGAGAGCAAAGGCTCTCTGGCAGTCGATCGTACGGTCAATCGGCCCTGACCGTGCACATTTTGTGCACGTCGGTCGACCACCCGGTCGACCGACATCTGGCTCGGTCGACCGTGCGATCGACCGGCAGAAGGCCAAAAACAGTATTTTCAGGGATTTAAAAGTTGTCTTTTTACTTTTGATAAAATCCCATAAATTCACAAAAAATCTACAAAAATAAGTTCAGTAATATAATTTGATATACAAAAATATTTGAGTAAAATCAAAACATGTTACAAACATTTTGAACTATTTTTGTGACTTAAAAATTATAACTTAAAACAAAATCTATATTTTTTCAAATTGATTTTTACAAAACTTCTCCAAATACAAAAACAAGATATTTTTAACACTTTTGAAGCTTAGTGTGTATGGACATGATCCACTACACATATATGTTAAAATATCTATGTTTTTAACAATAAGCACTAAAATGGTTTTGGTAAAACATATGTATATTTTGAATTCCAAAAACCAAAACTATATTTTCTAAAACAAAAATTCTTTTATGAAAACACAAATAAATCTTGTGTGTGAGTGTATATGATACTTGAGCAATCCACCAACTAATCTATCCTTTACATTTTATCTAAAAATAAAATCTTACTAAAAAAATAAACCTAGACACAAGTCTTCTCTTGAAGGTCTTTACTTGAAAATCTTCTTCTTCTCCTTCTTGACTTGGTCTAAACCTTGATCCAAAAAGCTAGACTCCTCTTGAGTACTTGATGTGGTCTTGATACATAAGCTCTTGAATCAACACGTGCTAGCTCCAAAACTTGACTTGAAATTCTTTGTTGAAACTAATCACCTACTAAGATCTTGATCATATATCTGAGACTAATTAAATACAAAATCATTAGTACTATAACTACATGAGTCAATCATCATCAAAACTAGAGTGATGGGCCTTTGGGCCAACAATCTCCCCCCTTTTGATGATAACAAAACTCATGGAGTTATATATGCATGATTAAAGTTAAGCTTCATAGAAGCTCCCCCTTAACTCATGCATAACAATAAACAATAACATATTCAATGAAGTACATGAAGCTAAATAAATATATATGCATTAACAAGGTGAGAGAAACATGCAAACATCCAAAATATTTTTTCCAAAAACCTTCTCCCCCTTTTTGTTTAAACTTTCAAAAACATTCTCCCCATTTTGTAAAACACAAGATGTATAAACTCAATATATGAAAACACTCAAATATGCATATATAAACTCAAAATCTTTCTCCCATTTTTTGTCAATCATCAACAAAGGGGTAAAAATAAGTTAAACAATAAAGATATATATGCGATATACGTTCATGAAGAGAGACGTGAAGTTAGCTCCCTGCATACATGCATTACATGAAGAAGGGATGACAAAGCCTTAACTCACATAAAGCATAATATACAATGCATAAGTGGAGATGTGAAGCTCCTCCTACACACGTGTATCACATAAAAAAGAGATGTCAACCTTCTCAATATAAGATACACTTAACATGAATCTATATAAAGAAGAGATGTTAAGCTCTTCTTGCATATAGACAATACATATCAAAACATTCTTAACACAAATTGTTATAATACTTAAACAAATTTTCAGATACCATTTGTAAATATTTTAACATACCAATTGTAAATAAGCAATACAAATTTTGAATTTTTCTTAAATCAACAAATCAATTTGAGATATCACAAGATTTTGATACCATATGAAATAGGAAATTTGTGATACCAATTAAAATTGAAACATTTGTACATTTTGATACCAATGACAAAAAATATTTTATATTTTGATACCAATTGAAACATATGGTAAATTTTGATACCATATAGGTAAAATACATTGATACCAATTGAAATTTAAACCCAATTTGAAATTGTAACATATTGATACCAATAGAAGTATATTGTAAATTTTAATATAAAAAAAATACTAATTGAAAATAATGTATAAGCTTATTAAAATGCCAATTGAGATGCCAATTAAAATTAAGATTTAATTCAAGCTTAGTATAAATATAATTTGTGCTTTAAACATGTAAATATATTATAAATCAAGCACAAACAAAAAAATATATATATGTATGAAAAGAGAATACCAATGGAGAAATTGATATCATTTGAGATTTGAAGCATACATATATAGAAAACAAATTATGAGTATAAAAAAAATATCAATTATGATACCAATTGAAAATATGATGTGAATCAAGTGTATAACTCATTAAAATATACACTTTTCAGGCCCATGATAAAAGATATTTATTTTGAGCATACAAGGTATGATCGCCCATCCATCCTCCCTTGAAGGGTAGAAGTTTTTAAAAATAGATTTGAAAATATTTTTAGATTAAAAACACTACCAAATGAAGAATAAATAACTAGTTAAAAATAATTTTTGAAAAACTAGCTAAAAATCCTTCAAACATGAAACCAAATTATATATATCTCGAATCATACCAAATACACAAGAGTTGACACTCGAAATCGATAATGCTCATAAAAGTGTTCATGAAACAAAGTCATGAATAAACGAAGAAATAATGTGAGTGTACAAGCATCATATGAATAGCATATTCATGAAAATAGTCAATGAAGCTCAAACAAATATGAATATCATTTTATCAAACAAATTGAAAATCATAAAGATTTATTTTTCATTTAAAATAAACTTCAAGGTATATGTATGATTTATCCAAAGCTAACAATATGCATACATATCCCAAACATAAATGCGTCCTAAATAGAGTATTGCATGAAAAGCAAATGACTCAAGGGTATACATGTATATTTATTAGTTTTGGACAAAGATTACATATACATGAAGTAAAACATGCACAAAGATAGGCAAAACAAGTGTAAATGAGAAAATCATCAAAACTAGGCTATACACGTGCATGTAGTGAGTACAAATGAGCAATGAAGTGCAAACATATATGAATCAAATATTGCTCACTACTTGTACAAGATATAGACAAGTTTTGATAAAAACTACATCTAAACAAGTATTTACCATATGAAATACAAAACATGAACATGCTAAAAATTATCAATGTAAAAGCATGTAAATAAAATAGGAGTTTAGAGATAGTTACCAAATCAAAGAATTATACTCTAAGTCTCCAAAACATGGTGATCTTCCCACCAAACTTCCTTGATGCCGGTGCATCAATTTGTAGTGTCCATCAAGCACATGCATCCACCACCAAGGCATCAAGTCTCTCACGTCATGTGAGAGCCACACCTACATTAAACATAAGAGTTGAGAATTTTGGTACCCATTTTCTTTTGGGTCCACGGGGTTAGTCTTATTCGGAACCTAAATATTTTTATTAGCAAAATTAATATAATTTACTCTATCATAGCAAAATTTTGCTAAATGGCCTTTGCGGCCGCAATGTGTATATTTGTACACTATAGGATGCACATGTGAATGAGTGTGACCATGGTGTGCAAAGTGTGCATATGTGTGCCGTGGGTGAGGTGCATGAACATGTGGAGCTTATTTCTTTTGAAATAAGGTTTTCAATCTATTATGGTTAAATGCACAATTACTCAAAATTGAGCTCAAACAATCTATTCTAGTTTTCAAAAATTTAATCTCATTTTGATTAATAGTGGCATGAAAAGCATGGTGAGAATGAGGATCAATACTCTTTTTTTTAGAAATATTTTCATTTTCTTTTGAAATAATTTTTATTTTCAAAGAGTTGTTTTCTTTCAAAGCAATTTCTTTTTTTTTTTTATCAAATTAATTTTATTTTTTAAAGAAGTATTTCCTTCACAAAGATCATTTAATTTTGAAGATACGGAAATATTCTCCTTTTTCAAGAAATCATTTTCTTTATAAATATTTTCTAATTTATTTTGAAGAAAATATTTTTCTACTACAATGGAATCAAATTTATTTTTCAATTTCTTATTGTCCTTTTTAAGCATGTCATACTTTTCAAGAAGTTGTTGACAAAAAGAAGCAAGTTCATTATAAGAAATGTCAACATCCTCATCAAGCACGGATTCAGAGTTTACCTCAAAGGGGTTATCCCCTTGGACCATATAGCATACATTGAAAGCTTCATTTCCAACATTTGAGTCACTCCCCACATAGTATTGTTCTTGTTCGCCAAGGGAGACAATAGTGTTTCAAACTACAAAAATCGAATCAAAGTTAGAAACCCTACATAGATAATCATCGCTTAGGGTTGACTTCAAAGTATGAATGGCTTTTGCATTAGCCTTTAGATGTTTTCCATTTAAACAATAAGATTCTCTAATAGTGACAAAATAAACATGAATACCTAGGGCTTTGAGATACATAAACATCTTAACTTTCCAAGTTTGGATGTTAAGAATGTCAAACATGGGAGGTGACATGAAATCCATGTGTGTGTAAACAAATATTATGATTAGCTATAAATGAGAATCTTTAACTCAAGATTGTTAGACCCAAATCAAGAGCATGAGGCTCTGAGACCAATTGAAATCACCTAGAGGGGGGTAAATAGGTGACTAGCTAATCTAATGGTGAAAAATGCAGAATTAAAACTATTTATGCAAACTAAAAAATTTTAAGCTAAACACACCAAGTATAACGTAAGAGTGTAACCGAATTTCCCGTGAATGGCTCTGGACTATCTCCTCAAGATTTCTCTAGATAAGAGTTGAGGTGCCGCTTTAGCTCTCTTGGTTGAATACAAGTGTGAGCAAACAATCCCCAAGCATGTATCAATATAAGCACAAGAATATATCAAGCATATAAAGATGATAACAATATAAAGCAAGCAAGATATAAGCATAAGTAAGAATAGAGAGAGCAATTGTAAACACGAGAGATTTGTTTTGAGGTTCGAGCACCCTTGCCCTACGTCCCGGCCTTCAACACTATGAAGGATTTTCACTAAAAATTGATCCCATCGGATCACTTGGTGCTGCAACACCTATAAGCGAGTTCACACTAGAACTCCTTTGGACTCTCTAGTCCCTCTCTTGTTCTCGCAAGAACAAACACACGCAAGCTTACCGAGGCCGCACCTCTGCACCGAGTTCTCACTAGAACCCGAAACACCGCGAACCCGCAAGTTCGCCTCCTCAAAGTACAATGTAGAACACTTTGGTGATCATAACACTTTGATCACCTAAAACAACTCTCACAACAACTCTCCTATAGGATGAAATATCAATGGAAAGCTCAAGTATGTGTGAGAAAAACTCGAATTGATTTGGTGGTGAAAAACTCAAAGAATCACTTTTGAAAAGGCTCTTGATAAACTCTCCTTTTGAATGGAAGTATTTGGCTCTAAAACAAGTGGAGATAAACACTAAAAGATGTATCAAAAACTAGCTTGAAAACCTACTTCAAATCTTGTGAAAAATAGTCTATTGGAACATATAAATAGGCTCCAAAATATGTGTTGGCCCAAAAGGTTACACTCTCTATTTATACATGTTTTGATGATAACAAAACATATAAAAGCTATTTGGTACTAATAAAGATTCTAGAGTGAATTTCAGGTTTGTACAAGTCATGATGGCTTTAAGCATGTTGCAAGGTTGATGGCGCTAAAAGCATGTTGTAAGGTTGATGGTGCAAAAGGAATTTTTCATAGGAAAGGAGGCTCTAGCTCGGCAACGCAGTTCAGAGATATCTTCCTATATAGTTTTTATATTTTAGTTTGTTAAAGGATAGTATATAGTGTTGAAGCTCAAATTCCCCACACACACAAAATTGCATATGTTTTTCAAAAGATTATTTTTATCTCGTGTAAAATATTTTAATAGACCTATTTTAGTATTGGCAAACTCATTTTATTGTATTTTACAAAGTCGTGACAAAAATCATTTTTGAAAATAAACATATCTTCAAAAATATTTCCTCAAAATTTCTGTTTTGACCTGTTGCGGTCGACCGGGCGGTCGACCGGCTCTATTATAGGTCAGAACGGTCGACCGTGCGGTCGACCGCAGTTCTGACCATTGGGTGCATGCATGTGTACACGTTATCCGGTCGACTGGGCTGTCGACCGGACCCCACGTCGGGCGACCGGGCGGTCGACCGACTAACTGCACCCAACTCTCTGTTTGGGACGGTCGACCGGAGCCTGCTAACGGTCAGAAATTTTTGAAAACCAGTCGACAGGCCAGTTGACCGGAGCCTGCTAACGGTCAGAAATTTTTGAAAACCAGTCGACCGGCCGGTTGACCGTGAGTGTTTTCTCAGCCGAACGGCTAGTTTTTTAAACATGTTTTTAAACGTGTTTCTATTCTCCAAACGTGATTTTAGGCTGGTTTTTGGTCTTATCCTTCCTGATTAGTCAAATTAACATTTATCCTTTAATCCCTACCTATATCCTATAAATAGGGGTGGATGGGGTTGAGGAAAAACACAACAACATTTGCAAAGAAATAAAAAGTTTGAGTATTCTTGAAAGAAGTTTTTATTCTCAGTTATTATGCTCTAATCTCTGATTTTCTCTGAAGTTTTTGAATCAAAACTCTCTTCTACTTTGTTTTATTTTTCACTTACAAACCTTGAGCTTCAATCCTATACATTATTCTAGGGTTTTGTAAAGAAATGTTTTTCAAAAGAGAGTTTGAGGTCTTTTGATCACCAAGTGATTATTGTATTTGTGGCTCCACTACCTCTGGACTAGAGGAGTGTGATTGAGGAGTTGGGTACTCCCTAGTGGTTGTAATCTTTTGTGGAATTCTAGTGGATCGGAAATCCTTCTGGGTGAAGGCAGGGACGTAGAGCTGAGTGCTTGAACCTCGAAATAAATCTCTGTGTTTGTGATTGGTTTATTTGTGTTATTTACTTGCTTTTCATTCATTCCTATATTGTCAATCTATACTCTCACAATAAGATTGCATTGCGCACCTCAAACTCTTATTTAGAGGAATCACGAGGAAGGAGTTCAGAGTCCTTCACGGGGAATTCGGCTTCTAATCTTACTTTGAGTGATTGTTACATCATCTCATTTTTAAATTTATGCATTGATTAGCATAATCACCTATTCACCCCCCTCTAGATGATTTCAATTGGTATCAGAGCTAGGACTCTAGTTTTTGGCTTCACATCCTTAGAGAGATCTTATAAATTGCTAATCACTATTTTCATAACTTTATTCATACACAAGTAAAGATGGCCGATAACATTAAGACACCTCCCAAAATTGATGGACTCAACTTTCCAGTATGAAAAGTTAGGATGAACATTTTTCTACAATCTCTAGGTTGCCTAGTTACTAAATCTTTGACCAAGCCTTTTAGTAAACCCGAAAGTGAGGAGGACACTTTGTCTGATCTTACCTCCAAGGAATTTGAGGCTAATTCGAAGGCTCAAAATGCCCTATTTTTAGCATTGAATTAGGATGACTTAACACGGGTTATCAATTGCAAGTCCGCCTATGAGATTTGGCAACACTTATTGGTCACTCATGAAGGAACATCACAAGTCAAGAGAGCTAAAATTGATCTCTTGTGTTCCCAATATGAAAGTTTTAAAATGCAAGAAAATGAATCTATTAATGATATGATCACTAAGTTTACTAAAATCACGAATGCTCTTGCTTCTCTAGGTGATGAAATCAACAACGACCAAAAGGTGCGTAAGGTAATTTGTGTTCTCCCTTCATCATGGAAAATCAAAGCTACCACCTTGAAGGAATTGAATGACAAAGACGAGATGGAGCTCATAAGTCTTATTGGAAATCTTAAGACTCATGAGATGGAGAAAAAGGCTAGAGAAGAAGTGGCGCCTTAAAAGAAAAAGTCTTTAACTTTCAAGTCTACCTCCACCAACTACGATGATGAAGAGATGAAGAAGATGATGAAGAGCTATCTCTTCTTGTGAGAAATGTAAAAAGAATGTACCACAAGAACAAGCTCAATCATAGAAGGCGATGGGAAGGGAAGGAGGAAAAAAAGATCATATGCTACAACTGTCGGATACCCGGACACATCATGGCTGATTGTCTAGATTTCAAGAAAAAGATATCATCCTCCTTGAAGCAAAAGAAGCCATTTGAAAAGAAGGTGTACAAAGCCACTTGGGACTCGAAAAGTGAATCCGAAGATGAAGTTAACACGGCCAATGTGTGTTTCATGGCAAACACACCTAACGTAACTACCGAACCACATGATGATGATAGTGAAATAAGTAAAGAATAGTTATTACAAGCTTTCATTGAACTTTCAGAAAGTTTGGATTCTAAAAAGGAAGATTGTTTAAAATTGAAAAAGGAAAGTGAAATGCTTAAAAATCAAATTGCTATTTCCTCAAAAGAAAAGGATGAATTATCTTCTACTCTTATTTCAACAAAAAGAGATTTTGATGTCTATACAGTTGCTTGCAAAGCTAAATATCCTAAAATTGATGAAAATGAGTTTTCTATGTTAAAAACTAGAATAAATGATTTGGAAAATGTTTTAAAAGAATGTGCTTTTAACAGTACTAAATTAGAAGAAATATTTTCAAAGAAGCACATACATTCTCCTCATGCTAAACATGATAAAACATCTCATGCTAAAACTCCACATGTTCATTATGCCAACACATCACATGTCAATCATGCAAAAACATCTCATGCTCATAAATCACATGTCCATAAATCGCATGCTCATTATGCTTTTAAATATGGAAGAATTTATAAATGTACTTATCGTGGTCGAAATGGTCATTTAGCTAAATTTTGTTATGATCATATAAATAGTACCAATAATCATGTTTGGGTTTAAAACACTAACGCATTAGTATTCAAGAAAATATGGGTACCAAAATCAAGCTTTAAATTATTTGACATAGGTACATATCAAGACTCCAAGACGTAAGGAGTGGTGGTACCTTGATAGTGGTTGCTCAAGGCATATGACATGGGACATCAACAATTTCGCAACCCTATCGAGGTACGTTGAAGGTGGCACCGTCACCTTCGGAGATGACTCTAAGGGCACCATCATCGGTATAAGTAACATTAAGATTGGTACAACTCCTTTAATTGAAAATATAGTTCTTATTGATGGGCTTAAACATAATTTACTTAGCATTAGTAACCTATGTGATCGGGGTCTCAAAGTTATTTTTTATGAATCTTCTTGCAAAATTTTTAATTGTAAAACCAATGAATGTATTTTCACTGGATTTCGTGAGAATAATGTCTACATTATTGATATGCTTAATTTGGATTGCACTATAAAATGTTTAAATGCTTTTGATGAAATTTCATGGTTATGGCATAGAAGATTAGGCCATGCTTCTTTTGATCACCTTGCTAGAATAAATTCTAAGGAATTGGTGAAGGGTATTCCTTATTTGAAGTTTGAAAAAGATCGCATTTATGGTACGTGCCAACTTGGGAAACAAACCAAGTCTTCTTTCAAACCAATCAAGGATATCATGACATCTAGGCCTTTAGAATTGATTCACATGGATCTTTTTGGATCAACTAAAACTAAAAGCTTAAATGAAAATAGATATATTTTTCTTTTAGTCGATGATTTCTCTCATTTCACTTGGGTTTTCTTTTTAGAGCATAAAGATCAAACTTTTTCGTATTTTAAGATTTTTCGAAAAAGGGTTAAAAAAGAAAAAGGATTTTCAATTTTACGCATAAGAAGTGATAGAGGTGGTGAGTTTGCCAACCAACTCTTCATGACTTATTGTGATGAAAAAGGAATTAAGCATGAAATGTCATGTCTTAGAGCTCCACAACAAAATGTAATAGTTGAACAGAAGAATAAAACTCTTCAAGAAATGGCTAGGACTATAATAAGTGAATACGGGCTCCCTCAATACTTATGGGCCGAGACTGTAAACACTGCATGCTATATATCTAACCGTATTTATTTGTGTAAAAATACTTCCAAAACTTCTTTTAAAATTTATCATTTAAGAAAACCAAATGTTTCATACTTTAAAGTTTTGGATGCAAGTGTTTTGTTTTGAACACCAAAGATAATTTGGGTAAATTTGATGCTAAGGCTTATGAAGCAATCTTTGTAGGCTATTCTAGTACTAGCAAAGCATATAAAGTGTTCATTAAATCATCTCTTACTATTGAAAAATCTATGCATGTTAAATTTGAGGAATCTAATGCAATTGTTGAGAATGTTGTAGAGATTGACTCATTAGGTGAGGACATAGAGAAAATATCCTTGAAGGACTCACCCATCCAAGAAGACAAGCAAGACCTAATGGTGAGTTCAAAAGGATGAAGTGGAACAATCACAACCACTTCTTAAAGATTGGAGATACGCCTCAAATCATCCTAAATATCTCATCATAGGTGATATATCAAAGGGGGTAACTACTCGCTCTAAACTCCATGATTTGTGTGGGCATTATGCATTCATATCTCATTTTGAACCCAAAAATATCCTCGAAGCCGAGGGTGACTTATATTGGTTGCTTGCTATGTAAGAAGAGCTCAATTAATTTGAGCAACCAAGTTCGGCATCTTATTTCTAGACCCCATGATAGACCAATAATTGGTACTAAGTGAATTTTTAGGAACAAGTTGGATGAGTCAGGTAATGTTGTTCGGAATATGCTAGGTTAGTGGCCCAAGGTTATACTCAAGTTGAAGGAATCGACTTTGAGGAGACCTTTGCGCCCGTAGCACGGCTAGAAGCCATACGGATCACTCTAGCTTATGCATCCTATAAAAATTTTAAACTTTTTCAAATGGATGTAAAAAGTGCATTTTTAAATGGTTGTATTGATGAGGAAGTATATGTTGAACAACCCCCTAGTTTTGTGGATTATATACATCCAAATTTTATTTTCAAACTAGATAAAGCATTGTATGGTTTAAAACAAGCTCCAAGAGCTTGGTATGAAAAGCTTTCTAGTTTTCTTCTATCAAATGATTTTGTTAAAGGCAAAGTAGACACCACATTATTTACTAAACATGTTGGTAGTGACATTCTTATAGTACAAATATATGTTGATGATATAATCTTTGGTCTACTAATGAATTACTTTGCAAGGAGTTTGAATAATGTATGCAACGTGAATTTGAGATGTCATTGATGGTAAATTGAACTATTTTCTTCGACTACAAATCAAGCAAATGCGTGATGGGATCTTCATATGTCAAGCCAAGTACTCCAAGAAACTCATCAAGAAATTTGAGCTTGAAGACTCAAAAATTTGCAATACTCCCATGGCCGCCACCACTAAACTTGATAAGGATGACCAAGGTAAGTGTGTTGACATAAAATTAAATAGAAGCATGATTGGTAGTTTGTTGTATTTAACGGCTAGTAGGTCGGATATTATGTTTTGTATGTGTCTTTGTGCTAGATTTCAATCTTGTCCCAAAGAATCTCTGCAGTAAAACGCATTATTCGTTATATTAAGGGCACTATTGGAAAGGGTCTATGGTATCTAAAGACCGGACAATTCTCAATGACGAGTTTTTCGGATGCCGACTATACGGGTTATAGAGTGGATAGGAAGAATACTAGTGGAACATGTCAATTTCTTGGTAATTGTCTTGTTTCATGGTCTTCCAAGAAACAAAATTCGGTAGTCCTCTCAACCGCTGAGGCGGAGTATGTTGCGGCGGGGGCTTGTTGTGCTCAAGTCCTTTGGATGAAACATACTCTCCTTGATTATGATTTGCATTATGACCATATTAAAATATTTTGTGATACTACTAGTATAATTCATATGACTAAGAATGCAAATCAACATAGTAAGACTAAGTACATTGAGACTCGATATCACTTCCTTAGAGATCATTTTGAGAAAGGTGATATTGATATTGATTATGTTTCTTCCGATTTTCAACTTGCCGATATTTTCACTAAACCACTTAACTACAATAGATTTTCTTTTATATGTGGTGAACTAAATGTTTGTGTTGTTGAATAAGGAAGTTTTCTTACTATCATATCCCTTTTTGATGTATGACAAAAAGGGGGAGAAATATGTTTGGTGTTTTTGTTTTATGTTTAGTGTTTTGGTGTAGTGGTTGGTGTAATGTTTAGTGTTTTGGTGTGGTGTTTCGTGTTTTTTGTTTTGTTTTCTCAAATAATAAGCTGTTGTTTTATACTTATTTAATATAGCATTACTTGTTCAATATAGCATTATTTGAGGGGGAGTTTTTACCTCCCTTCTATATCTTTTGTTATAGCTTATATGTTCTGTCATCATCAAAAAGGGGGAGATTGTTGGCCCAAAAGGTTACACTCTCCATTTATACATGTTTTGATGATAACAAAATATATAAAATCTATTTGGTACTAATAAAAATTCTAGAGTGAATTTCAGCTTTGTACAAGTCTTGATGGTTTTAAGCATGTTGCAAGGTTGATAGCGCTAAAAGAATGTTGTAAGGTTGATAGCACAAAAGGAATTTTTCATAAGAAAGGAGGCTCTACCTCGGCAACGCGGTTCAGAGACATCTTCATATATAGTTTTTATATTTTAGTTTGTTAAAGGATAGTATATAGTGTTGAAGCTCAAATTCCCCACACACATAAAATTGCATATGTTTTTCAAAAGATTATTTTTGTCTCTTGTGTAAAATATTTTAATAGACCTATTTCAGTATTTGCAAACTCAATTTATTGTACTTTACAAAGTCTTGACAAAAATCATTTTTGAAAATAAACATATCTTTGATCGTACATATATTTTGCATTCTTTTCATTACACTCGTACATTTATCGTGTAATAAATCTGCTATTTTTTTTGTCTTAAATGTCTATTTTGTGGAAGATAATAATGAAGAGAAAGAGGATTAAACCAAATAAATACCAACTAAAATTAGATTTAACTGGATCTATTTGGTTAGCTGAGGATGATCCCAGATCGAGTTAGAACAAATCAAGGATTGGGGCAAATGTTCAGCTGAAGTTCAGAGCAAATCAGAAAGATAACACTAAATGGAAACTAGCAAAATTTAGATTTCTATAAATCCATTTTGATTAGATAAAGATCAACCGAGGATAATATCAAATACGGAGAGATAAATGGATAGAGAGAAGATCAACGGATGAGATGAAGCAAGTTTGACTCAGATTCTGACTGGATACATTTCAGTATTTGAATCATAACTTTTGCTACCGAATCTCAAATCTGATGATTCAAGATGATCCAGAAAGAAGACTTACAGGGATACAACTCTTATGTTGATCACTATTTTTAATTCTGTCATTTGATAAGTAATGTTCAGTAATCAACACGCTAACAAACTGCAGATCAGAACTGAATATCCACATCAAATCAAGTTTGGAGATAAGGAGAAGATTCAAATTCAGAAATAACCAGCTTTCTCCCTATCTTCATACTCCTCTAACCTCTGCATTTCTTCTATAAATACCTGCAAACTCAAAGGCAAGGGAACGACCAAGCAGAGAATAGAACTTAGGATAATTTGTAGTTTGTAACTTAGGTTTTTACTTTTCTTTTTATGTAATTTTTCACTTTTCTTTATGTAACTGAGAGGAGAGACGACTTTCATGGAGGAATGAGAGCAAGCTTACACTGCAGGTGACACCAGTGTAAGTGATCTCTTCTTTCATTGTTATTTGAATTGAATTAAAGTTTCTTTTTCGTTGTTTTACTCTTGTTTTCTTTTACTCTCCTCTGATGTGTGACAATCCAAGAGAATCCAATAGCCTCGAGACTACTTAGCCATTGCAAGTATCTTTGATGGCCTATGGTGATGAACAACCCTTCTCTTGCTAGTATAGTTTGCCCTTTTATTCGTAGTGTAAATCGAGAATGGGGAAGATCCTATACGCCATGCTTGATTGCCTTCAAAGACAAGGTAAGTCGTCGCAACGGATCCAAGGTATATGAGCACTGAAGAGGTAAGTAATTTTTAGGTTGTCTTTCTTTTCTTTTATTCTTTAGTTTCAATATCATAATCTCCAACCATTTTTATCACCCTTTTTAATTTCTTTGTATATAATCCATTTTTCATTTTC
This sequence comes from Agave tequilana, assembly GCA_038442645.1. Classification (NCBI taxonomy): domain Eukaryota; kingdom Viridiplantae; phylum Streptophyta; class Magnoliopsida; order Asparagales; family Asparagaceae; genus Agave; species Agave tequilana. The sequence continues at coordinate 290,684 of JAVJIF010004337.1, forward strand.
CCACCTTCTAAATCTACCAATTTTTTTCTAACTTCACTTTAACCTAATTTTTTTCTTTTTTTTTTAAAGAACTAAAGAGAACTTTAACTATACTTTGTATCTTAAAGGAAAACTTACTAAAAAGCTTCCATCGCTAGTCCCTCTTTGTGAATCACGACCCGCATAGCCACTTGCTATTGCGGCAGAATTGAGTAACTTGCACTTTTCATTCTTAGTGTTGAAATTCTGTATTTGTGTGCAGGGAGAGCCTCAATCAATCTACAAAAACATTTCCTCAAAATTTATGTTTTGACCTGTTGCAGTCGACCGAGCGGTCGACCGGCTCTATTACAGGTCAGAACGGTCGACCGTGTGGTCGACCGCAGTTCTGACCGTTGGGTGCGTGCATGTGTGCACGTTATCCGGTCGACCTGGCGGTCGACCGGACCCCATGTCGGGCTACCGGGTGGTCGACCGACTGACTGCACCCAACTCTCTGTTTAGGATGGTCGACCGGGCGGTCAACCGGAGCCTGCTAATGGTCAGAAATTTTTGAAAACCGGTCGACCGTGAGTGTTTTCAGCCAAACGGCTAGTTTTTTAAACATGTTTTAAAACGTGTTTTTATTCTCCAAACGTGATTTTAGGCTGGTTTTGGGTCTTATCCTTCCTGATTAGTCAAATTAACATTTATCCTTTAATCCCTACCTATATCCTATAAATAGGGGTGGATGGGGTTGAGGAAAAACACAACAACATTTGCAAAGAAATCAAAAGTTTGAGTATTCTTGAAAGAAGTTTTTATTCTCAGTTTTTGTGCTCTAATCTCTGATTTTTCTCTGAAGTTTTTGAATCAAAACTCTCTTCTATTTTGTTTTATTTTTCTCTTACAAACCTTGAGCTTCAATCCTATACATTATTCTCTAAAGTTTTGTAAAGAAAATTTTTCAAAAGAGAGTTGTGGTCTTTTGATCACCAAGTGATTATTGTATTTGTGGCTCCACTATCTCTGGACTAGAGGAGTGTGATTGAGGAGTTGGGTACTCCCTAGTGGTTGTAATCCTTTGTAGAATTTCTAGTGGATCAGAAATCCTTCTGGATGAAGGCGGGGACGTAGAGCTGGGTGTCGTAACAAATCTCTGTTTTTGCGATTGGTTTACTTGTGTTATTTACTTGCTTTTCATTCATTCCTATATTGTCAATCTATACTCTCACAACAAGATTGCATTGTGCACCTCAATCTCTTATTTAGGGAATCACGAGGAAGGAGTTTAGAGCCCTTCACGGGGTATTCGACTTCTAATTTTGCTTTGAGTGATTGTTGCATCATCTCATTTTTAAATTTGTACATTGATTAGCATAATCACCTATTCATTCCCCCTCTAGGTGATTTCAATATGGCCGTTGGAGACCTAGTCAGCAGTCTGCACTGCTATCAGTCGACCTCTCGGTCGACCTCCAACGGTCGATTTTTTGACCGTTGGGAAGGTCGGTCAACCGACCGGTCGACCGCCAACTGGGCAATGGCCCAGTGGTCGACCGGGCCATTTTCAAAGAGCAAAGGATCTCTGACGGTCAACCGTGCGATCGACCGGCCCTGGCCGTGCACATCTTGTGCACGTCGGTCGACCGACATCTGGCTCGATCGACCGTGCGGTCGACCGGCAAAGGCCAAAAACAGTATTTTCAGGGATTTAAAAGTTGTCTTTTTACCTTTGATAAAATCCCCTAAATCCACAAAAAATCTACAAAAATAAGTTTAGTAATATAATTTGATATACAAACATGTTTGAGTAAAATCAAAACATGTTACAAACATTTTGAACTATTTTTGTGACTTAGAAATTTTGGCTTCAAATAAAATCTGTATTTTTTCAAATTGATTTTTTCAAAACTTCTCCAAATACAAAAGTAAGATATTTTAAACACTTTTGAAGTTTAGTGTGTATGGATATGATCCACTACACATATATGATGAAATATCTATGTTTTTGACAATAAGTACTAAAATGATTTTGGTAAAACATATGTATATTTTGAATTCCAAAAACCAAAACGATATTTTCTAAAACGAAAATTCTTTCATGAAAACACAAATAAATCTTATGTGTGAGTGTATATGATACTTGAGCAATCCACCAACTAATCTATCCTTTACATTTTATCTAAAAATAAAATCTTACTAAAAACAAACCTAGACACAAGTCTCCTCTTGAAGGTCTTTACTTGAAAATCTTCTCCTTCTTGACTTGGTCCAAACCTTGATCCAAAAAGCTGACTTCTCTTGAGTACTTAATGTGGTCTTAATGCATAAGCTCTTGAATCAACACATGCTAGCTCTAAAATTTGACTTGAAATCCTTTGTTGAAACTAAACACCTACTATGATCTTGATCATATATCTGAGACTAATTAAACACAATACCATTAGTACTATAACTATATGAGTTAATCATTATCAAAACTAAAGTGATGGGCCTTTGGGCCAACATCTTTCCTGAGTCGGTATTAGTTCATGTACTTCCTAATTCCAAGTCAATTATTCCATCTTTTCACACTCCATTTTGGGACAAGAGTATTGATAACTTGACTCTGAAATTATTTGTGAAATATGAAAATTAGATGGGATAAAATTCTTAATTAAAATCATTCATATATATATATCATTTTAGTGGATTATATTAGAGAGATTTTTGGTGGTCCAAACTTCAGCAAATTAGATTGGACCAAATTTCGTAGACCAATCAGACCACCACCGAAACCACCACCTTAAGGTAATATTTTCCTTCCCTTTCTTCTTTTTCATGTATCTATGCATTAATTCATACATTAAGGACAATGCATGAGATATGTGTGGGGGAGGGTCTAACATAACTTAGGTTTTCCTTTTTATTAAAAAAATTAAAAATTAAAAAAATTAAAAATTAAAAAATTAACATTTTATTTACTTTAAAAAAAACTTTTTGAAAATGCAAACAATATTTTGACATATTTTTTGTGAGAAATTAAGTCAATTTTAGGGAATAAGAGAATCATAATTAGGATTTCTTATACTTGGTCAAAATAAGATTATTTGTTTGATTTCTAAGATTAGGAAGAAAATTTGTGAAAGTAATTTAGTCTCGATCTTTACCTTGAAGAAATATGCACACCTTATATACTTACACACTTAGGGTTCAAAAACAAAGATTTTTATGCCTTATAAATATATATATATATATGTATATATATGAAAAATAAAAAATCTAATTATTTATTAGCTAGGTGCTTTGGCCTAAGCAAGCCTTGGTATTTATGCAAAAGATAATTAGATAAGTTTGAAAAATATATAAATATATAAATCTTCTGATTAAGCTGGGTATTTGTGCCTCATGAAGTATAAGTATTCACGCCTAAAAGGGGTACATTTTATAAATAAAAACTCTTGGCTTCGTGGCCTTATCTGCTCGAGTGTTTAAGTCCTTAGGGGTGTTTTCTCACCTAGTGCGATAAGATTATCCAGTTTGGGTGTCACCGACTAAAGGCTCGTTACATGGGCAGATTAGAAAACCTAATAGAATTGAGGAAAAATACCACAAAAAATAAATATAAATAAAGCATAGGAGTTAATATTAAAGAACCCATAGTCAAACTTCACGATCACGATGTTGCAAGTGACTCAGGGTAAAGTAATAGACTAGATGAGAAATACAATTTGACTCCTTACTTTAACTGATGACATGTTTTTGAATAGAGACCAAGTTTAGGAATGAAAAGTTTGATATTCTTATAACTTATAGATTACTTGAATTCTTACAAATATACTTCAAATATTTTCTCCTTTCAAAATGCTTTTCGAAAATACTAACATTTTTTCTCTTCTTTATGAATTTTGTGGGTGCAATCTACTGAAAACCCTCACGAGACAAAACTTATCCTTTAGGGGTAACCTAGAGGTTTAACGACTTGTTGCACATGCTCAGTGCAATCGCGTAACCTGCGAAAGTGGTCTAATAATCTTTGATTTAATTTTATTGTTTTGCTCGAGGACGAGTAAAAGATAGGTGTGGGGGTGTGATTGCACACATTTATTGCATTATTCTTTATTACATTTTCACATTTATCATACAATAAATCGCCTAAATTTCTTATCTTAAATGTCTATTTTGCAGAAGATAATCATGAGGAGAAAGAGGATAAAATCAAATAAATATCAGTGAAATTCATATTTAATTAGATCTATTTTGTTAAAGGAGGATGATCCCAAATCCAATTAGTTAAATTCAGTTTTTGGTGAATCAAGTGGTTAAATCTAAAAATTAACCGAGGATAACATTAAATACAGAGTCCAAATTCAAAAGGATAAACGGATAGAGAGAAGATCAACGGATGAGATGAAGCAAATTTGACTCAGATTCTGACTGGATATATTTTAGTATTTAAATCATAACTTTTGCTACCGAAAATTCAAATCTAAGATTCAAGATGATTCAGAAAGAATACTTAAAGGGCTACAACTCTTAAGTTGATCACTATTTCAAATTATATCATTTAATAAGTTATATTCAGCAATCAACACACCAACAAGCTGCAAATTAGAACTGAATATCCACATCAAATCAAGTTTGAAGATAAGGGGAGGATTCAAATTTAGAAATATCCAGCTCCCCATTCTTCATACGCCTCTAACCTCTGCATTTCTCCTATAAATACCTACAATCTCAAAGGCAAAAAGAAGAATGATCAAGCAGAGAGTAGAATTTAGGATAATTTGTAGTTTGTAACTTAGGTTTTTTTTATTTTCTTTCATGTAATTTTTATTTTCTTTATGTAACTGAGAGGAGAGGATACTTTTATGGAAGAATGAGAGCAAGCTTGTATTGAAGGTGACACCGGTGTAAGTGATCTTTTCTTCCATTGTTATTTGAATCGAATCAAAGTTTCTTTTTCTTCTTTACTCTTTTTTTTGTTTACTTCCCTCTTCTGTGTTTGTGGATCCAAATGAAACCGATAGCCTCGAAGTTGCCTTGCCCTTGCAAGTGCCGTTGATGACTTATGGTGATGTATATCCATTTCTATGATAGTGTAGCTTGCCCTTTCAATTTATAGTGTAATAATGGCCAAGATCCTATTTGTCATACTTCGCTCACCTTCAAGCAAAGGTAAATCGTCGATACGGGTCAAATGTAAGCAGGACCGAAGAGGTAAGTAAGTTTTTTTAGGTTTTAGTTTTCTTATCTTTTAACTTTTAGTTTAGATCACCAACACCACAATCTCCAAACTCTATTCACTCTTTTTACTTTCTTTGTACAAAGTCATTTTCTATTTTTCTCCACCTTTTCAATCTACCACCTTCTTCCTAACTTAACTTTAACTTATTTTTCTCTTTTCTTTTAAAGAACTAAAAGAAGATCTTTAACCATTGATTATAGCATAAAAGAGAACTTACTAAAAAAACTTCCATCGCTAGTCCCTCCTTATGGATCACGACCCCATAACCACTTGCTATTGCGGTAGTATTGAGTACTTGCACTCTTTATCCTTAAGATCTAAAATTTTATATTTTTGTGTGCAGGTAATTCCTCAATCAAGAGTTAAAAGCCAATATCCATCCTCATGTGCCTTCAAGAACACTCATTGGATACAAGACTTGAACTAGGCATGCAAATGAATCAATCAGGTTTTTATCACAAAATTCGATCAAGAAGAAGATAGAGTAGATGAGAGAGTTTAGTGAGCCCAGAAAATAGAATTTAGCTACTCATAGAAGAATGAAAACAATTACAGAAATTTAAGCACAACATACCAAAGAAAGTGAGATGATGAAAAGCAAGTTGAATCTTCCTTGATGTCACTTCAATTGCAGATTACAACACTACTTCTCTCTCTTTCTTTGCTTGACTAAGTTAGAACATAAGAAAGAAAATAACAATGAAAATTACAATTGAACCAACTAACTAACAATAATATCCTAACCTTAAAAATAAAAGCCTGAACCTAGTTCTCTTCTCTATACATCTTTGCTTTGGTGCTAAATTTATTGGAGGAAAGAAGTAGAGAAAGCACACTGAAGATAATGGCAAAATTCCTGACCAAACGTCGAGGGATTTGCCGCAAAAATGAGGCAAAAGCTGTAGGATCAGGGCTTCATTCGCAGATTCCTCTATTCTATTTTATCTGTTTCTTCAGATAGGATTACTTCTAGAATCTCTGGATTCAAGTATATCTTTATTGATTGCTTAGGCTAGAAATTTTTATCTTAAAATCCAGATTAAATGGGATATAATTGGCTTTTCTTCTCTTTCTCAATTAATTACAACATGCACACCATTAGACAATAAATCGATTAAATAGCAGAGTTTAAATAGAAATAAATATGAAAATGTGATAAAAAATATGTAGTATATGTTAATAATCACAGCCTACACTTATCTTTTGCTCATTCTTGAGCAAAAATCAAAAGACTAAAAGATTATTGAGCCACTTTTGCAGGTCACGCGACTGCACTGAGCATGTGCAGCAAGCCTGTAAACCTCTAGGTTTTCCTTAGAGGAGGAATTATAGTCTCCCGAGGATTTTCAGTGGATTACACCCATAAATCAGTCCAATATATGTTAATAATCACACCCCCACACCTGTCTCCATCCATTCCAGTTTTCGGAGAGGGCTCAGAATGTGAAAAGGTATTTTGACCAATCCTTTCAGAATATAAGTGATGCCTCAACTTTCTGAGCCAGAGCCAAATCAGTCTACTCTACTCTTTCTTCCTAGAGCTTGGAGAAAGAGAAAGCAGAGGGGTATATATAGTGGTCTGTTTCTAGACTGCACTATGATCAAGACACGTGTCACATGTCATCAGAAACTCTCAAAGACAGACAACAAGGTACGTCAAGTAGAGCTTCTCTCTGAGAACATCACCCAGCTGTTTCTGAGGACACTTCTTCTGAGAAATCAACGGCCCCCAAGGACACTCATCCTTCCAAGAAATCCACTGCCCCGAGGATGCTCCTCCTTCCGAGGGTGTTGCCACTCTAAGATCAATTCCTCTTGTCTCGAGAAAGATGGTCGCAGCAACTGACCTCATTGATATCTGTCTACATTTATGGAGTCTGTTATGCTGCCAGGTCATCTTACGTTTTAAACATTACAACAAGTCTTACTTCAGCGCAGACTGTTAGAAAATCCAGCAGAAAACACTACCGCAATCAAGGGCATAATCCAGACCATTATGAAAGAATCGCAACATAAAGATTATGCGGTTATTGAAATCTACATGACACATACCGCCAATGAAGCCTCCCCAGGTATATATACACTGAGGATCGACAAAAAGAAGGGACAATCCATACCACCAAAACTTCCCGCAAGGGACGATCCTTACCACCAACACTTCCCCGCAAGGATCAGCCACCAGAAAAAAAAAAAAGATCAGACCCTAAAGATCCAAAGAATGCTCCTCCTCAAACCACTATCCCACTGTAATCTAAGACTAGCATAGAGTTCTAACTGTGTAAAATTAACTGTAACCTCTTTAAAATAGTGAATTCTTTCCCTCCTTCCTGTGGTTTTTCCCAAATTTGATTTTCACGTAAATTCTGTATCTTTGCATTGCTATATTATTCTCTTTCACAAATCCTACAATAAATTAAGTATAGATAGATTCTCCCCTGAAATTTACCCTTACAATTACTACAAACCCAAATATTTGCATTTGAAAATTTCAATTTATCAAAACAAAACTTGGCTATATGACTTTGCGACCAAAATGTGAACAAGAATACACATGGGTTATACTTATGAGTATGATGTGCATGTGCATATTGTGAGGTATATACATGAATATGTGAAACTTATTTCTTTTAAAACAAGAGTTCCAATCTCTTATGATTAAAAGCATATTAGCTCAAAGTTGAGCCCAAACAATCAATTTTATCTTTTAAAGAAAAAAATCTCATTTTTGTCAATACAAATAGAATAATATTTGTATAAGAAACAAAATTCTTTTCATTGAAAATTAACTCAACTTTGTTTTTCAAAAAATCATTTTCTTTCAATCTTTTTCTTTTAAAACAATGTCAAGTTTTGAAGATAAAACATCATTTTCTTTCTTCAATTTCAAGTTTTTTCTTTTTCATCAAATCATATTTTTCAAATTGTTCTTCACAGCACATAGCAAGATCATCATATGATAATTTATCATCTTCATCAAAGTCGGATTCCGAGTTTACCTTAAGGGGGTCATCCCCTTGGACCATGAAGAGCATATGCATGGAATCATCTTGGGATTCACTATCTGAATCCCAAGTGGTGACTTTCATCGCTTTCTTCTTGCTATACCTTCTTGAAGCACTTCTTCTTTCACTATTGTAATACATACTTTTTATATTATTCACTAGGAGAGTGAGTTCTTCATCATCTTCCGAGGTGGTTGAAGTTACAATATTTTTCTTCTTGGGCTCTCTTGGGAAGGCCTTAAGGGGCAACACCAATTCTTTTTATGGTTCACAGTCTTTTATTGTCTTCATCTCTATTTCATGGGTCTTCAAGTTTCCCATGTCCAGAGAACAAGCGGATTGGATACGTGATGTGATTTTTACTAGTCTTTACAGACGCGACATTAAATACAAGAGTTCGAAGAGGTGCCCAAACTACCCTCGAGCATTCTCCATCTGTCTTCCACAAAGCACAAGAGTTTTACCCTGACCACTCAATACAAAACTATGCCAGAAGAAGAGATTAGTCCGCTCCCCTCATTCTTACTCGAAGACTCAGCAGAGGTGCATCTGTAGTGATTAGATTTTAACCTTCATCAAGATCACGACACATGTCCAAATATCTGGAGGCTCTACCCTCTGTCAGTGGGCCCAGGCCACTTACAAGCCTAACATTGGCCTAATAGGAAAGCCACGGGCCTCACTCTGAGCCCACATCTTATCAGACATCACTTACCCGGAACCGCACGACTCTTCGGGACCTTAACAACTAGTACAAGGATCCTCTTATACCGATACAAAAGACCCTCCCAGAGCAACTCAAGTCTCTAACATGAAGACCCTCTGGAGCTCGCTACTCCTGTGCTACTTGCAGCTAGATAACACGATCCTCATGATTCACGAATTCGACAACGTTACCTGATCATTCTCATGTAATGTTGTAAAGCTCCTATATCCATGTGGGCAATTATTAATAGTGGCGGATATCCCTGCATGGCGATCCTACAATCAAACTGTGTGATCTTGACGGTTATAGGGAGATCAAGCGTGTGAATCATGTAATTATGGGGCTTTTGAGATATCCACACTCACAAAGACAACTCAGGCGAGTATAAATACTTCTCTTTCTCCATTGAAAAAAGGGAAAGCTGTTTAGCTAAAATCCCTAGTGGTTCACAACTGATTACCCAAAACTCTAATGAAATTGATTACCCAAAACTCTGGCGGTTCAGCCCGGATACTAGAAAACCCTAGACCTTGTAATCACAACATCACTCTATTGAACTCATTGTAATGCTCAGATCTATAGTGAATTTTCTCTCTTTCTCTGTCGTTTTTCTCTTTCGGATTTTTCATTTAATATCCTAGTGTTTGCGATTGCTTAAATTTGTTCATTCAAAATACAAATTCACTTACAATTCGTGGAGTGGAGGAATTCACCGAGAATTTCCTCCACAGCGGCAAAAGAAATTTTTTTCCTTGTGTATGAAACATTACCACTATTTCATTTTATTTAACCTTCAATAATTATATTAATATTTTTGTTTATCTTACTGCATGAGGCCCGTAATAAATAAATAGATAACATACAATAATTTTTGAGATAGACTTGGCTACTTCTAAAAGGATTTGAGCATGAATTCTTCTCATTAAAATTCATTATTACGACATTCAAATATAAGATCCACTCCATTGAAATTGATCTCCATTATTTAAAGTAATTAAAAATAAAAAAACAAGTGTTTTGAATTTTTTTCTTATTTATCAAGTAGGTGCAAAATGAACGGCCGAAAATAGCATATTAATTAGATTTATGACTTTAAACATACAAGTTCTCGATTCGACTATTTGATCATGATTTAAATATTTAAAAATCTTCACACACTAATTTTTATTAGGTTTCAAATATTCTACACCATTAAACTAACCAACTTACTATTTTGACTGTTATTTTGTACCTACTTGATTAATAACAAAAAAATATTCAAAACATTTAATTTTTTATTTTTAATTAACTTCAATGAGATAAATCTTGTGTTGGTCCAAGGTTACAATCACCCGGTTTTTGAGTTTTGATGATAACAAAACATATATAGTTATTTGTACTAATCATATTTTAGTGTTTAAGTGTGTTTCAGGGTTCTAAGGATTCAAGATGTCTTCTTCCCTAAAGAAAAGTATTTTTGACTCAAGTTGACTCAATTCGGGATCAAGGATTCAAGCTATTCAACATTGCATATGGAGAAGCCCTAATTTGAAGATCTTATAGTCACCTAAGAACCATCGTAAGAATTAGTTTGTTAAAGAGTAAGGTTATGATAAGTTGGCTCAAGAAAACACACACACACTTTCACTTTTTAAAAATACGGTTTTTGTTTTGGTTAGTTGGATTAGGTGCATGTCTTGATTGATATACATGCCTCAAAATATTTCATATTTTTACATCTAGTTTAAATCATGTATCTCACCCCTTATAGCATACTACTTAAACATCAAACAATTTAAAAATATTTTAAAAATTCTTCAAATTTCAAAAATATTTTCAAAATAATACTGTTTCAGGCCTAACAGTCGACCGGATCTATTTCAGGCCAGATCGGTCGACCGGACCGGTCGACCGGGCCATGTGCTTTGGCGTGCACGTTTGTGCACGTCTGCCGGTCGACCGGACCGGTCGACCGACTGACAGACCCTTGCTCTCGGGTTTTGTCGGTCGACCGGGCCAGTCGACCGACAGAGCAAACAATTCTTTTTGTTCAAACCTGCGGTCGACCGACCGGTCGACCGAGTCCAACAGCTCTTTTGCCAGATAGACTGCCGGTCGACCGGGCCGATCGACTGACAGACGCCAGCAGCCCCCAACGGCTAGTTTCTTGAAATCTGTTTTCTGATTTTGATTTTGATGGTTCTTTCAGCTATTTCTGATTTTCTTGTGCCTATTACCTGACCTATTAACCTAGATTAAATAATGAAATGCCCTTATCTAATCCCTATAAATAGATGTCATTGGTCCCTTGTTGAATTCAAGAAAAATAAGTTTTTAAAGAAAAGAAAAGTTTTTAAGCTCTCACTTTCTAAAAGTGCTTTCTTGGTTAAAGTTTTTCAGTTGTTTTCAAGCTCCTTTTACTTCTTTACAACTAAATTTTCTCACTTCACTTCTTGAGCCAAAAATCATCCCCACGTTATAAGAAGTTGTAAGAGAGAAGCTTGTGGTCTTTTGATCACCTAATTACTTGTATTTTCTTGTGTTGAGATCCCTCTTGTGTAGAGGTTGGATTGGTGGGAGCTGGGTACTCCAGTCTTGTGTAGACCTGTTGTAATCCCCTTCGGTGTAAAGGTTCTGGTCTGGAAATTTCCTTTGCGGTATAGTGAAAATTCTTCACGGTGGTGGAGGCGGGACGTAGAGCAGTGGTTCAAACCTCGAAACAAATTCCTTGTGTTTGCGATTGGTTTTCTTATTGCTTTTTCATTGCTTTACATTTCTATCTTGTGATACCTCTTGCTTGCACTTCATTATTGCACCCATTTCATTTACTTGCATTTTTCAGTCTTTACTCATCTCAACAAGAAAGCAATTACACGCCTTAACTCATAATCTAGAGGAATCAAAGAGGAAAAGTTCTAGAGCCCTTCACGGGGATTCGGCTTCAATTTCTTGTTTTGAGTGACCGATTGCATCATACATACATACTTGTTTAAAAAGATCATTGGATTAGCATTAACACTTATTTACCCCTCCCCTCTAGGTGTTTTTCAATTGGAATCAGAGCTTTGGTCTCTAAGCTCTTGGCTTAACAATCTTAGAGAGATCCTATATTGCTAATCACTCTATTCATTTTTCGTCCCCATACACTTAGTAAAAATGGCCAAAGGAATTAAGACCCCGCCCAAGTTTGATGGCCTTAACTTTCCCATATTGAAGGTTAAGATGACCATACTTTTGCAATCCTTAGGGTGCCGGGTTGCGAAGGTGGTGACCAAACCTTTTAGTGCACCCCTTGGTAATGAGGACACTTGGTCCGATATTGCCACGAAAGAGTTTGACACTAATTCTAGGGCATACTATGCCTTACTTCAAGCTCTTAATGACGATGATATTTCTAGAGTCATTCATTGCAAATTCGCTCATGAGATTTGGACTCACCTACTTGTCACTCATGAGGGAACTTCACAAGTAAAGAGGGCAAAAATTGACTTTCTTCATTCCCAGTATGAAAACTTTTCTATGCAAGAGAATGAAACCATAGATGATATGGTTACTAAGTTTACAAAGATTACTAATAGAATTTCTTCTTTAGGTGACGACATTGACAACGACCAAAAAGTGAGGAAGATCATCCGTGCACTCCCTCCATCTTGGAAAGTCAAAGCCACAACTTTGAAGGAGCTCAATGACAAGGAAGAAATGGAGCTTATCGGTCTCATTGGGAATCTCAAGACCTATAAGATGGAAAGAAAAGTAAGAGAAGAGATGGCTCCTCCCAAGAAGAAAGCAATTGCCTTCAAGAGCTCTTCCACCTATTCCGACGAGGATGTTGAAGAAGAGGATGATTAAGATCTTTCTCTTCGTGTAAAGAACATTCGGAGAATGTACAACAAGGTAAAGTTCCAAAATAGAAGGAGATGGCAAGGTAAAGAAGAGAAGAAAATCATTTGCTTCAATTGCCGGAAGCCGGGTCACATTGTTGCGGAATGTCCGAAAAATAAAGGCAAACCCTCCACCTCCAAGAAGCCATACAAAAAGAAAGCTTTAAAGACTACTTGAGATTCGGAGAGTGAATCTGATGAGAAAGTCGACACCGCCAACATGTGCTTCATGGCAAATGAAAGCACAAGTAAGGTAACTCCCGATATATCCATTGATTGTGAACTATCTATAGATGAATTAGGAGAAGCTTTTGAAGAACTATCTCATAACTATGATTTTCTCAAAAAGAAATACTTAAAAATGAAAAAGAAAAAGGAATCACTTAACCATAAAGTATTCATTCTCACAAAAGAAAAAGATGAATTGTTTTCAACTCTCTCTTCTACTCAAAAGGATTTTAATGACTATAAAATTTCTTACAAAGGTAAATTTTCACAAATTGATGAAAACGAGATTTCCTTGCTAAAGAAGAAAATTGATTCATTAGGAGTAGTTTTGAAGAAATGTGAATTTGATAAAACTAGACTAGAGGCTATATTTCCTAAAAAACATGTCCCAAAGAAACATTCACATGCTACTCATACTCATGTTCATAAATCACAACCTCTACATCATGCTAAGCACCCTAAACATGCCCACACTTCACACACTCATCATGCATTCATGTATGGTAAAGTTTATGCATGCACATATTGTGGCTGTAAAGGTCATTTGGTTAAATTTTGCCATGATAGGATTAATGCATCGCATAATCATGTTTGGGTTCGGAATACTAACATTCAAGAACCCAAGAAAGTTTGGGTACCAAAGTCAACAAATTTATTAAATGATGTAGGTACATTCCAAAGCCTAACGACGTAAGGAGTGGTGGTATCTTGATAGTGGTTACTCAAGGCACATGACTTGAGATATCAACAACTTCGCAACCCTATCAAGATACCATGAAGGTGGCACCGTCACCTTCGGAGATGACGCCAAAGGAAAAAATCATTGGCATTGGTAATGGTAAACTTGGTACATCTCCTTTAATAGAAAATATTGTTTTAGTTGATGGCCTCAAGCATAATCTCTTGAGTGTTAGTCAACTTTGTGACAAAGGTTTTAATGTTGTTTTTGATGACCTAGCATATAGTGTTATTGATAGACAATCCAATATATGTATATTTTCCGGATTTCGTGAAAACAATGTATATATGATTGATATGTCTAAAATGCTATGCAATGCTACTTGTTTGAATGCCCTCGATGATGACTCTTGGTTGTGACATAGGAGATTAGGCCACATTTCTTTTGACCATCTATCTAGATTAAACAACAAGGAAATGTGAAAGGTATTCCTTACTTGAAATTTGAAAAGGACCGTATTTACGATGTGTGCCAACTTGGGAAACAAACCAAGTCCTCTTTCAAATGAATCAAGGATATCATGACATCACAACCTTGGAGTTGATCCATATGGATTTGTTTGGTCCTACACAAACCAAAAGTCTAAGTGGGAATCGTTTTGCTTTCGTTTTAGTTGATGATTTCTCTCGTTTTACTTGAGTTTCCTTTTTAGAACACAAAAATCAAGCCTTTTCATATTTTCAAGCCTTTAAGAAAAGAGTTGAAAAGGAAAAAGATTCTTTTATTTTAAGAATAAGAAGTGATAGAGGTGGTGAATTCAATAACCAACCATTTATCACTTTTTGTGAAGAACATGGAATTACGCATGAATTATCTTGTCCTAGAACTCCACAACAAAATGGAGTCATTGAGAGGAAAAATCGTACATTACAAGAGATGGCTAGGACAATGATAAATGAGTACGGTCTCCCTCATTATCTATGGGTCGAGGCCGTTAACACTGTTGGCCCAAGAGGTTACACTCTCCAATTGTTTTGTGTTTTGATGATGACAAACCAAATATGAGCTATTTGGTACTAACAAGTTTGTTAAGATAAGTTTCAGGTTTGTACCATGTTTAGAGACCATTCGCTTAGCTATTGCAAGAACTTCTAAGTTCCACAAAGTAAGGAAGGCAAATTGCACATCAAGGAAGGATCATAGAAGAGAAGGCACTAGCAAGGCATTGGATGGCTCAAAGACTTGAAGATAGCACAAGAAGTCTTCATGTAACTTGTTTTTCAGTTTATAGTTTGTTAAAGAATAGTGGATAGGTTTGAAGCTCTATCACACACGTTTTTGCGCACATGCTCATTCCAAAATATTTTCTTATAAATTATACAAAAATATTTTGCACATAAGATTTTGCCTACAGATATATATTTATGTTTTATACTAATCCCTGTTCAAAAGTATTTTTGTTAAAATCAAAATCTTCTTTATTTTCTTTTTAAATTGACTTTTTGACCTGATCCGGTCGACCGGGTCGGTCGACCGAGTCTGTGTCAGTCTGGTCCGGTCGACCGGACCAGTCGACCGAAGTCCTGGCAGATGCACGTATCCGTGTGCACGTCTGTCGGTCGACCGGGGCGGTCGACCGGACTATTATTTTTGCTCACAGGTTTTATCGGTCGACTGGGTCGGTCGACCGCTCGCCTGTAACGGTCAAATTTTTATACTACCAGTCGACCGGCCCGGTCGACCGATGTAGCCGTTGAACAGTAACGGGCAGATTTTTTAAGAGCTGTTTATTTTTGTCTTTTGTGTTTAAAAATTCGTTTAAGGATATATTTTGATCTAATTATCTCCTAAACATCAGTAAATATGTTTTATCCCTAAACCCTAGCCCTCTCCTATAAATAGGGGTGTTTGGGGAGAGATTGGTTACAACAACAATCTTTGCAAAAATTCAAAAGTTTAAGGCTTTCAAAGTTCTTGGTTTTTGAGCTAAATTCTCTCAATTTCTGAAGGGTTTTCAAAAGTTTTTCTCTGATTTCAATTTCTTTTCCTTACACACAAAAGAGCTTCATTCCTACTCAATATTCTCTAAGGACCTTTGTAAGGGAAGAGATATTTGAAAGAGAGAGTTTGTGGTCTTTTGACTATCAAGGAAATTTCTTGTACTGAGATTGTGGAGTTGGGTACTCCATTGTAATTGAGATCTTTGTGATAGTGGAAGTAGCTAGAATCCTTCTGGGGAAGGCGGGGAGTAGAGCTGGGTGCTCGAACCTCGATAACATATCCTTGTGTTTGCGATTGGTTTACATTCTTGCAATTCTTACTCTATTTTGCTTGCACTTATTATTTACTCATCATATTCATTGTCATACTTACTTGCTAGCATTCATCTTGTGATTGTTGTACCTTTAAATTTTTAATTTGCCCTTGATTAGCATTGTCACCTATTCACCCCCCCTCTAGGTGACTTTTCAATTGGTATCAGAGCTTGGACTCTAGGTTTGGCTTAACATCCATAGAGAGATCCTTAAAATATAGCTAATCAACATTTCCATTCATACATTCATACACTAGTAAACATGGCCGACAACATTAAACCCCACCTAAATTTGATGGACTCAACTTCCCTATTTGGAAGGTTAGGATGACTATCTTTTTGCAATCACTAGGTAGTTTAGTGGCTAAGTCTTTGACCAAACCCTATGTAGCACCCAATGAAGATGAGAGCACTTGGACCGACTTCAATTTTAGAGAATATGAGGTTAACTCAAAAGCCCAAAACTCCCTTTTAACCGCCTTGAATGAGGATGACCTTACACGGGTAATTCATTGCCAATCCGCCTATGAGATTTGGCAACACTTATTGGTCACACATGAAGGGACTTCACAAGTCAAGAGAGCTAAGATAGATCTCTTGAGGTCTCAATATGAATCATTCAAAATGCTTGATGAAGAATCCATTGATTGTATGATTACTCGTTTCACTAAATTACAAATGGTCTTTCTTCATTAGGTGACGTCATCTCCAATGATCAAAAGGTGCGCAAAGTGATACGGGCTCTTCCACCATCTTGGGAGATCAAGGCCACCACCTTAAAGGAGTTGAACGACAAGGACGAGATGGACATCATTAGTCTCATTGGGAACCTAAAGACCCATGAGATGGAGAAGAAAGCAAGAGATGAGGCTACTACTTCAAAGAAGAAATCCATAGCCTTCAAGACTTCATCCACCAATGATGACAATGAAGAAGACGAAGAAGAAGATGAGGAGCTAACTCTACTTGTGCGGAATGTCAAGAGGTTGTACCGAAAGAACAAGTTCAACTTCCGGAGAAGATTCGAAGGCAAAGAGGAGCGGAAGATCATTTGCTATAATTGCCGCAAACCCGGACATATCATGGCGGATTGTCCGGAGTTCAAGAAGAAAATGACTTCCTCCTTCAAGCCAAAGAAGCCGGAGGAAAAGAAAGCCTACAATGCAACATGGGATTCGGAAAGCGAGTCCGAAGAGGAGGTGGATCAAGCTAATATGTGTTTCATGGCAAACACACCTAAGGTAACCCCTCAATCCCATGATGATGAAGATGATGAACTAAGTAAGGAAGTTCTAGTACATGCATTTGTAGAACTTTCTGAAACTTATGATAATAAGAAACTTGAATGCTTAAAATTACAAAAAGAAGTTGCTTTTCTTAAAATCAACTTGCTTTGGTTTCAAAAGAAAAAGATGATCTTTCTTCAAATCTAGTTTCTATTCAAAATGAATTTGACGCTTATAAGATTTCTTGTAAGGGTAAAAACCCTATTGTTGATAATAAAGAAATTTCTTCTTTTAAATCCAAAATGAATGAGTTTGAAAAAGTTTTAAAAGATTGTGCCTTTAGTACTAAGAAACTTGAAGAAAAGTTTTCCAAAAAGCACACTTCTCATGTTAAAGATTCTCATCCTAAAATTCCACATGCTCACACTTCAAATAATACTTCTCATGCTAAATCTTTTCATGCTCACAATGCCCATGCTCACAAATAACACACTCACTATGCTTTTAGATATGGTAGAGTGTATAGATGTACTTATTGTGGCAAAAATGGACATTTAGCTAAATTTTGTTATGATAAATTGCATAGTTCAAATAATCTTGTTTGGGTTAATGGCTCTAACCCTCATGGACCCAAGAAAATGTGGGTACCAAAATCAAGTCCAAAATGTTTGATGTAGGTACACACCAAGGCTCCAAGACGTAGGGAGCGGTGGTACCTTGATAGTGGTTGTTCAAGACACATGACATGGGACATCAACAACTTCACAACCCTATCAAGGTACATGGAAGGTGGCTCCGTCACCTTCGGGGATGATTCCAAAGGCACCATCATCGGTATCGGTAATATTCAAATTGGTTCATCTCCTATTATAGAGAATGTTGTTTTAGTAGATGGTTTAAAACATAATTTGCTTAGCATTAGCCAACTTTGTGATCGTGGACTTAAAGTTGTTTTTGATGATTCCTCATGCAAGATTTTTGATGTTAAATCCGATGTTTGTATTCTTACCGGTTTTCGTGATAATAATGTTTATATTATTGACATGCTTAATTTAGATTGTTCTACTAAATGCTTACATGCTTTTGATGAAAATTCTTGGCTTTGGCATAGAAGATTAGGACATGCATCTTTGACCATATCTCTAGGATTAATTCAAAGGAATTGGTGAAGGGTATACCTTGCTTGGATTTTGAGAAAGACCGCATTTGTAGTGCGTGCCAACTTGGGAAACAAACCAAGTCTTCCTTTAAACCAATCAAGGATATCATGTCAACTAGGCCTTTAGAATTAATTCATATGGATCTTTTTGGACCAACTAAAACTAAAAGTTTAAATGGAAGTAGATTTGCATTTGTTTTGGTTGATGATTTCTCCCGTTTTACTTGGGTTTTCTTTTTGCAAAATAAAGATCAAACTTTTTCTCATTTTAAGATTTTTCGTAAAAGAGTTGAAAAAGAAAAGGGTTTCCGATTTTGAGAATAAGAAGTGATAGAGGTGGTGAGTTTATTAACCAACTCTTCATGACTTATTGTGATGAAAAGGGAATTAAGCATGAAACGTCTTGTCCTAGAACTCCACAACAAAATGGAGTTGTAGAAAGGAAAAATAGAACACTTCAAGAGATGGCTAGGACAATGATAAGTGAATATGACCTCCCTCAATATTTATGGGCCGAGGCCGTAAAACACCGCATGCTATATATCGAATCGTATTTATTTGTGCAAAAATTCTTCAAAACATCATTTGAAATGTATCATTCTAGAAAACCAAATGTTGCATATTTTAAAGTTTTTGGATGCAAGTGTTTTGTTTTAAATACTAAGGATAATTTGGGTAAATTTGATGCTAAGGCTTATGAGGCTATCTTTGTTGGATATTCCTCTACTAGCAAAGCATATAGAGTTTTCAATAGATCTACACTAACCATTGAAGAATCCATGCATGTTAAATTTGAAGAATCTAATGTGGTTGTTGAGAATGTTGTAGAGATTGAACCACTAGGTGAAGACATGGAGAGACTATCCTTGAAGGACTCACCCGCTCAAGAAGAAAAGCTAGATCCTATTGGTGAAGTTCAAGAGGATAAGGAGGAAAGCACTCAACCGCTTCCTAAAGCTTAGAGATACGCTACAAATCATCCTAAGGAGCTCATCTTGGGTGATGCATCTAAAGGAGTCACAACGCGCTCCAAACTCCATGACATATGTGGTAACTTTGCTTTTATTTCTCATTTTGAACCCAAAGGCATTCTCGAAGCCGAGACGGACCCATATTGGTTGCTTGCCATGCAAGAGGAACTCAATCAATTTGAGCGCAACCAAGTTTGGCACCTTGTTCCTAAGCCCCACGATAGACCAATAATTGGTACTAAGTGGATCTTTAGGAATAAGTTGGATGAGTCCGGAAATGTCATTAGGAATAAAGCTAGGTTAGTGGCCCAAGGTTACACTCAAGTTGAGAGAATTGACTTTGAGGAGACCTTTGCACCCGTAGCACGGCTTGAAGCCATACGGATGACACTAGCTTTTGCATGTTTTAAAAATTTTAAACTTTTTCAAATGGATGTAAAAAGTGCATTTTTAAATGGTTTTATTAATGAAGAAGTTTATTTCTCAACCTCCCGGTTTTATTGATCATGTTCATCCCGATTTTGTTTTTAAACTTGATAAAGCTTTGTATGGATTGAAACAAGCTCCAAGAGCTTGGTATGAAAGGCTTTCTAGTTTTCTCATTTCAAATGATTTTATTAAAGGCAAAGTAGACACAACTCTCTTTACTAAGCATGTTAAGAATGATATTTTAATTGTGCAAATTTATTTGATGATATAATTTTTGGATCTACTAATGAGCTTTTATGCAAGGATTTTGAGAAAGTAATGCAACTAGAATTTGAAATGTCTTCCATGGGTGAGCTCAATTTCTTCCTTGGACTCCAAATCAAGCAATTGCAAGACGGAACCTTCATTAACCAAGCCAAGTATGCAAAGGAGCTAGTAAAGAAGTTTGGGCTTGAAGGATCAAAGGCTTGCAACACTCCAATGGCAACTACAACCAAGCTTGATAAGGAGGTAAAAATGTTGATATTAAATTACATAGAAGCATGATAGGAAGTCTTTTATATTTGACGGCAAGTAGGCCGGATATCATGTTTAGTGTGTGTCTTTGTGCTAGATTTCAATCGTGTCCTAAAGAGTCTCATCTTATTGCGGTAAAACGCATTATTCGTTATATTAAGGGCACAATTGGAATGGGTCTTTGGTATCCAAAAACTATAGATTTTTCAATGACTAGTTATTCGGATGCCGACTATGCGGGTTGTAGAGTAGATAGAAAGAGTACTAGTGGGACATGTCAATTTCTTGGTAATTGTCTTGTTTCATGGTCCTCTAGGAAACAAAATTCCGTAGCTCTCTCAACCGCCGAGGCGGAGTATGTTGCCGCGGGGGCTTGTTGTGCACAAGTCCTTTGGATGAAACATACTCTCCTTGATTTTGATTTGCACTTTGATCATATAAAAATATTTTGTGATAATACTAGTACTATACACATGACCAAAAATGCAAATCAACATAGTAAGACCAAGCACATTGAGATTAGATATCACTTTCTTAGAGATCATTTTGAGAAAGGTGATATAGATATTGATTATGTTTCCACAGATTTACAACTAGCCGATATTTTCACTAAACCTCTTGATTTTGCTAGATTTTCGTTTATTTGTGGAGAACTTAATGTTTGTATTATTGAATAAACATGTTTTTCATAACCCTTTTTGATGTATGACAAAAAGGGGAGAATAAGTTTACATGGACAAAATAAGTTCATTTGGTCTTGGTTCCATATGAATTTATATGTTTTGTTTTTATGAGTTTTGTTTTTATGTGTTCTTGTGTTTTAGTTGTTTTTTGTATTTTTGGTATCAAGAGAAATTTTTGTGTTTTAATTGGTTTCAATAATTGGTGCATCATTTCAATTATTGGCATCTAGAGCATACTCTTGTGTTTTAAGTATAGCATAATTTGAGGGGGAGTTTTCTCCTACCCTATATTTTTGTTAATAGCCTATTTGTTTTGTCATCATCAAAAAGGGGGAGATTGTTGGCCCAAGAGGTTACACTCTCCAATTGTTTTGTGTTTTGATGATGACAAACCAAATATGAGCTATTTGGTACTAACAAGTTTGTTAAGATAAGTTTCAGGTTTGTACCATGTTTAGAGACCATTCGCTTAGCTATTGCAAGAACTTCTAAGTTCCACAAAGCAAGGAAGGCAAATTGCACATCAAGGAAGGATCATAGAAGAGAAGGCACTAGCAAGGCATTGGATGGCTCAAAGACTTGAAGATAGCACAAGAAGTCTTCATGTAACTTGTTTTTCAATTTATAGTTTGTTAAAGAATAGTGGATAGGTTTGAAGCTCTATCACACACGTTTTTGCGCACATGCTCATTCCAAATATTTTCTTATAAATTATACAAAAATATTTTGCACACAAGATTTTGCCTACAGATATATATTTATGTTTTATACTAATCCCTGTTCAAAAGTATTTTGTTAAAATCAAAATCTTCTTTATTTCTTTTTAAAATTGCTTTTTGACCTGATCCGGTCGACCGGGTCGGTCGACCGAGTCTGTGTCAGTCTGGTCCGGTCGACCGGACCAGTCGACCGAAGTCCTGGCAGATGCACGTATCCGTGTGCACGTCTGTCGGTCGACCGGGGCGGTCGACCGGACTATTATTTTTGCTCACAGGTTTTATCGGTCGACTGGGTCGGTCGACCGCTCGCCTATAACGGTCAAATTTTTATACTACCGGTCGACCGGCCCGGTCGACCGATGTAGCCGTTGAACAGTAACGGGCAGATTTTTTAAGAGCTGTTTATTTTTGTCTTTTGTGTTTAAAAATTCGTTTAAGGATATATTTTGATCTAATTATCTCCTAAACATCAGTAAATATGTTTTATCCCTAAACCCTAGCCCTCTCCTATAAATAGGGGTGTTTGGGGAGAGATTGGTTACAACAACAATCTTTGCAAAAATTCAAAAGTTTAAGGCTTTCAAAGTTCTTGGTTTTGAGCTAAATTCTCTCAATTTCTGAAGGGTTTTCAAAAGTTTTTCTCTGATTTCAATTTCTTTTCCTTACACACAAAAGAGCTTCATTCCTACTCAATATTCTCTAAGGACCTTTGTAAAGGAAGAGATATTTGAAAGAGAGAGTTTGTGGTCTTTTGACTACCAAGGAAATTTCTTGTACTGAGATTGTGGAGTTGGGTACTCCATTGTAATTGAGATCTTTGTGATAGTGGAAGTAGCTAGAATCCTTCTGGGGAAGGCGGGGAGTAGAGCTGGGTGCTCGAACCTCGATAACATATCCTTGTGTTTGCGATTGGTTTACATTCTTGCAATTCTTACTCTATTTTGCTTGCACTTATTATTTACTCATCATATTCATTGTCATACTTACTTGCTAGCATTCATCTTGTGATTGTTGTAGCTTTAAATTTTTAATTTGCCCTTGATTAGCATTGTCACCTATTCACCCCCCCTCTAGGTGACTTTTCAATGGTATCAGAGCTTGGACTCTAGGTTTGGCTTAACATCCATAGAGAGATCCTTAAAATATTGCTAATAAACATTTCCATTCATACATTCATACACTAGTAAACATGGCCGACAACATTAAAACCCCACCTAAATTTGATGGACTCAACTTCCCTATTGGAAGGTTAGGATGACTATCTTTTTGCAATCACTAGGTAGTTTAGTGGCTAAGTCTTTGACCAAACCCTATGTAGCACCCAATGAAGATGAGAGCACTTGGACCGACTTCAATTTTAGAGAATATGAGGCTAACTCAAAAGCCCAAAACTCCCTTTTAACCGCCTTGAATGAGGATGACCTTACACGGGTATTCATTGCCAATCCGCCTATGAGATTTGGCAACACTTATTGGTCACACATGAAGGGACTTCACAATCAAGAGAGCTAAGATAGACTTCTTGAGGTCTCAATATGAATCATTCAAAATGCTTGATGAAGAATCCATTGATTGTATGATTACTCGTTTCACTAAAATTACAAATGGTCTTTCTTCATTAGGTGACGTCATCTCCAATGATCAAAAGGTGCGCAAAGTGATACGGGCTCTTCCACCATCTTGGGAGATCAAGGCCACCACCTTAAAGGAGTTGAACGACAAGGACGAGATGGACATCATTAGTCTCATTGGGACCTAAAGACCCATGAGATGGAGAAGAAAGCAAGAGATGAGGCTACTACTTCAAAGAAGAAATCCATAGCCTTCAAGACTTCATCCACCAATGATGACAATGAAGAAGACGAAGAAGAAGATGAGGAGCTAACTCTACTTGTGCGGAATGTCAAGAGGTTGTACCGAAAGAACAAGTTTAACTTCCGGAGAAGATTCGAAGGCAAAGAGGAGCGGAAGATCATTTGCTATAATTGCCGCAAACCCGGACATATCATGGCGGATTGTCCGGAGTTCAAGAAGAAAATGACTTCCTCCTTCAAGCCAAAGAAGCCGGAGGAAAAGAAAGCCTACAAAGCAACATGGGATTCGGAAAGCGAGTCCGAAGAGGAGGTGGATCAAGCTAATATGTGTTTCATGGCAAACACACCTAAGGTAACCCCTCAATCCCATGATGATGAAGATGATGAACTAAGTAAGGAAGTTCTAGTACATGCATTTGTAGAACTTTCTGAAACTTATGATAATAAGAAACTTGAATGCTTAAAATTACAAAAAGAAGTTGCTTTTCTTAAAAATCAACTTGCTTTGGTTTCAAAAGAAAAAGATGATCTTTGTTCAAATCTAGTTTCTATTCAAAATGAATTTGACGCTTATAAGATTTCTTGTAAGGGTAAAACCCCTATTGTTGATAATAAAGAAATTTCTTCTTTTAAATCCAAAATGAATGAGTTTGAAAAAGTTTTAAAAGATTGTGCCTTTAATACTAAGAAACTTGAAGAAAAGTTTTCAAAAAGCACACTTCTCATGTTAAAGATTCTCATGCTAAAATTCCACATGCTCACACTTCAAATAATACTTCTCATGCTAAATCTTTTCATGCTCACAATGCCCATGCTCACAAATCACACACTCACTATGCTTTTAGATATGGTAGAGTGTATAGATGTACTTATTGTGGCAAAAAATGGACATTTAGCTAAATTTTGTTATGATAAATTGCATAGTTCAAATAATCTTGTTTGGGTTAATGGCTCTAACCCTCATGGACCCAAGAAATGTGGGTACCAAAATCAAGTCTAAAATATTTGATGTAGGTACACACCAAGGCTCCAAGACGTAGGGAGCGGTGGTACCTTGATAGTGGTTGTTCAAGACACATGACATGGGACATCAACAACTTCACAACCCTATCAAGGTACATGGAAGGTGGCTCCGTCACCTTCGGGGATGATTCCAAAGGCACCATCATCGGTATCGGTAATATTCAAATTGGTTCATCTCCTATTATAGAGAATGTTGTTTTAGTAGATGGTTTAAAACATAATTTACTTAGCATTAGCCAACTTTGTGATCGTGGACTTAAGTTGTTTTTGATGATTCCTCATGCAAGATTTTTGATGTTAAATCCGATGTTTGTATTCTTACCGGTTTTCGTGATAATAATGTTTATATTATTGACATGCTTAATTTAGATTGTTCTACTAAATGCTTAAATGCTTTTGATGAAAATTCTTGGCTTTGGCATAGAAGATTAGGACATGCATCTTTTGACCATATCTCTAGGATTAATTCAAAAGAATTGGTGAAGGGTATACCTTACTTGGATTTTGAGAAAGACCGCATTTGTAGTGCGTGCCAACTTGGGAAACAAACCAAGTCTTCCTTTAAACCAATCAAGGATATCATGTCAACTAGGCCTTTAATTAATTCATATGGATCTTTTTGGACCAACTAAAACTAAAAGTTTAAATGGAAGTAGATTTGCATTTGTTTTGTTTGATGATTTCTCCCGTTTTACTTGGTTTTTCTTTTTGCAAAATAAAGATCAAACTTTTTCTCATTTTAAGATTTTTCGTAAAAGAGTTGAAAAAGAAAAGGGTTTTCCGATTTTGAGAATAAGAAGTGATAGAGGTGGTGAGTTTATTAACCAACTCTTCATGACTTATTGTGATGAAAAGGGAATTAAGCATGAAACGTCTTGTCCTAGAACTCCACAACAAAATGGAGTTGTAGAAAGGAAAAATAGAACACTTCAAGAGATGGCTAGGACAATGATAAGTGAATATGACCTCCCTCAATATTTATGGCCGAGGCCGTAAACACCGCATGCTATATATCGAATCGTATTTATTTGTGCAAAAATTCTTCAAAAACATCATTTGAAATGTATCATTCTAGAAAACCAAATGTTGCATATTTTAAAGTTTTTGGATGCAAGTGTTTTTGTTTTAAATACTAAGGATAATTTGGGTAAATTGATGCTAAGGCTTATGAGGCTATCTTTGTTGGATATTCCTCTACTAGCAAAGCATATAGAGTTTTCAATAGATCTACACTAACCATTGAAGAATCCATGCATGTTAAATTTGAAGAATCTAATGTGGTTGTTGAGAATGTTGTAGAGATTGAACCACTAGGTGAAGACATGGAGAGACTATCCTTGAAGGACTCACCCGCTCAAGAAGAAAAGCTAGATCCTATTGGTGAAGTTCAAGAGGATAAAGAGGAAAGCACTCAACCGCTTCCTAAAAGCTTGGAGATACGCTACAAATCATCCTAAGGAGCTCATCTTGGGTGATGCATCTAAGATCACAACGCGCTCCAAACTCCATGACATATGTGGTAACTTTGCTTTTATTTCTCATTTTGAACCCAAAGGCATTCTCGAAGCCGAGACGGACCCATATTGGTTGCTTGCCATGCAAGAGGAACTCAATCAATTTGAGCGCAACCAAGTTGGCACCTTGTTCCTAAGCCCCACGATAGACCAATAATTGGTACTAAGTGGATCTTTAGGAATAAGTTGGATGAGTCCGGAAATGTCATTAGGAATAAAGCTAGGTTAGTGGCCCAAGGTTACACTCAAGTTGAGGGAATTGACTTTGAGGAGACCTTTGCCACCAGTAGCACGGCTTGAAGCCATACGGATGACACTAGCTTTTGCATGTTTTAAAAATTTTAAACTTTTCAAATGGATGTAAAAAGTGCATTTTTAAATGTTTTATTAATGAAGAAGTTTATGTTCTCAACCTCCCGGTTTTATTGATCATGTTCATCCCGATTTTGTTTTTAAACTTGATAAAGCTTTGTATGGATTGAAACAAGCTCCAAGAGCTTGGTATGAAAGGCTTTCTAGTTTTCTCATTTCAAATGATTTTATTAAAGGCAAAGTAGACACAACTCTCTTTACTAAGCATGTTAAGAATGATATTTTAATTGTGCAAATTTATGTTGATGATATAATTTTTGGATCTACTAATGAGCTTTTATGCAAGGATTTTGAGAAAGTAATGCAACTAGAATTTGAAATGTCTTCCATGGGTGAGCTCAATTTCTTCCTTGGACTCCAATCAAGCAATTGCAGACGGAACCTTCATTAACCAGCCAAGTATGCAAAGGAGCTAGTAAAGAAGTTTGGGCTTGAAGGATCAAAGGCTTGCAACACTCCAATGGCAACTACAACCAAGCTTGATAAGGACGAACAAGGTAAAAATGTTGATATTAAATTATATAGAAGCATGATAGGAAGTCTTTTATATTTGACGGCAAGTAGGCCGGATATCATGTTTAGTGTGTGTCTTTGTGCTAGATTTCAATCGTGTCCTAAAGAGTCTCATCTTATTGCGGTAAAACGCATTATTCGTTATATTAAGAACAATTGGAATGGGTCTTGGTATCCAAAAACTATAGATTTTTCAATGACTAGTTATTCGGATGCCGACTATGCGGGTTGTAGAGTAGATAGAAAGAGTACTAGTGGGACATGTCAATTTCTTGGTAATTGTCTTGTTTCATGGTCCTCTAGGAAACAAAATTCCGTAGCTCTCTCAACCGCCGAGGCGGAGTATGTTGCCGCGGGGGCTTGTTGTGCACAAGTCCTTTGGATGAAACATACTCTCCTTGATTTTGATTTGCACTTTGATCATATAAAAATATTTGTGATAATACTAGTACTATACACATGACCAAAAATGCAAATCAACATAGTAAGACCAAGCACATTGAGATTAGATATCACTTTCTTAGAGATTCATTTGAGAAAGGTGATATAGATATTGATTATATTTCCACGAATTTACAACTAGCCGATATTTTCACTAAACCTCTTGATTTTGTTAGATTTTCGTTTATTTGTGGAGAACTTAATGTTTGTATTATTGAATAAACATGTTTTTCATAACCCTTTTTGATGTATGACAAAAAGGGGGAGAATAAGTTTACATGGACAAAAATAAGTTCATTTGGTCTTGGTTCCATATGAATTTATATGTTTTGTTTTTATGAGTTTTGTTTTTATGTGTTCTTGTGTTTTAGTTGTTTTTGGTATTTTGGTATCAAGAGAAATTTTTGTGTTTTAATTGGTTTCAATAATTGGTGCATCATTTCAATATTGGCATCTAGAGCATACTCTTGTGTTTTAAGTATAGCATAATTTGAGGGGGAGTTTTCTCCTACCCTATATTTTTTGTTAATAGCCTATTTGTTTTGTCATCATCGAAAAGGGGGAGATTGTTGGCCCAAGAGGTTACACTCTCCAATTGTTTTGTGTTTGATGATGACAAACCAAAATATGAGCTATTTGGTACTAACAAGTTTGTTAAGATAAGTTTCAGATTGTACCATGTTTAGAGACCATTCGCTTAGCTATTGCAAGAACTTCTAAGTTTCACAAAGCAAGGAAGGCAAATTGCACATCAAGGAAGGATCATAGAAGAGAAGGCACTAGCAAGGCATTGGATGGCTCAAAGACTTGAAGATAGCACAAGAAGTCTTCATGTAACTTGTTTTTCAGTTTATAGTTTGTTAAAGAATAGTGGATAGTTTGAAGCTCTATCACACACGTTTTTGCGCACATGCTCATCCAAAATATTTCTTATAAATTATACAAAAATATTTTGCACACAAGATTTTGCCTACAGATATATATTTATGTTTTATACTAATCCCTGTTCAAAAGTATTTTGTTAAAATCAAAATCTTCTTTACTTTCTTTTTAAAATGACTTTTGACCTGATCCGGTCGACCGGGTCGGTCGACCGAGTCTGTGTCAGTCTGGTCCGGTCACCGGACCAGTCGACCAAAGTCCTGGCAGATGCACGTATCCGTGTGCACGTCTGTCGGTCGACCGGGGCGGTCGACCGGACTATTATTTTTCCTCACAGGTTTTATCGGTCGATTGGGTCGGTCGACCGCTCGCCTGTAACGGTCAAATTTTTATACTACCGGTCGACCGGCCCGGTCGACCGATGTAGCCGTTGAACAGTAAGGGCAGATTTTTTAAGAGCTGTTTATTTTTGTCTTTTGTGTTTAAAAATTCGTTTAAGGATATATTTTGATCTAATTATCTCCTAAACATCAGTAAATATGTTTATCCCTAAACCCTAGCCCTCTCTATAAATAGGGGTGTTTGGGAGAGATTGGTTACAACAACAATCTTTGCAAAAATTCAAAAGTTAAGGCTTTCAAAGTTCTTGGTTTTTGAGCTAAATTCTCTCAATTTCTGAAGGGTTTCAAAAGTTTTCTCTGATTTCAATTCTTTTCCTTACACACAAAAGAGCTTCATTCCTACTCAATATTCTCTAAGGACCTTTGTAAGGGAAGAGATATTTGAAAGAGAGAGTTTGTGGTCTTTTGACTACAAGGAAATTTTTGTACTGAGATTGTGGAGTTGGGTACTCCATTGTAATTGAGATCTTGTGATAGTGGAAGTAGCTAGAATCCTTCTGGGGAAGGCGGGGAGTAGAGCTGGGTGCTCGAACCTCGATAACATATCCTTGTGTTTGCGATTGGTTTACATTCTTGCAATTCTTACTCTATTTTGCTTGCACTTATTATTTACTCATCATATCATTGTCATACTTACTTGCTAGCATTCATCTTGTGATTGTTGTAGCTTTAAATTTTTAATTTGCCCTTGATTAGCATTGTCACCTATTCAACCCCCCTCTAGGTGACTTTTCAAAC
>JAVJIF010004338.1:0-137500 GCA_038442645.1 Agave tequilana
TGCATGTTTGGTGCCTTGCTTGTACTATCTTGATTAGTATCAGACATTTCTACAAGTCAAGCAGAACAGAAGTAAGAAACGATAATACTTAATTGTCTTAAGAATGTTGGTATTCTGCTTAACAGGAATCAATCTGACAACTGATCAAGATCACTGAGATATCAACAAATATAATTGGCCAGGTCGGCAAATATCAGTTGGGAGGTTTTCCGTTCAATTAGAAACGTTCCTAATTTAAGAACCACCTTTCAATTTCCTTCATTGGTAAACACCAATTAGACTGATATAAATCAGTCTCGATATACTGTAAAGTATATCCCTGTATAAAGGACTTAATCCACTTATACAGTATTTGGAGTGAGGTACGCTTAGAGCGAATCTCCTTAAGACAATTACGTCCCCCGCACCGGTGCTAACGGGATAATAGACGCTGGTCTCCCAAGATACAACACTCCTTCACGGTATTTGAATAGCACTACCAAATCACCGTACGTCGAACCGTAGTCAACCAGTACCTTCCACAGGATCGTTGAAGCAGCGGTATAAGGACAAATTTTGAATGAATATTTGCCTTTACTTTGGAGTAGCACCCAATGTGAGGACGAAGGAAGGTTAAAGAATAGTTTTCTTCAGAAGTACCAGATTCAGACACAACATCTATAACAGAATCTGTGAATTTTCTGATTCCTCTTTCAGAATAATGTCGCAGAATCTCTTTGGAGTCGCTTTCCTACTTCACGCTGGAAGCCCAGTTTAGAACTCCGAATTTCACTTCAGATCAGAACTTAGAGAAAGAGAGAGAGAGAACGTATGCTGTTGGTGTGTTGAGAAAGGGAATCCAGAGCGCTATTTATAGAGCTCCGGAGGGGCATTCCCGTCCGATAAATCCCAACAGTTGCAGCGGTTCGGACAGAACCGTCGCAACAGTTCGGTCCAAACTGCCCAACTGCCTAACCGCACAACGGTTTTCAGACACGTTGGTTCAGATCCATTCGCAAACGTCCGTTGGAGGGCGGTTTGGATCCGGAGTGGAGGGGTAGCGGAGCGGGTCTGGTTCGGATCCGGAGTGGCCCATACCGTGAGACCTGATTCAAAAGGAACCGCAGGGTAGGGAATCCAAGCCCGAACCCGAAGCCCGAGTCCGGCCCGGCACCGGCGCCGGCGCCGGCCGGCCGCCACCAGCGGGGCGCGCATGCACACATGTGCGGGAGGGCATAGATCCCTCCCAATCGCGGACGAAAACTCCAAAGTACCCAAAGGGCACGCCATTTGTCTCAATTTTCTCTATTTATACTCCACAAACTTCCATCCCATGGCCAATGTGGGACTAAATGCTTTTAGCTACTTTAGTCCCGTTTGGCTTTGAATTAGGCAATCTTTAGACTTGAATATCTCATTCATTCGAAGTCGGAATTGAAACATGTGAATATACCACGTTCATCCCCAATTGAAGGAGAACACACTCCAACCATCATCCAATTGATTAGATCAACAGATCTCGCCATAATTCAACTCGAAGATTCGTACTTATATTCTTTCAATTCCAACAATCCCCCACAATGAATGGAGATTCAAGGAAATGACACACAAAGAGACTGACTCTATTGTGAAAGGTACTTGAGAAAAAAAACTGCATAAGGATAGGTGAACTAGTCTTGAACCTTCCATAGTGAAAGCTTTATCGGACTTACTGGCTAATCAGTGAACTAGGTCTTGAAATGTTAGCCGTTAGTGTAAGCCAAGTCAACAAGCTTCATACAGTGACTTTCCAAATTAACTTTGGTTCTTGGTTGTGTCCGTTTTTGGCCCTGGACATTCTGGTTTCAGAGAGTATCTTTAGGGAATAACAGCCTCCATAGAAATTCCCAAAGAGCCGACCCAACTCTATACTCACATAGGTGAGGGACCTATTAAGAGTAGTCACTCTACTCCACTTGTTAGTAACAAGATATAGGCATCATTAAAAGCGTTAAGCTTATCCTTAATCCACTGGTAGAAAAGCACTTATGTGCACCTTAGGAATGGATTGGAGTCAAACTCCCAAGTGCTTACTTGCTGAGTCAATCATAACTAGTTTTCCTCTTGAACTTAGTCCGTGGGATCTCCAGTCGCTAAGTGAGGTTTCCATTAAGCTGACTCGGTAAGGTTAGGCTTTTAGACCCCATTCCCCTTGATGCGCAGTTTATACGCTCTCCACTTAAACTTTTAGTAAGCGGATCCGCTAAATATCCTTTGACGATACAAAGTAAATAGAGATAATCCATTTGAGAGCAACTGCTTCACGGTATATGTCTACGACGAATAGTCTAGACTTACCGTGTATATATAACATTTTGTGCCCCTAGATATAGCTGCTTGATTACGTAGTGTATACATATAGCTGGGCACGACTTTGCCATAATGGTATATCTTCTAAGAATTGTCGAAGCCATTCGCTTCTTCTCCAGCCTTATCTAGGGCTATGAATTCCGATTCCATAGGGGAACAGGCAATACATGTTGCTTAGAAGAATTCCATGATACCGCTGCTCCTGCTAGAGTAAATGCGTATCCGTAGTTGATTTGATCCTCAGAATCTGCAATCCAATTAGCATCACTGTATCCTTCCAGTACAGGGCATACTGTCCATATCTCAAGGCACATTCCTGGTATGTAATACGCACCCAATACTCGTAGTAGAGCGGTCAATATAGATCACTAGGATTGCTAGTTATCTACTTAACTTGCTTACAGCGTAAGCAATATCGGGTTTAGTGTAATTCATCAAATACATTAGACATCCGATAATCTGAGAATACTCTAACTGGCGGATTCCAGTTCTTGTATTCTTAAGAAGGTGGATGTGTGGGAGAAAAGGATTTGTATTTCCTTTATCCCATGATCCTGAATCTTTCTATCATCTTATCCACGTAGTGAGATTGAGATAGACTGATTCCATCTGGTATTCTGGTGATTTTAATTCCTAAAATTACATCAGCAACCCCCAGATCCTTCATGTCAAAACTGTTGGATAACATTCGTTTAGTGGACTTAATAATCTCAATATTAGTCCCAAGTATCAACATGTCGTCTACATAAAGACAAACAATGATACATGCATTTCAACTGTTTTAGTGTACACAACTTATCGCATTCATTGATAGTGAATCCATCTTTGATCATGACACTATCAAATTTCTCATGCCATATTTTGGAGCCTGCTTTAAACGTATAAGGATTTAAACCAATTACACACCTTGTGTTCTTGGCCCTTGACTTTAAATCTTCAGGTTGCTCCATATATATCTCTCATTTAATTCACCATTTAAGAATGCAGTCTTGACATCCATTTGATGGATATCTAAGTTGTGCAATACTGCAATGCAATTAACATCCGTATGGATGTTATTTTGTTACTGGTGAATAAGTATCGAAGTAGTCAAGTCCTTCTTTTTGTCGATAACCCTGGCTACTAATCTAGCCTTGTACTTATCGATAGATCCATGGGTTTAATTTTCGTTTTGAAAATTCACTTACACCCAATTGGTTTACTGCTAGGAGGCAAGTATCAATTCCCAAATATGATTACTTAGTATGGATTCTATTTCGCTATTATAGCTTCTTTTCACATTTGTGCTTCTGGGGTTGACATAGCCTCTTGAAATGTTTGAGGCTCGCTTTCAATAGCGTATGCTATGAAATCTGGACCAAAAGATTTTGAGATTCTAGATCTCTGACTTCTTTTTGGTTCAGTTTTCGCATTAACAGTCGGTTCCTCGGGGATTTCGTCCCTGAACGCCATCCCGTGTGTTCTTTTCCCAGAAGTCTTATCTGCTTTCTGTTTGTACGTAAAGATGTCTTCAAAGAACACAGCATCTCTAGATTGATAATCATGTTTATATGATATCTGGTTACTCTGATTTATGTACCACAAATCTGTAGGCACTACTATTCAAGGCATAGCCTATGAATATGCAGTCCATAGTTTTGCTTCCAACTTAGTCTTTTAGGTAATGGTGCTAGCACCTTTGCAAGGCACCCCACATTTTGAGGTAATGGTAGGAAGGTGTCCTTCATGCCATAACTCAAATGTATTAGACCAAGTTTGTTGGGGGTACTCTAGTTAGAATATAAATTTGCAGTTAATAGAGCTTCCCCCCACAAGTTCTGCGGAGCTCCAGAACTATGAGCATGGAATTAACCATCTCCTTCAAAGTTCTGTTCTTCCGTTCAGCAATTCCATTCTGTTGAGGAGTGATGGTGCTGTAGTTTGATGGATTATACCAAAATTAGCACATAACTCACTAAAATTATTTGATTCATATTCTCCGCCTCTATCGGATTTTAGAATCTTGATTTTCTTGTCGAGTTGATTCTCAACTTCGGCTTTATATGCTATAAACATATTTATGTCCTCATCCTTGCTGTTTAAAAGATACACATAACAGTATCTTGTACAGTCATCAATAAAAGTAATAAAATACTTTTTCCCGCCTCTAGTTGGCATAAACTTCAAGTCACACAGATCACTATGAATTAAACCTAAAAGTTCTGTATTTCGATCAATTGAGTGAAATGAATTTTTCGCCAACTTGGCCTCAACACAAATCTCACACTTGCGAATTTCTTCCAAGTGAGTTAAGGAATATATCCCAGATTAGACAAGTTTTTCAAAGACTTGTAATTTACATGCCCGAATCTAGCATGCCACAAAATAGAAGACTCAAGCAAATAAACAGAAGAATTCATTTATTTATAAGCTTCGGGTACAAACAAAGACTTTTTATCTACCACTGCAACATTGGTTTAAAAAAGTCCATCAACAAGATAACCCTTTCCCACATACATTCCTCCCTTAGTAAGTAAAAATTTATCGGATTCAAAAACCATTCTAAACCCTTTCTTACTAAGTATTGATCTGGAGATCAAATTCTTGCGTATATCTGAAACATGAAGCACATGGTTAAGAGTAAGCTCTTTCCCGATGTCCACTTCAGGATGATCTTGCCCTTTCTTTCAACCTTTGAGGAAGCTGCATTACCCATGAATAGTTGCTCATTTTGCTCTAGTCTTTGATGTTCTGAGAATAACAATTTCTCCGAGCAGATGTGCCGGTAGCCCCAGTGTCTACCCACCAATCTTGTTATTGGTCGTCAGATTTACTTCTGACACTACAGCAGAAAGGCTTGGTGATTCATGGTGGTCAAGTTCGCCTGTGGATGGCTCTTCTTGCTCTTTTTGAGACGGCTGCGACATTCATTTGCCTTGTGCCCTTCTTTGTTGCAGATGTAGCAGGTTCCCTTGAAGCGCATGCTTTTGTCGTCTTGGGTCTTGCCTTTGTACCCCTGGGAAGTCTTCTTCCGCTTTAAGCCTTTGGAAGTAGACGCTTTCCCCTTTGAGTCCTCGATCACATTGCTTTTGCTTCGTAGGAGTTCTTGCTCTTCCTTTTCTCGGACTTGCGGTTGTCCTCCTCGATACGAAGCCTCATATGAGATCTTCCAACTTTAGATCCTTTCTCTTGTGCTTCAGGTAGTTCTTGAAGTCTCTCCACGCAGGTGGGAGTTTCTCCACGATAGTTGCAACCTGAAAAGTTTCAGGAAGAATCATACCTTCGGCTTCTATCTCGTGCAAGATAAGTTGGAACTCTCGCACCTGACTGATTACAGTCTTGGTATCCACCATTTGTACTCCAGAAATCGTCCTACGAAGAACTTCTGGTACCAGCATCCTCAGTCTTGTATTTCTTGTCAAGACTGGCCCATAACTTCATTGCCGTAGTGATAGGACTGTAGACATTATAAAGAGAGTCATCCAGTCCATTAAAATATAATTTCGGCAAAGGAAGTCACACTTGTGTCCAAGCACCGACTGCAATGACTGAGTCCCGATCAGTTCCGGGTTCTGGTGGATCCTCCTGCAGGAATTTGGCCAGATGAAGAGTGGTCAAGTAGAAGAGATCCTCTGTTGCCACCTGTTGAATTCTGTGCCATCAAACTTTCCTAGCTTCTCCAGCTTCGGGTTAGGAAGTGGAGTAGGCATCAAAGCTTGGAGCTGCATGTTGGTGCCTTGCTTGTACTATCTTGATTAGTATCAGACATTTTCTGCAAGTTCAAGCAGAACAGAAGTAAGAAACGATAATACTTAATTGTCTTAAGAATGTTGGTATTCTGCTTAACAGGAATCAATCTAACAACTGATCAAGATCACTGAGATATCAACAATCTAATTGGCCAGGTCGGCAATATCAGGTGGGAGGTTTTCCGTTCAATAGAACGTTCCTTAATTTAAGAACCCATTTCAATTTCCTTCCTCGGTTAAACACCAATTAGACTGAATATAAATCAGTCTTGATATACTGTAAAGTATATCCCCTGTATAAAGGACTTAATCCACTTATAAAGTATTTGGAGTGAGGTACGCTTAGAGCGAATCTCCTTAAGACAATTACGTCCCCCGCACCGGTGCTAACAGGATAATGGACGCTGGTCTCCCAAGATACAACACTCCTTCACGGTATTTGAATAGCAGTACCAAATCGCCGTGCGGTCAAACTGTAGTCAACCAGTACCTTCCACAGGATCGTTGAAGCTGCGGTACAAGGACAAATTTCGAATGAATATTTGCCTTTACTTTGGAGTAGCACCCACTGTTGAGGACGAAGGAAGGTTGAAGAATATTTTTCTTCAGAAGTACCAGATTCAGACAACAATTCTATAACAGAATCTGTTGAATTTTCTGATTCCTCTTTCAGAACAAATTTCATAGAATCTTCTTCGGAAGTCGCTTCCTACTTCACGTTGGAAGCCCAGTTCAGAACTTCGAATTTCACTTCAGATCAGAACTTAGAGAGAGAGAGAGAACGTTTGATGTTGGTGTGTTTGAGAAAGGGAATCCGGAGCGCTATTTATAGCGCTCCGGGAGGGGCATTCCCGTCCGATAAATCCCACCAGTTGCAGCGGTTCGGACAGAACCGTCGCAACTGTTCGGTCCAAACCGCCCAACCGCACAACGGTTTTCAGACATCCGTTGGTTCGGATCCGTTCGCAGACGTCCGTTGGCGGGTGGTTTGGATCCGGAGTGGAGCGGGTAGCGGAGCGGGTCTGGTTCGGATCCGGAGTGGCCCATACCCGTGAGACCTGATTCAAAAAGAACCATGTAGGGTAGGAACCCGAACCCGAACCCAGACCCAGACCTGAGCCCGAGCCCGGCCCGGCACCGGCCGGCCGGCCGCCGCCGCCAGCGGCGGCGCGCGCCGCATGCACACATGTGCGGGCGGGCATAGATCCCTCCCAATCGCGCGCGAAAACTCCAAGTACCCAAAGGGCATGCCCTTTGTTCTCAATTTTCTCTATTTATACACTACAAACTTCCATCCCATGACCAATGTGGGACTAAATGCTTTTAGCTACCTTTTGTCCCGTTTTGGCTTTGAATTAGGCAATCTTTAGACTTGAATATCTCATTCATTCGAAGTCGGAATTGAACATGTGAATATACTACGTTCATCCCCAATGGAAGGAGAACACACTCCAACCATCATCCAATTGATTCGATCAACGGATCTCGCCATAATTCAACTCGAAGATTCATACTTATATTCTTCAATTCCAACAATCCCCCACAATGAATGGAGATTCAAGGAAATGACACACAAAGAGACTGACTCTATTGTGAAAGGTACTTGAGAAAAGAAACTGCATAAGGATAGGTGAACTAGGTCTTGAACCTTCCATAGTGAAAGCTTTATCAGACTTACTGGCTAATCAGTGAAGTAGGTCTTGAACTGTTAGCCGTTAGTGTAAGCCAAGTCAACAAGCTTCACACAGTGACTTTCCAAATTAACTTTGGTTCTCGGTTGTGTCCATTTTGGCCCTGGACATTCTTGGTTTCCGAGAGTATCTTTAGGGATAACAGCCTCCATAGAAATTCTCAAAGAGCCGACCCAACTCTATAATCACATAGGTAATGGACCAATTAAGAGTAGTCTACTCTACTCCACTTGTTTAGTAACAAGATATAGGCATCATTAAAAGCGTTAAGCTTATCCTTAATCCACTTATAGAAAAGCTATTGTGTGCACCTTAGGAATGGATTGGAGTCAAACTCCCAAGTGCTTACTTGCTGAGTCAATCATAACTAGTTTTTCCTCTTGAACTTAGTCCGTGGGATCTCCAGTCGCTAAGTGAGGTTTCCATTAAGCTGACTCGGTAAGGTTAGACTTTTAGACCCATTCCCCTCGATGCGCAGTTTATACGCTCTCCACTTAAACCTTTAGTAAGCGGATCCGCTAAATTATCCTTTGACGATACAAAGTCAATAGAGATAATTTCATTTGAGAGCAACTGCTTCACGGTATTATGTCTACGACGAATATGTCTAGACTTACCGTTGTATATAACATTTTGTGCCCTAGATATAGCTGCTTGATTATCACAGTGTATACATATAGCGGGCACTCGCTTTTGCCATAATGGTATATCTTCTAAGAATTGTCGAAGCCATTCTACTTCTTCTCCAGCCTTATCTAAGGCTATGAATTCCGATTCCATAGCGGAACGAGCAATACATGTTTGCTTAGAAGACTTCCATGATACCGCTGCTCCTGCTAGAGTAAATACGTATCCGCTAGTTGATTTTGATTCCTCAGAATCTACAATCCAATTAGCATCACTGTATCCTTCCAGTACAGGTGGATACTGTCCATATCTCAAGGCATATTCCTTGGTATGTGATACGTAACCCAATACTCGTAGTAGAGCGGTCCAATGTAGATCACTAGGATTGCTAGTGTATCTACTTAACTTGCTTACAGCGTAAACAATATCGGGTCTAGTGCAATTCATCAAATACATTAGACTTCCGATAATCTGAGAATACTCCAACTGGCGTATTCCAGTTCCTGTATTTTTATGAACGTAGATCTGTGGGAGAAAAGGATTTGTATTTTCCTTTATCCCATGATCCTTGAATCTTTCTATCATCTTATCCACGTAGTGAGATTGAGATAGACTGATTCCATCTGGTGTTCTGGTGATTTTAATTCCTAAAATTACATCAGCAACCCCCAGATCCTTCATGTCAAAACTATTGGATAACATTCGTTTAGTGGACTTAATAATCTCAATATTAGTCCCAAGTATCAACATGTCGTCTACATAAAGACAAACAATGATACATGCATTTCCAACTATTTTAGTGTACACACACTTATCGCATTCATTGATAGTGAATCCATCTTTGATCATGACACTATCAAATTTCTCATGCCATTATTTTGGAGCCTGCTTTAAACCGTATATGGATTTAACCAATTTACACACGTTGTATTCTTGGCCCTTGACTTTAAATCCTTCAGGTTACTCCATATATATCTCTTCTTTTAATTCACCATTTAAGAATGCAGTCTTGACATCCATTTGATGGATATCTAAGTTGTGCAATACTGCAATTGCAATTAACATCCGTATGGATGTTATTCTTGTTACTGGTGAATAAGTATCGAAGTAGTCAAGTCCTTCTTTTTGTCGATAACCCTTGACTACTAATCTAGTCTTATACTTATCGATAGATCCATCGGGTTTTAATTTTCGTTTGAAAATCCACTTACACCCAATTGGTTTACTGCCAGGAGGCAAGTTTACCAATTCCCAAGTATGATTACTTAGTATGGATTCTATTTCGCTATTTATAGCTTCTTTCCACATTTGTGCTTCTGGGGTTGACATAGCCTCTTTAAATGTTTGAGGCTCGCTTTCAATAGCGTATGCTATGAAATCTAGACCAAAAGATTTTGAGATTCTAGATCTCTGACTTCTTCTTGGTTCAGTTTTCGCATTAACAGTCGGTTCCTCGGGGATTTCGTCCCTGAACGCCATCTCGTGTGTTCTTTTCCAGAAGTCTTATCTGCTTCCCGTTTGTACGGAAAGATGTCTTCAAAGAACACAGCATCTCAAGATTCGATAATCATGTTTACATGAATATCTGGTATCTCTGATTTATGAACCAGAAATCTGTAGGCACTACTATTCAAGGCATAGCCTATGAATACGCAGTCCATAGTTTTTGCTCACAATTTAGTCTTTTTAGGTAATGGTGCTAGCACCTTTGCAAGGCACCCCCACATTTTGAGGTAATGGTAGGAAGGTGTCCTTCCATGCCATAACTCAAATGGTATTAGACCAAGTTTCTTGTGGGGTACTCTATTTAGAATATAATTTGCAGTTAATAGAGCTTCCCCCCACAAGTTCTGCGGAGCTCCAGAACTTACGAGCATGGAATTAACCATCTCCTTCAAAGCTCTATTCTTCCGTTCAGCAATTCCATTCTGCTGAGGAGTGTATGGTGTTGTAGTTTGATGGATTATACCAAAATTAGCATATAACTCACTAAAATCATTTGATTCATATTCTCCGCCTCTATCGGATTTTAGAATCTTGATTTTCTTGTTGAGTTGATTCTCAACTTCGGCTTTATATGTTATAAACATATTTATTGCCTCATCCTTACTGTTTAAAAGATACACATAACAGTATCTTGTACAGTCATCAATAAAAGTAATAAAATACTTTTTCCCGCCTCTAGTTGGCATAAATTTTAAGTCACACAGATCGCTATAAATTAACCCTAAAGGTTCTGTATTTCGATCAATTGAGTGAAATGAATTTTTCGCCAACTTGGCCTCAACACAAATCTCACACTTGCGAATTTCTTCCAAGTTGAGTTTAGGAATATATCCCAGATTAGATAAGTTTTTCAAAGACTTGTAATTTACATGCCCTAATCTAGCATGCCACAAAATAGGAGACTCAAGCAAATAAACAGAAGAATTTCATTTATTTATAAGCTTCGGGTACAAATACAAAGACTTTTTATCTACCACTGCAACATTGGCTTTAAAAAGTCCATCAACAAGAAACCCTTTCCCACATACATTCCTCCCTTAGTAAGTACAAATTTATCGGATTCAAAAACCATTCTAAACCCTTTCTTACTAAGTATTGATCCGGAAATCAAATTCTTGCGTATGTCTGGAACATGAAGCACATCGTTAAGAGTAAGCTCTTTCCCCGATGTCCACTTCAGGATGATCTTGCCCTTTCCTTCAACCTTTGAGGAAGCTGCATTACCCATGAATAGTTGCTCATCTTGCTCTAGTCTTTGATATTCTGAGAATAACAATTTCTCCGAGCAGATGTGCCGGGTAGCCCCAGTGTCTACCCACCAATTCTTGTTATTGGTTGTCAGATTTACTTCTGACACTACAGCAGAAAGGCTTGGTGATTCATGGTTGGTCAAGTTCGCCTGTGGATGGCTCTTCTTGCTCTTTTTGAGACGGCTGCGACATTCATTTGCCTTGTGCCCTTCTTTGTTGCAGATGTAGCAGGTTCCTTTGAAGCGCATGCTTTTGCCGTCTTGGGCCTTACCTTTGTACCCCTGGGAAGTCTTCTTCAGCTTTAAGCCTTTGGAAGTAGACGCTTTCCCCTTTGAGTCCTCAATCATATTTGCTTTTGCTTCGTAGGAGTTCTTGCTGCTCCTTTTCTCGGACTTGCGGTTGTCCTCCTCGATACGAAGCCTCACAATGAGATCTTCCAACTTTAGCTCCTTTCTCTTGTGCTTCAGGTAGTTCTTGAAGTCTCTCCACGCAGGTGGGAGTTTCTCCACGATAGTTGCAACCTGAAAAGTTTCAGGAAGAATCATACCTTTCGCTTCTATCTCGCGCAAGATAAGTTGAAACTCTTGCACCTGACTGATTACAGTCTTGGTATCCACCATTTTATACTCCAGAAATCGTCCTACGATGAACTTCTTGATACCAGCATCCTCAGTCTTGTATTTCTTGTCAAGACTGGCCCATAACTTCTTTGTCGTAGTGATAGGACTGTAGACATTGTAAAGAGAGTCATCCAGTCCATTTAAATCATAATTTTGGCAAAGGAAGTCACCTTGTGTCCAAGCATCGACTGCAATGACTGAGTCCCGATCAGTTCCGGGTTCTGGTAGATCCTCCTGCAGGAATTTGGCCAGATGAAGAAAGGTCAGGTAGAAGAGCATCCTCTGTTGCCACCTCTTGAATTCTGTGCCGTCAAACTTTCCTGGCTTCTCCGGCTTCGGGTTAGGAAGTGGAGTAGGCATCAAAGCTTGGAGCTGCATGTTTGGTGCCTTGCTTGTACTATCTTAATTAGTATCAGACATTTTCTGCAAGTTCAAGCAGAACAGAAGTAAGAAACGATAATACTTAATTGTCTTAAGAATGTTGGTATTCTGCTTAACAGGAATCAATCTGACAACTGATCAAAAGATCACTGAGATATCAACAATCTAATTGGCCAGGTCGGCAAATATCAGGTGGGAGGTTTTTCGTTCAATAGAACGTTCCTTAATTTAAGAACCACCTTTCAATTTCCTTCCTTGGTTAAACACCAATTAGACTGAATATAAATCAGTCTCGATATACTGTAAAGTATATCCCCTGTATAAAGGACTTAATCCACTTATACAGTATTTGGAGTGAGGTACGCTTAGAGCGAATCTCCTAAAGACAATTACGTCCCCCGCACCGGTGCTAATAGGATAATAGACGCTGGTCTTCCAAGATACAACACTCCTTCACGGTATTTGAATAGCAGTACCAAATCGCCGTACGATCAAACCGTAGTCAACCAGTACCTTCCACAGGATCGTTGAAGCAGCGGTACAAGGACAAATTTCGAATGAATATTTGCCTTTACTTTGGAGTAGCACCCACTGTTGAGGACGAAGGAAGGTTGAAGAATATTTTTTTCAGAAGTATCAGATTCAGACAACAATTCTATAACAGAATCTGTTGAATTTTCTGATTCCTCTTTCAGAACAAATTTCGTAGAATCTTCTTTGAAAGTCGCTTTCCTACTTCACGCTGGAAGCCCAGTTCAGAACTCCGAATTTCACTTCAGATCAGAACTTAGAGAAAGAGAGAGAGAGAGAGAGAACATTTGCTGTTGGTGTGTTTGAGAAAGGGAATCCGGAGCGCTATTTATAGCGCTCCGGGAGGGGCATTCCTGTCCGATAAATCCCAACAGTTGCAGCGGTTCGGACAGAACCGTCGCAACTGTTCGGTCCAAACCGCCCAACCGCACAACGGTTTTCAGACATCCGTTGGTTCGGATCCGTTCGCAGACGTCCGTTGGCGGGTGGTTTGGATCCGGAGTGGAGCGGGTAGCGGAGCGGGTCTGGTTCGGATCCGGAGTGGCCCATACCCGTGAGACCTGATTCAAAAAGAACCATGCAGGGTAGGAACCCGAACCCAGACCCAGACCTGAGCCCGAGCCCGGCCCGGCACCGGCCGGCCGCCCGCCGCCGCCAGCGGCGGCGCGCGCGCGCATGCACACATGTGCGAGCGGGCATAGATCCCTCCCAATCGCGCGCGAAAACTCCAAGTACCCAAAGGGCATGCCCTTTGTTCTCAATTTTCTCTATTTATACACCACAAACTTCCATCCCAT
This sequence comes from Agave tequilana, assembly GCA_038442645.1. Lineage (NCBI taxonomy): Eukaryota > Viridiplantae > Streptophyta > Magnoliopsida > Asparagales > Asparagaceae > Agave > Agave tequilana. The sequence goes on from JAVJIF010004338.1 coordinate 13,460, forward strand.
GGCCAATGTGGGACTAAATGCTTTTAGCTACCTTTAGTCCCGTTTTGGCTTTGAATTAGGCAATCTTTAGACTTGAATATCTCATTCATTCGAAGTCGGAATTGAACATGTGAATATACCACGTTCATCCCCAATGGAAGGAGAACACACTCCAACCATCATCTAATTGATTCGATCAACGGATCTCGCCATAATTCAACTCGAAGATTCATACTTATATTCTTCAATTCCAACAATCCCCCACAATGAATGGAGATTCAAGGAAATGACACACAAAGAGACTGACTCTATTGTGAAAGGTACTTGAGAAAAGAAACTGCATAAGGATAGGTGAACTACGTCTTGAACCTTCCATAGTGAAAGCTTTATCGGACTTACTGGCTAATCAGTGAACTAGGTCTTGAACTGTTAGCCGTTAGTGTAAACCAAGTCAACAAGCTTCACACAGTGACTTTCCAAATTAACTTTGGTGCTCGGTTGTGTCCGTTTTGGCCCTGGACATTCTTGGTTTCAGAGAGTATCTTTAGGGAATAACAGCCTCCATAGAAATTCCCAAAGAGCCGACCCAACTCTATACTCACATAGGTGATGGACCTATTAAGAGTAGTCTACTCTACTCCACTTGTTTAGTAACAAGATATAGGCATCATTAAAAGCGTTAAGCTTATCCTTAATCTACTTGTAGAAAAGCACTTATGTGCACCTTAGGAATGGATTGGAGTCAAACTCCCAAGTGCTTACTTGCTGAGTCAATCATAACTAGTTTTTCCTCTTGAACTTAGTCCGTGGGATGTCCAGTCGCTAAGTGAGGTTTCCATTAAGCTGACTCGGTAAGGTTAGGCTTTTAGACCCATTCCCCTCGATGCGCAGTTTATACGCTCTCCACTTAAACCTTTAGTAAGCGGATCCGCTAAATTATCCTTTAATGATACAAAGTCAATAGAGATAATTCCATTTGAGAGCAACTGCTTCACGGTATTATGTCTACGACGAATATGTCTAGACTTACCATTGTATATAACATTTTGTGCCCTAGATATAGCTGCTTGATTATCGTAGTGTATACATATTACGGGCACTGGCTTTTGCCATAATGGTATATCTTCTAAGAATTGTCGAAGCCATTCTGCTTCTTCTCCAGCCTTATCTAAGGCTATGAATTCCGATTCCATAGTGGAACGGGCAATACATGTTTGCTTAGAAGACTTCCATGATACCGCTACTCCTGCTAGAGTAAATACGTATCCGCTAGTTGATTTTGATTCCTAAGAATCTACAATCCAATTAGCATCACTGTATCCTTCCAGTACAGGTGGATACTGTCCATATCTCAAGGCATATTCCTTGGTATGTGATACGTAACCCAATACTCGTAGTAGAGCGGTCCAACGTAGATCACTAGGATTGCTAGTGTATCTACTTAACTTGCTTACAGCGTAAGCAATATCGGGTCTAGTGCAATTCATCAAATATATTAGACTTCCGATAATCTGATAATACTCCAACTGGCGTATTCCAGTTCCTGTATTCTTATGAAGGTGGATGTGTGGGAGAAAAGGATTTGTATTTTCCTTTATCCCATGATCCTTGAATCTTTCTATCATCTTATCCACGTAGTGAGATTGAGATAGACTGATTCCATCTGGTGTTCTGGTGATTTTAATTCCTAAAATTACATCAGCAACCCCCAGATCCTTCATGTCAAAACTGTTGGATAACATTCATTTAGTGGACTTAATAATCCCAATATTAGTCCCAAGTATCAACATGTCGTCTACATAAAGACAAACAATGATACATGCATTTCCAACTGTTTTAGTGTACACACACTTATCGCATTCATTGATAGTGAATCCATCTTTGATCATGACACTATCAAATTTCTCATGCCATTATTTTGGAGCCTGCTTTAAACCGTATAAGGATTTAACCAATTTACACACCTTGTATTCTTGGCCCTTGACTTTAAATCCTTCAGGTTGCTCCATATATATCTCTTCTTTTAATTCACCATTTAAGAATGCAGTCTTGACATCCATTTGATGGATATCTAAGTTGTGCAATACTGCAATTGCAATTAACATCCGTATGGATGTTATTCTTGTTACTGGTGAATAAGTATCGAAGTAGTCAAGTCCTTCTTTTTGTCGATAACCCTTGGCTACTAATCTAGTCTTGTACTTATCGATAGATCCATCGGGTTTTAATTTTCGTTTGAAAATCCACTTACACCCAATTGGTTTACTGCCAGGAGGCAAGTTTACCAATTCCCAAGTATGATTACTTAGTATGGATTCTATTTCGCTATTTATAGCTTCTTTCCACATTTGTGCTTCTGGGGTTGACATAGCCTCTTTAAATGTTTGAAGCTCGCTTTCAATAGCGTATGCTATGAAATCTGGACCAAAAGATTTTGAGATTCTAGATCTCTGACTTCTTCTTGGTTCAGTTTCCGCATTAACAGTCGGTTCCTCGGGGATTTCGTCCCTGAACGCCATCTCGTGTGTTTCTTTTCCCAGAAGACTTATCTGCTTCCCGTTTGTACGGAAAGATGTCTTCAAAGAACACAGCATCTTTAGATTCGATAATCATGTTTACATGAATATCTGGTATCTCTGATTTATGAACCAGAAATCTGTAGGCACTACTATTCAAGGCATAGCCTATGAATACGCAGTCCATAGTTTTTGCTCACAATTTAGTCTTTTTAGGTAATGGTGCTAGCACCTTTGCAAGGCACCCCCACATTTTGAGGTAATGGTAGGAAGGTGTCCTTCCATGCCATAACTCAAATGGTATTAGACCAAGTTTCTTGTGGGGTACTCTATTTAGAATATAATTTGCAGTTAATAGAGCTTCCCCCCACAAGTTCTGCGGAGCTCCAGAACTTACGAGCATGGAATTAACCATCTCCTTCAAAGTTCTGTTCTTCCGTTCAGCAATTCCATTCTGCTGAGGAGTGTATGGTGCTGTAGTTTGATGGATTATACCAAAATTAGCATATAACTCACTAAAATCATTTGATTCATATTCTCCGCCTCTATCGGATTTTAGAATCTTGATTTTCTTGTTGAGTTGATTCTCAACTTCGGCTTTATATGTTATAAACATATTTATTGCCTCATCCTTGCTGTTTAAAAGATACACATAACAGTATCTTGTACAGTCATCATAAAAGTAATAAAATACTTTTTTCCGCCTCTAGTTGGCATAAACTTCAAGTCACACAGATCGCTATGAATTAACCCTAAAGGTTCTGTATTTCGATCAATTGAGTGAAATGAATTTTTCGCCAACTTGGCCTCAACACAAATCTCACACTTGCGAATTTCTTCCAAGTTGAGTTTAGGAATATATCCCAGATTAGACAAGTTTTTTAAAGACTTGTAATTTACATGCCCTAATCTAGCATGCCACAAAATAGGAGACTCAAGCAAATAAACAGAAGAATTTCTTTTATTTATAAGCTTCGGGTATAAATACACAGACTTTTTATCTACCACTGCAACATTGGCTTTAAAAAGTTCATCAACAAGAGAACCCTTTCCCACATATATTCCTCCCTTAGTAAGTACAAATTTATCGGATTCAAAAACCATTCTAAACCCTTTCTTACTAAGTATTGATCCGGAAATCAAATTCTTGCGTATGTCTGGAACATGAAGCACATCGTTAAGAGTAAGCTCTTTCCCCGATGTCCACTTCAGGATGATCTTGCCCTTTCCTTCAACCTTTGAGGAAGCTGCATTACCCATGAATAGTTGCTCATCTTGCTCTAGTCTTTGATATTCTGAGAATAACAATTTTTCCGAGCAGATGTGCCGGGTAGCCCCAGTGTCTACCCACCAATTCTTGTTATTGGTTGTCAGATTTACTTCTGACACTACAGCAGAAAGGCTTGGTGATTCATGGTTGGTCAAGTTCGCCTGTGGATGGCTCTTCTTGCTCTTTTTGAGACGGCTGCGACATTCATTTGCCTTGTGCCCTTCTTTGTTGCAGATGTAGCAGGTTCCTTTGAAGCGCATGCTTTTGCCGTCTTGGGCCTTGCCTTTGTACCCCTGGGAAGTCTTTTTCCGCTTTAAGCCTTTGAAAGTAGACGCTTTCCCCTTTGAGTCCTCGATCACATTTGCTTTTGCTTCGTAGGAGTTCTTGCTGCTCATTTTCTCGGACTTGCGGTTGTCCTCCTCGATACGAAGCCTCACAATGAGATCTTCCAACTTTCGCTCCTTTCTCTTGTGCTTCAGGTAGTTCTTGAAGTCTCTCCGCGCAGGTGGGAGTTTCTCCACGATAGTTGCAACCTGAAAAGTTTCAGGAAGAATCATACCTTCGGCTTCTATCTCGTGCAAGATAAGTTGGAACTCTTGCACCTGACTGATTACAGTCTTGGTATCCACCTTTTATACTCCAGAAATCGTCCTACGACGAACTTCTTGGTACCAGCATCCTCAGTCTTGTATTTCTTGTCAAGACTGGCCCATAACTTCTTTGCCGTAGTGATAGGACTGTAGACATTGTAAAGAGAGTCATCCAGTCCATTTAAAACATAATTTCGGCAAAGGAAGTCACCTTGTGTCCAAGCATCGACTGCAAGGACTGAGTCCCGATCAGTTCCGGATTCTGGTGGATCCTCCTGCAAGAATTTGGCCAGATGAAGAGTGGTCAAGTAGAAGAGCATCTTCTGTTGCCACCTCTTGAATTCTGTGCCGTCAAACTTTCCTAGCTTCTCCGACTTCGGGTTAGGAAGTGGATAGGCATCAAAGCTTGGAGCTGCATGTTTGGTGCCTTGCTTGTACTATCTTGATTAGTATCAGACAATTTCTGCAAGTTCAAGCAGAACAGAAGTAAGAAACGATAATACTTAATTGTCTTAAGAATGTTGGTATTCTGCTTAACATGAATCAATCTGACAACTGATCAAGATCACTGAGATATCAACAATCTAATTGGCCAGGTCGGCAAATATCAGGTGGGAGGTTTTTCTTTCAATAGAACATTCCTTAATTTAAGAACCACCTTTCAATTTCCTTCCTTGGTTAAACACCAATTAGACTGAATATAAATCAGTCTCGATATACTGTAAAGTATATCCCCTATATAAAGGACTTAATCCACTTATACAGTATTTGGAGTGAGGTACGCTTAGAGCGAATCTCCTTAAGACAAATTACATCCCCCGCACCGGTGCTAACGGGATAATGGACGCTGGTCTCCCAAGATACAACACTCCTTTACGGTATTTGAATAGCACTACCAAATCACCGTACGGTCGAACCGTAGTCAACCAGTACCTTCCACAGGATCGTTTGCCTTTACTTTGGAGTAGCACCTGAATTTCACTTCAGATCAGAACTTAGAGAAAGAGAGAGAGAGAACGTTTGCTGTTGGTGTGTTTGAGAAAGGGAATCCGGAGCGCTACTTATAGCGCTCCGGGAGGGGCATTCCCGTCCGATAAATCTTAACAGTTGCAGCGGTTCGGACAGAACTGTCGCAACTGTTCGGTCCAAACTGCCCAACTGCACAACGGTTTTCAGACATCCGTTGGTTCGGATCCGTTCGCAGACGTCCGTTGGCGGGATCCAGAGTGGAGCGGGTCTGGTTCGGATCCGGAGTGGCCCATACCCGTGAGACCTGATTTAAAAAGAACCAGGCAGGGTAGGAACCCGAACCCAGACCCGAGCCCGGCGCCGGCCGGTCACCGCCGTCGCCAGTTGCGGCGCGCATGCACACATGTGCGGGCGGGCATAGATCCCTTCCAATCGTGCGCGAAAACTCTAAGTACCCAAAGGGCACGCCCTTTGTTCTCAATTTTCTCTATTTATACACCACAAACTTCAATCCCATGGCCAATGTGGGACTAAATACTTTTAGCTACCTTTTGTCCCGTTTTGGCTTTGAATTAGGCAATCTTTAGACTTGAATATCTCATTCATTCGAAGTCGGAATTGAACATGTGAATATACCACGTTCATCCCCAATGGAAAGAGAACACACTCTAACCATCATCCAATTGATTCGATCAACGGATCTCGCCATAATTCAACTCGAAAATTCATACGTATATTCTTCAATTCCAACAGGATCTTTATCCCCAACAAACTCTTGATTGTAAGTGACATGAGAGAGCAAAAAACTGAAGCTCTGATTTTCGACTCATTTATAGAGAGGAGGGAGGGAGGGAGCATAGAAAATCAAATTCATGGGGGGCAGAAAAGTAGTTGAGGGCTGAAGAATTTTGTCTGGCAATATGGGGACCAAAAATATACTCTCAATTCTCAAATCTCAAGCAGCACACAACACCTTTAATTTGATTTGCCTGTGTGTTGCCACATGTGCTTTGCTGAATTAATTAAGTGTGCCATAAACATAATCTGATAGATTAATTATTATGTGATAAAGCAAATTAATTAATTTTTCTCATTTCTCAATGAAAAATACTTGAGACAAGAACTATTAATGGTCTTGTCAGCATCTTTTGTACTTTGAATTCCCAATTTACTGTCGGTGGCTGATAAATTTTCTTTTTATGTTTCTTCGGGCAGAGTAAGGATTTCATTTTCACTTTTTTTATCGGGGTTTTCGGTAAATATTCTAAAATGATCTCATTAATGTTTTTAGAAGGTTTTTTGTGTGAAGAGTGGGCCATTAATAAATGAAGATGGGTGAAGGGATGAGGTTGAATCATGAAAATTCTTAAGTTTAAATCAGGCTCCTATTTTAGTGAAAACTAACAAAAAAAATGAAGACATGAGTGCTATCGTGCTTATTCAAAATGAGAATTTCCTTTGTTTTATTTCTCTCTTTTTCTTTTAGCCATATTGTTCAGAAACATTCATATACAACTTGCATTGCTAGGTTTGGAGAAAATTAGCAACTTCTCCTAGATGAGATTAGCCTTTCTTTTATATAAATAAGAGATAAACACAAGATTATAAGAATATCTTTTCTTTTGTAATACACTAATAATTATTACTTTAACCTCCTCCCTCAAACTCAGGATAGTATAATGTCGAGAGTATTTAGCCAAAATAAAAAAAATACAGATATTATCACTACTAAAGTGTTAAAATAAAATTTGAAACCATCAAGAACTTAGATGAATATGATGATGAGGAAAGCAACTGCACTATTTAAGAAGAGAATATGATTGATGCAGAAACAAGGATGAAGCATCTGCTAGAGAGATGAATTCTGATCGAGACGGAGTACTTGCTGAATGTGATTTGCTTGAGTCTCTTTCGCGTGTATCAAGATGAGTCTTTTAGTAAATACGATGCATACTTAAAAACCTATGAGAAGTCTCTTTGGCGTGAAGCAAGGCAGACATTGATTCAGTGCAAATTCAATCGATGGATAAGGATATCGATGATAAGGGTAGTGCAAGAGAAGGAACATCCTAGGAAAAGAAAAATATTGTGCAATTAGAAGAAGCACCTCAACGTCAATGAGGAGAGAGGTGCAAGTTGTAGATGAGATGCAAGGCGAGATCAAGATCAAATCCGAGAGGATTTAAGTGGACCAAGTTGTGATAGTTGCATCAATCAGATCTGTCATAATCGAGAAAAAGAAGGGGTCGCCGCTGTAGATAGGAGCAGAAAAAAAAAAGTACTGTCGCTTTCGAATTCGGTTTAAAAGTGATAGCAGATTGGATCTATGATATCAAGGAGGGTGTTGCTCTTGAGAGCAATGGCCCGGCGTTGGACACGGCTATTTGAGCGCGGCCTAGTGCAGTCTCGTTGTTCGCCTGACGACAATGATCAATAGAAGAGGATTTTAATGGTAAAATTTTTTCACAAAGATGACTTTAATACCATCTTTGATTTGGAGAAAATAAATAGCTTTCCCTAGCTATATAGGGATTAATCTCTCTTTTATATCGATAACAAGTAAACACCAAATTACAAGAATACTATTTTTTATATTACACACTAATAATTATTACTTTAACACAACTAAAAGGAATTAAAAAGCAAATACAAATCTAGCATTTAAGTAACCTGTAAATAACTGGCAGAAATCATGTTATTCACATTAATAATGTGCAAAGGAATAGTACTCTGGTGTATAGTACTCACAGTAGAAAGAAACAAAGTAATTAATAACCTCATAAATTGAGCAAGATTTGTTTCTAAAGATGATCCAGATTACTTTGACTTGTAGTAAACCTTCATAGTTCACTTATTTTCATTATGAATTGCAGTATATAGTAGCATCCTGATTTCATTTGGATATATTAGCTTAAATTTTAGTCTGTCTCATGCTTTTAATTAATTTGTGAATAATACTCAAAAATGTGTACAAGTATATTTTTTTCCACATTCTTTGCTTCCACCTGGTTTAATCATTTTATGAAATATTTGTACTAATACACGTAGATCTTACGTAATAGAGATAGGGCATCAATACTCTTATACATTGACAGAAACGACGATCTCAAATATGTTTGGGTCCTTAGTCGATCACTTGATTGGATATTCTTCTGACACTCGAATTTGTTTGTCAGATACGCCAAGTCGCCATGAAAACTGTAGCAGTCATAATCAATCGATGGCCATATCATCGCACTTTTCATGATTTGTGAGGCATCATGGGGAGATAAAATCGGTTACCATGGTTCTTTCTGATGAGAGTATTTATGTGTGAATATACTCTCATGTTAAACAGTAAATAGAAAAGTGATGATGAAATTAAATAGAAAGTAGAGTTTCTATCAAGATTTGGGGTCATATTAGTTCTCAACCTTTGCTTAAGGCCTACTACCCAACAGTGGTGTCAGAGTCTACATTGTAACCCCTCAGGGGAGTGGAGTTCGACGTGAAGCCGATATGAGAGTTGACTAAAGTTTAGTCTCCCTCAAACAACGAATGATTTGTGGATGGTTAGCCAGCTGCCACCTGCCACCTCTTGAGAGACCAAAGTCAGTTTGTTCACGGATGGGTTTCTTATAGATGGTCAAGACCATGAATAGTTGTAGCTAATGAATGAATCGGGGAATTCAGAGATCCGTGAACGAACGGTCGAGACTGTGAGTGGTTATAGCCAGCGGATGAGTTTTCCAGATGGTCAAGATCGTGAATGGTTGTAGCTAAGTGGCTGAGTTTCTCACGAAAGACCTAGATAAGTAAACGATTAAGGTATATTCACACATAAAGAGAGAGATAGTTTAGGAATTCATGCACGAAGACAGTCCTTATATTGAAAAATGAATAGAAAAGTGATGAAATTAAATAGAACTAGGATATCTATCAATAAGCTTAAACTTTTAGGTCAGATTGATTATCAGCCTCTGTTAAGGCCGTGTTCCCCTCTGGCAGCCCACATAACTCTCTAACACAAACTAGCAACAAGGAGGCTGATCCTCTGACATGACGCAAGGATCTAAATCTAATAGTTTAAGTTTTTGGGTCGATTGTGATTATTCGCACAAGTTGACCTCGAAATATCCACCTTTTAATATCTCTTTACAATTGGAGCTCTAGTTTAGACATCGCAATAGTAACAAGAAAACATGGTGACTTGAGTAAAATGTCTACACTAAGGAAAACACACACATTTAATAATGCCTGAACAAATTTTGTTAAGATTTGAAGCATGTCATTAATGAAGTCTGCAGTTGCTTCTGCTTGAAATCATCAGAGGTTCCTTGTTTTGTTACATGGATTTCTCTGGACAATTAGGCGTCAAAATATTATTGAAATTAATTTAATGTAAATAAAAAAATCATTTATATGATTAGTGATTAAAACTCTGTACAGATTCGTGCCTTGAAGCAACAGTAAGCTCGAGTCCTGATTGCTTGCGTGGTTACTCGGCATGAATTCAATGCAGGGGCTTGGAATGAGGAAATGAGTGTATCACAAAGCAAAGAACCCAAAGTTTGAGGGTGTGAAAATATACCCATTTATAAATTTATCTTACTAATCAATTTGTCTCTTTCTCTCGTTTATTAGGCCAATTCTGGAAGGATGCGAGCACGAATCTTTTCCACTCAAAATATAACCCTCCGACATTCGAAATATAAGATCCACTCCGTTGAAATTGATCTATATTATTTCAAGTATCTATAACCAAAAATCAAGTGCCCATCCATCATGCGGTCAAAATGGACGGCCGAAAGTAGTGAGTTGGTTAGATCAATGACTTTAGACATACAAATTCTCGATCCAGCTATTTGATCATGATCTAAACGTTTAGAAACCCCTACAAATTAATTTTTATTAGGTTTCAAATGTTATACACCGTTAAACTAACCAACTCACTATTTAGACCGCCTGAATTTCTCGTACTCGATGCATGAGTAAAAAGTATTTAATATAGATTAACTTCAACGGAGTGGATCTCGTATTTGAATGACGTATGATTGTATTTGAGTGTGAAGGATTCGTGTCCGAATCCTTTTGGAAGGACACAAGTCTATCTATCTCTCTTTATATATAAAAAGAGAGAGAGATAGACTTGTGTAGTTTCGAAAGAATTCGAGTCCGAATCCTTCGCATTTAAATTTCAACCATACATCATCCGAATAAAAGATCCATTTCATTGAAGTTAATCTATATTACTTCAAGTATCTATAAAACACAAATCAAGTATTTTAAATACTTTTGTCCATGCATCAAGTAGGGAAAAAATGGACGGCCTAAATAGTGAATTGGTTAGTTTAACAGTGTAGAACATTTGAAAACTAACAAAAATTGGTTTGTAAGAGTTTTTCAATTTTTAGATAATGATCAAATGGCCAGATCGAGAACTTGTATGTCCAAAGATATAGATCTAACCAACTTCACTACTTTCTGCCGTCCATTTTACGCTTGATGGATGGTTAAAAAGTATTCAAGACATTTGATTTTTTATTTTTAACTATAGGTCAATTTTAACAAAGTGGATCTTGTATTTGAATATTAGATTTTGATATTTAAGTGAGAAAAATTCAGGCTCGAATCCTTCTGGAACTACACAAGTCTGATACTCTTTATATACATACACACTACACACTGCTCTAAAAAACACCAGTTGGACTGTTACAAAAAGGTTCCGTCTGTCAATTTTGACCTTAAGTAGAAAAATCATTTATTTTATTTGAAAACTTTAGTTATAATATAATTAAATATCACTATTTTAATAATTTTTATTTTTTAACTAATAAATATTGTTTCAGCATTTAATGATTTTTGAGTCTCAATAATCCCAATGTAGTTTTGATTTTATTTTTTTTTATCCGTCTCTCATCAACATCCAACAACATCTATCTCACACATTGATTTTTGCATCTCGATCCAAGTTTCCAAATACCCATTTTTATATTTTTAAATCTGATACCATTTACACATTAAATAATGTACAAGTTATTACCAATACTATTATAAAAAGCAACAGTTGGAATGTGACAAAAAGATTCCTTCTGTCACTTTAGTCTTTTAGAAATTTATTTCATTTCTCATGACAAACTTTAAAGATATAAACTGTCAAACAAGGATATTTTAGTAAAATTAAATATTATTAAATTCATGATTGTAAATCACCTAGAGGGGAGGTGAATAGGTGAAGGCTAATCTAATGGTCACTTAATGATGAATGATGCAAATAATGCGGAAGCTAAAAACAATTATGACCAAATTAAAACTTTTACACTAAACACTATGTATAACAAAAGAGTGTTGCCGAATTCCCTGTGAAGGGCTCTGGACAAACTCCTCTAGATTCCCCTTGAATGGGTTGAGCTGCCGCGTTGGCTCTTTTGGTTGAATACTGTTGGCCCAAAGGCCTTCCACCCTAGTTTTGATGATGATTAACTCATGTAGTTATGTTTACTAATAATCTTGTATTGTTTAAGTTTCAGATCATTAACCAAGATATTAGTTGGTGATTAGCTTCAACAAGGTGTTTGGAAGCTTATCATGGTGATTCCGGTGCCAAAACTTAAAGATCATACCTTTGCACTCGGTGGATCGCGTTTGGGAGCAAGTCTACTTGAAGATGGAAAATCGTCAAGAGACTTAGGTATCCTAGTTTAGATTATGAGTTTTTAGATCCATTTGTAAAGTTTAGAATAGTTGATATGCTCAAGTGCACACATATACACACGTTTCATGATTTGGATTTGGTTTTCATGAATAGTAAATCAAAACAAGTTTACTTTCTTTCTATGTATATTAGATATGTTCTAGATATACATACATGGTTTAAACGTGCTAAACAAACTTATTTTGATATCCCTATTCATGTGTTGAAAAGCCAAGTTTGATAAAAATACAAGAGTTTGTTTTTGATAAAAATGAGAAGAAACAAAAATGATTTCATATGCTTGATATTTGAGTAGAAATGATTATCACATGTTTCAATATCAATGCTATATGATAAAACAAGTTTATGAAATTTTCAGAAAAGATAGAAGTTTTTAAAAGAATTTTTCTAACATGTTTTATACCAGTTTTGGACCCAGACTGACCTGTCAGGCCTGAACGGTCGACCGAGCGGTCGACCGCACCTAAGGCCGGTCGACCGCGCGGTCGACCGACGTGCACAGACTTGTGCACGTCTGGCAGCCAGGGGGCCGGTCGACCGGACGGTCGACCGCTGCAGAGAGCTCTGCTCTCTGTTTGTTTCGGTCGACCGGAGGTTCCAACGGGTCAAAATATGACCGTTGGACGGTCGACCGGCCGGTCGACCGTTAGCCCAGTCAGGCTGACACGTCAGCCTAACGGCTAGTTTTCTATTTGGCCTATATAAACCCCATCTCTTTGGGATTTTGGCCAAGGTTTTTACAAGAGAAAAATACCCTGTTTTCAGAGTTTAAAAACAAGTTTTTTAAAAGAGTTTTTGTGCTAAAAAGATTGATTCTTATTTGTTTTGGGTTTTTGGAAAATCAAAGAAAAATAGATTTTTGGGATTTTGATTTGGTCTTTTATTCCTATCATCTACAAGAGATTTCCCAAGAAGTTTTTCTTTGTTGCTTGTTTCCAATAACACCTAGTTTTCCACACTTGAGCTATCACCTATCCTAATCTATTAGGATCTTGTTTTTGTGGAAAAAGAAAAGAGAAAAGAAAAGAGAGATTGTGTTTGTGGTCTTTGTAACCACTTATTGTAAACCCTCCTTGCTTTTGTTGAATCCCTCTTTGGTAGAGGTGATCGGAGTGGTATTGGTTTGGATCCCTCTTAGGTAGAGGTGATTGTGTTGGTTGTGAGCCTCTTCGGTAGAGGTGGTTGTTGTTGGTTGTTGGCCTCGGTGGAGGTTGTTGTATTGAGAGAGGAGTTAGGTACTCCTAGTGGTGTAACAAATCCTTCTCGGTGAAGTTTCCCTCGGTGGGAGATAGTGGATTGGAAATTCTACACGGTGGTGTAGGCGGGGATGTAGAGCAAGGTGCTCGAACCTCGAAACATATCTTGGTCTTTGCGATTGATCCATTGTCTCTCTAACTCTCTCTCATTTATATTGTGCAAAGCATCATTCATAATGTAATATCCCTAATCTAAACTACTGTATTTTTATTTTCTCCAAGTATTTATTTTGAGTTAATGAGTATTTTTATTTAATCAAGTTAAATTATTATTTTTCCTAAGATTATTATTATTAAGTATGAAAATTATTTTGAGACAGTAGATAGTAATTTGACATTTTATATTACCATTATTATTATTGATTGATATTTAAATATTATTTCCAGTGTTTCATTAAGGTCATATTGTTTATTAATATTTTTACTCCATGGTGATTATTATTTATTGTTAATGTATTATTATTCTATTGTTGGCATTCAGTAATTATGATTTGCGTTACTATTATTTTATTTATTTAGTTTGGATATTGGCATTGGTACTTATGTTATTTATTCAGGTTGTGTTCACTTGTTGGCCTCTCTCCTTACTTCCCATTTGCCCATTGATGATCCTATGACTATTTGGATTCTAGCCCATTATCCATACTCTTGTTGTCTTGATCCTTATACCCATTATGAGACCCGATGCCATACCCGTTATCTATCCATACCCACTTCTATTCCTTGATCCTAACCCGCAAACCCAATACCCATTAACCCACCCTATATATATTTCCTAATCCTAATCAAACCCTAAACCTAATCTAATCTACCTTCTCTCCCAAACCCAGCCGCTCCATCATCAGCCGAGTTCCGCAGCAGGCCTGGCGCACACAGCCTTGGCGCCCCAACCTCTCCCGAGCACGCACAGCGCCCAGATCCTGTAAGACCCCTCCTGGCCGTGAGCTTCTCCACCACGGCAGGGACCCCACAGCCCGGGCACCACTCTTCCTTGGCGAGATCTCTCGTGCGCGCTGTGGAGCACAGCCCTACCAAGCCGCAACATTTTACAACCTGCACCCATCTTCTCCCTTGCGAATAATGCTGCCGAAACCCCCAGCCAATGGCCGCCCTTTCCCTGTTTAATGTATTTGGAAAGGTGGGTGTGTTGCATTGGCCGACTCCAACAACCACAGCACCAGGCCGAGACACCTGTGCCTTGAACGTGAGTGCTTCTCCATTCATTGCCTTTCTTCCTTTCACTTTCATTTTATGTTCATACATAGTTAGTTGATTGGTAAGTATTAATTAACTTGTTGGATATTGTTAATTGATATGTATGTTGAATTATGTATATGTAATTATATTTATAATTTATGGATGGGTATGTACCTTGTTTTCATTGGATGTCCCTTTTCATGTTTAGCTCACGGCTACAACAAAGGGCAAGCCAAATTTCCTCCCATTGGCCAAGCTCCTTTCCCCATTGGCTAAGCCAACGTGGGCCCCTTCCTTTGATTGGCTGTAAGTATTCTCTCCCCATCTTGCAAATATTAAATATATTTTAATTGGTGCATGTGGTGTTTGATATAAATTGTGCTAATGAATTTATTGCATGGGTATTGTTGATTATTTGTGTGTTTTATTTCATGTGTGAGCACCTTACTTCGAACCATTTTCGGGCTCTCCGCGGGACGCCGTTGATCGACGTCGGCGAGCGCGAAGACACCCCACGCCCTTCACGGCGAGTTGCTCTATCCAACGACACCCTCCGCGACCCCGGACGCCTCCGTCGGAGCCTCCATCGGTGCGCCGCAAGTTGCCCCGAGGTTAGCGTTATTTTCATGTATTATGGCAATATCGTAATAATTGGGAAGTTCTTATTAAATGTGTGTGTTTGTGTGTGTGCGTGAGTGTCTTTGATGGTGATATGCAAGCATGTGTATGCATGTTTGTGGATTAAATAATGTATAGGTATTTATAATTAATAATAGGTATTTATTAAATTGGACATGTATGTATGTGCATGCTTGTTTATGTACGTGTACGCGCATATGTTCGTTTGCAAGTGTGGGTGTTTAGCGTGTATTTATAATTATTTGTATATATTGGTTGCGTGTTATAGCATTTTGGGTTTGTTTGGTGAGATCTGGACCAGCAACAGCGACAACAACAAGAAGGACAGCCGTGCACCATCCAGACCGCTCCCATCTTCCCGGGCGAGCAGCGAGTTCTCCTGATCCACGCCAAGTCATCGTCGGAGACCGACACGGTGGCCTTCTCCAGCACCCTGGCCACCCTCCCGTGCAGTCCGTTGGCGAGGAACCGCACCACAGCGACCATGGCAGCGACTTGCCCGGCGACGCGCACAGCAGATCCAGATTCAGACCAGCAGCACAAGCAGCGGGCGAGCGGCGATTCCAGGCCCTTCCGACCAGCGCGAGATCCCCAGATTGCAGCCAGGTCTTCCCCAGGACCCTGGCTACTTCCCTATGCAGTCCGACAGCGAAGAGCGGCGCCACGGCGACCGTAACGGCGACTCGCCCGGTAACGCGCAGATTCCCCAAGGTGAGTGTTTACTCCTTTCGGTTCCGTTTCTTTATATGTAATTGATTATATTTTGATTTAATTGTGTACATAGAATAATGTGGACATTGTGTATGTTGATATGTGCAAGAGAGGTTACATATACATATTTGTATTGTGTGGGAGATTAGGCGTTGTAGTGCCTCTGTCTTCTGTTCTGGCAGAAGGCTAGTCGACTTGCCTTGTCCCTAGTCGACTTGGACTACCTCTATAGTCGACTAATTTGAGTCTGTTAGTTGTGTTTGGTTCCTTGATGGATGGTAAACTTCACCCATGAGTTGTGTAATGAGTATAGATGGTGTTCATGACTTTGGGAGAGGGATATTGGATGGAATGACTTGATCAATAGAATTTAGATGCATGTACATGTTATGGTACCTAGTATCAAGATATCATGATGGAACTTAGATGCATGTATATGATATGTTGTGGTACCGTGTGTTGGGATATCATGATTGATCTTAATAGAAGAGGGTATTGTGGAGTCTTATGGATCAGAGTTGTCTGTTAAAGTGAGACGATTAGTACTGGATATTGTGATATGATGGAACAACAATTATTATATCAGACTACTAGACGAGTAATGGAACTAGATGATTATAGAACTATTGGGATTATGAATTGGTTGTGATGACTTGGATCTATAGTTGAATATATGAGAACTATCAGATGATATGTCGTTGATGTTAAATATCAGTAGTAGCCATTCTATGTTGCAGCTATTTGAGGACATGTTAGATATGATCTTACTTTATCAAAGGATTAGAGATCTTGATGATTGGATGATATATGGACTATTTCAGAGTTGGACTGAGATTTGGACTGGACTTGAGTTATAGAGGACAGTTGATATATTTTATGTAAAGGACTTCCAGACTTGTTATTCTCTCTTTGTTAACAACTTAAGTGATGATTCATTCAGATATTAATGTGGACTTGTTATGATGTTAGAGACTGGATTACTGTAGTTGATAGAGATCGGGTTATTATGATGGTGATCTATTCGATGTCAATGATCTTGTACTTCAGAGCTTATATGAGTTGGTAGAGATGTATATCGGCTATTGTTATATGCAGTACAGGCATATGAGATATCCATCAGTTCTAGATGAGACTGGCTATTGAGTATTATCTACTGTTATTGTATAAATCCATGTTATTGAAAGTTACTGGGAAAATATTGTTGGACCGTAACACTTTCATTGTTATATTGTTCTACCGTTTATACGGTAATACTGTTCATATTGTCATTGTCACATTGATATTGTTACTGTTACATACCGTCCCAGTAATTGACATGACATGGATATTGATTGTTATAAATAATAATATACATTGACTGATTTAACTGAATTGAATAATAATAATGTAAATTGACAACTTACACTGGGATTGGGGAAATTGATGGAGGAGACAGCGTCTGTATTTTGGGTGGACCTAGGATACAGGTTGCGCAGCCGAGATACGGTCCACTGCAGGGTTCCGGGGGATGACTGACATCCCGTATTGTCCATATTGTCATTGTATTGACACATTGTTATTGTTATTGTTATTGACTACCTAGCGGTAAGACCTGGTTCAGCGCCAGGTGATTGGGCCGTGGTTCCGGGTATGTACGGAACCCACCTAAAGCATGGACAAAGTCTCTTCTATTAATTTCAATAACTTAGGACCCTGATTGACACGTGTAGTAGGCGTAGTATGGGATGCGCCTATTACAGGTGGCAATTAGTGTTTGCTGACGTAATAAATAATAATGAACTGTTAATGTATTGTGACTGGCATTAATCACCTGACTGTACATTTGTATCACCGTGATAGACACATGACCATAACCATGACTGGATTGTATTACAACTAGTGACATGCTAGGTTCACACCATAATGTTAGTGTTGTTTACAGTTATGTTAGTTACCTTGTTTTACATACTGGGTGTTATTCAGTGTTTATCATGTTATTCAGTCTTTTTATATCTGCAGTTGATCTTACTATTATATATATGCACATGGTTTCTTCTGCACGAGCTGTTTCTCCTTTACACACACACACTCATTATGGTCGCGTTCTGACGACCCTGGATTTGCACGTCCAGATATTGGACGGTTGGTTTCCTTTGTGCAGGTGTTCGTTGGGACCGTCCGTAATGCAAGGAGCTGGACTCTCTTCCTTTGATTCTGGTATACTTGCATTTTATTCATGTTATTATTCTTTGATTCCTGTATATCACCTTTGATTTCTATTCAGCTGTCATTTTCTTCCTGTTATTCATTGCTATCAGGTGTAGTCTTATATGTATTATTGCAGTGTTCTTTGATCATTATGCTTCCGATTCATAGCTTGTTCGGGTTACAACTTAGGCTTAGCGTATATACGTGGGGTATTATCCACGCGTATATACGTCGCCATAACGACTCCGTATCTTTAGGATCGGGGCGTTACAGAGTGGTATCAGAGCCTAGGTTTTCGACTTGCGATCTTGAATTTTGACTCTTGTTTCGCAAGAGAGACCTAGTTCTTACCGGTAACTTGAATGAGTTATAATTACACTGCAATATACATATACTATTTACGTGATAATATTGGCTCCATTTGGAATTGATCGTCCTCCCTTTGGAATTCCGTTCTTGATCTGTTGATATTCATGATTCTAACACTTCAATTAGAGTGATTTGGATGTCCATCTTGATTTCATCCTTCCTTCCTATTCATTCCTCCTGATTCTATCTCTTGAGATCGGTTACTCCATGTTGAAGCTGGTAGCAGAGATCAGAGTAGCGCAGCGGAAGCGTGGTGTCCCAACGAGGCGACATGGAAGATTGTTGTGTTCTCTCTTGATCTTTGATTTTGTACCGTTCTCTACCTTATTTGAATTTCGAGGACGAAATTTTTATTAAGGTGGTAGAATGTAATATTCCTAATCTAAACTACTGTATTTTTATTTTCTCCAAGTATTTATTTTGAGTTAATGAGTATTTTTATTTAATCAAGTTAAATTATTATTTTTCTAAGATTATTATTATTAAGTATGAAAATTATTTTGAGACAGTAGATAGTAATTTGACATTTTATATTACCATTATTATTATTGATTGATATTTAAATATTATTTCCAGTGTTTCATTAAGGTCATTATTGTTTATTAATATTTTTACTCCATTGTGATTATTATTTATTGTTAATGTATTATTATTCTATTGTTGGCATTCAGTAATTATGATTTGCGTTACTATTATTTTATTTATTTAGTTTGGATATTGGCATTGGTACTTATGTTATTTATTCAGGTTGTGTTCACTTGTTGGCCTCTCTCCCTACTTCCCATTTGCCCATTGATGATCCTATGACTATTTGGATTCTAGCCCATTATCCATACTCTTGTTGTCTTGATCCTTATACCCATTATGAGACCCGATGCCATACCCGTTATCTATCCATACCCACTTCTATTCCTTGATCCTAACCCGCAAACCCAATACCCATTAACCCACCCTATATATATTTCCTAATCCTAATCAAACCCTAAACCTAATCTAATCTACCTTCTCTCCCAAACCCAGCCGCTCCATCATCAGCCGAGTTCCGCAGCAGGCCTGGCGCACACAGCCTTGGCGCCCCAACCTCTCCCGAGCACGCACAGCGCCCAGATCCTGTAAGACCCCTCCTGGCCGTGAGCTTCTCCACCACGGCAGGGACCCCACAGCCCGGGCACCACTCTTCCTTGGCGAGATCTCTCGTGCGCGCTGTGGAGTACAGCCCTACCAAGCCGCAACATTTTACAACCTGCACCCATCTTCTCCCTTGCGAATAATGCTGCCGAAACCCCCAGCCAATGGCCGCCCTTTCCCTGTTTAATGTATTTGGAAAGGTGGGTGTGTTGCATTGGCCGACTCCAACAACCACAGCACCAGGCCGAGACACCTGTGCCTTGAACGTGAGTGCTTCTCCATTCATTGCCTTTCTTCCTTTCACTTTCATTTTATGTTCATACATAGTTAGTTGATTGGTAAGTATTAATTAACTTGTTGGATATTGTTAATTGATATGTATGTTGAATTATGTATATGTAATTATATTTATAATTTATGGATGGGTATGTACCTTGTTTTCATTGGATGTCCCTTTTCATGTTTAGCTCACGGCTACAACAAAGGGCAAGCCAAATTTCCTCCCATTGGCCGAGTTCCTTTCCCCATTGGCTAAGCCAACGTGGGCCCCTTCCTTTGATTGGCTGTGAGTATTCTCTCCCCATCTTGCAAATATTAAATATATTTTAATTGGTGCATGTGGTGTTTGATATAAATTGTGCTAATGAATTTATTGCATGGGTATTGTTGATTATTTGTGTGTTTTATTTCATGTGTGAGCACCTTACTTCGAATCATTTTCGGGCTCTCCGCGGGACGCCGTTGATCGACGTCGGCGAGCGCGAAGACACCCTACGCCCTTCACGGCAAGTTGCTCTATCCAACGACACCCTCCGCGACCCCAGACGCCTCCGTCGGAGCCTCCATCGGTGCGCCGCAAGTTGCCCCGAGGTTAGCGTTATTTTCATGTATTATGGCAATATCGTAATAATTGGGAAGTTCTTATTAAATGTGTGTGTTTGTGTGTGTGCGTGAGTGTCTTTGATGGTGATATG
The DNA here is from genome assembly GCA_038442645.1 of Agave tequilana. Lineage (NCBI taxonomy): Eukaryota > Viridiplantae > Streptophyta > Magnoliopsida > Asparagales > Asparagaceae > Agave > Agave tequilana. Next base: position 33,939 of record JAVJIF010004338.1, read on the forward strand.
CAAGCATGTGTATGCATGTTTGTGGATTAAATAATGTATAGGTATTTATAATTAATAATAGGTATTTATTAAATTGGACATGTATGTATGTGCATGCTTGTTTATGTACGTGTACGCGCATATGTTCGTTTGCAAGTGTGGGTGTTTAGCGTGTATTTATAATTATTTGTATATATTGGTTACGTGTTATAGCATTTTGGGTTTGTTTGGTGAGATCTGGACCAGCAACAGCGACAACAACAAGGACAGCCGTGCACCATCCAGACCGCCCCCATCTTCCCGGGCGAGCAGCGAGTTCTCCTGATCCACGCCAAGTCGTCGTCGGAGACCGACACGGTGGCCTTCTCCAGCACCCTGGCCACCCTCCCGTGCAGTCCGTTGGCGAGGAACCGCACCACAGCGACCATGGCAGCGACTCGCCCGGCGACGCGCACAGCAGATCCAGATTCAGACCAGCAGCACAAGCAGCGGGCGAGCGGCGATTCCAGGCCCTTCCGACCAGCGCGAGATCCCCAGATTGCAGCCAGGTCTTCCCCAGGACCCTGGCTACTGCCCTATGCAGTCCGACAGCGAAGAGCGGCGCCACGGCGACCGTAACGGCGACTCTCCCGGTAACGCGCAGATTCCCCAAGGTGAGTGTTTACTCCTTTCGGTTCCGTTTCTTTATATGTAATTGATTACATTTTGATTTAATTGTGTACATAGAATAATGTGGACATTGTGTATGTTGATATGTGCAAGAGAGGTTACATATACATATTTGTATTGTGTGGGAGATTAGGCGTTGTAGTGCCTCTGTCTTCTGTTCTGGCAGAAGGCTAGTCGACTTGCCTTGTCCCTAGTCGACTTGGACTACCTCTATAGTCGACTAATTTGAGTCTGTTAGTTGTGTTTGGTTCCTTGATGGATGGTAAACTTCACCCATGAGTTGTGTAATGAGTATAGATGGTGTTCATGACTTTGGGAGAGGGATATTGGATGGAATGACTTGATCAATAGAATTTAGATGCATGTACATGTTATGGTACCTAGTATCAAGATATCATGATGGAACTTAGATGCATGTATATGATATGTTGTGGTACCGTGTGTTGGAATATCATGATTGATCTTAATAGAAGAGGGTATTGTGGAGTCTTATGGATCAGAGTTGTCTGTTAAAGTGAGACGATTAGTACTGGATATTGTGATATGATGGAACAACAATTATTATATCAGACTACTAGACGAGTAATGGAACTAGATGATTATAGAACTATTGGGATTATGAATTGGTTGTGATGACTTGGATCTATAGTTGAATATATGAGAACTATCAGATGATATGTCGTTGATGTTAAATATCAGTAGTAGCCATTCTATGTTGCAGCTATTTGAGGACATGTTAGATATGATCTTACTTTATCAAAGGATTAGAGATCTTGATGATTGGATGATATATGGACTATTTCAGAGTTGGACTGAGATTTGGACTGGACTTGAGTTATAGAGGACAGTTGATATATTTTATGTAAAGGACTTCCAGACTTGTTATTCTCTCTTTGTTAACAACTTAAGTGATGATTCATTCAGATATTAATGTGGACTTGTTATGATGTTAGAGACTGGATTACTGTAGTTGATAGAGATCGGGTTATTATGATGGTGATCTATTCGATGTCAATGATCTTGTACTTCAGAGCTTATATGAGTTGGTAGAGATGTATATCGGCTATTGTTATATGCAGTACAGGCATATGAGATATCCATCAGTTCTAGATGAGACTGGCTATTGAGTATTATCTACTGTTATTGTATAAATTCATGTTATTGAAAGTTACTGGGAAAATATTGTTGGACCGTAACACTTTCATTGTTATATTGTTCTACCGTTTATACGGTAATACTGTTCATATTGTCATTGTCACATTGATATTGTTACTGTTACTATACCGTCCCAGTAATTGACATGACATGGATATTGATTGTTATAAATAATAATATACATTGACTGATTTAACTGAATTGAATAATAATAATGTAAATTGACAACTTACACTGGGATTGGGGAAATTGATGGAGGAGACAGCGTCTGTATTTTGGGTGGACCTAGGATACAGGTTGCGCAGCCGAGATACGGTCCACTGCAGGGTTCCGGGGGATGACTGACATCCCGTATTGTCCATATTGTCATTGTATTGACACATTGTTATTGTTATTGTTATTGACTACCTAGCGGTAGGACCTGGTTCAGCGCTAGGTGATTGGGCCGTGGTTCCGGGTATGTACGGAACCCACCTAAAGCATGGACAAAGTCTCTTCTATTAATTTCAATAACTTAGGACCCTGATTGACACGTGTAGTAGGCGTATTATGGGATGCGCCTATTACAGGTGGCAATTAGTGTTCGCTGACGTAATAAATAATAATGAACTGTTAATGTATTGTGACTGGCATTAATCACCTGACTGTACATTTGTATCACTGTGATAGACACATGACCATAACCATGACTGGATTGTATTACAACTAGTGACATGCTAGGTTCACACCATAACGTTAGTGTTGTTTACAGTTATGTTAGTTACCTTGTTTTACATACTGGGTGTTATTCAGTGTTTATCATGTTATTCAGTCTTTTTATATCTGCAGTTGATCTTACTATTATATATATGCACATGGTTTCTTCTGCACGAGCTGTTTCCCCTTTACACACACACACTCATTATGGTCGCGTTCTGACGACCCTGGATTTGCACGTCCAGATATTGGACGGTTGGTTTCCTTTGTGCAGGTGTTCGTTGGGACCGTCCGTAATGCAAGGAGCTGGACTCTCTTCCTTTGATTCTGGTATACTTGCATTTTATTCTTGTTATTATTCTTTGATTCCTGTATATCACCTTTGATTTCTATTCAGCTGTCATTTTCTTCCTGTTATTCATTGCTATCAGGTGTAGTCTTATATGTATTATTGCAGTGTTCTTTGATCATTATGCTTCCGATTCATAGCTTGTTCGGGTTACAACTTAGGCTTAGCGTATATACGTGGGGTATTATCCACGCGTATATACATCGCCATAACGACTCCGTATCTTTAGGATCGGGGCGTTACACATAACATCATATCATATTTGCTTGTGTTGAGCATAATTCATATTGCCATATCTATTTGCTTGTGTTGTGCCTTGCATATTTCATATTGCTATATCTTGTATATGCTTGGTTGTTTGTGTGTGCCTCACTTGTACCTAATCAACAAGAGCTTCACATAGCACCTCAACCCATTCAAGGGGAATCAAGAGGAGTTAGTCCAGAGCCCTTCACGGGGAATTCGGCTACACTTGTTGATTGTATTAAGTGTGATTGCAAGATTTGCATTAGCTTCCGCATTTAGCGCACATGGTTGCACATTTGTATTCTAGATTAGCACTTACACCTATTCACCCCCCCTCTAGGTGTTTTTCAATTGGTATCAGAGCTAGTGCTCCTGATACTTAGGCTTAACATCCTAGGAGTGAGATCCATTTGCTTGCTAATCTATTTGTTTGCATTTGCTTGTTTGCACACATTTAGTTTACCATGGCCTTCATGACCCCACCTATGTATGACCCTTCCAACATTCATGTTTGGAAGATTAGGATGACCGTTTATTTACAAACCCTAGGTCATAAAGTTTATCTTGCTATTACCAAGGAATCCTTCCTTAGTGATCGCAATCATATAGGGGCCAATGCACAAGCCCTAGAGGCCATTAGAAGCACTTTATCTAAAGATTATCTTTTATGTGTTTCTAACTTTGATTCCGCTTTTGTAGTGTGGAACAAGTTGACAACCACCAACACCTCCAAGCTTCAAGTCCAAATCCAACAAGAAGAGGAATCTAGTGGAGAATCCGAACCACAACAATGCTATATGGTCCAAGGGAATGACTCCCTTGAGGTACAATCGGAACTTCAACTAGATAGTGATGATGCTAGTTCTTCATATGATGATATTGTAGATCCCCATGCTTTGAATGAAGAACTATCCATAGTTTGTGAAAAATTAATAGAAAACTATAAAGTTTTGAAAAAGAAGAGTGTAGGCATTAATAATGAAAATAAAAATTTGATTGCTAGACTTGATGTTGTTTTGTAAGAGAAAGAGGAGATTGCTAATGAGAGGGATTCATTAAAATCTCAACTTGATCTTGCACTTAAAGAAAATGAGTTTTTGAAAAATAAAAATGATTGCCATGTTCTTTTGAAGAAAAATGATAACTTGTCTTCAAAAGTTGATTTTATTTTAAAAGAGAATGTTGATTTGAAAAATAAAATTATTTCCATTTCAAATGATTTAGATGTGTTTAAAGAAAAATGTTGTTTTGAAAAATAAGATTGATGAACATGTTTGCCATGCTAGTGTAGCTTCTTCATCTAGTCTACCTAATGCATGTACCTCTTCTTCTAGGATTAATGATGATATTTGTATGTTGAAGAAGAGAGTAGATTGTTTGGGCTCCACTATGAGCCAATGTGCCATGAACCACACTCGCTTGGAAACCTTGGTTCGTAAGAAACAAGTTCCAACTTTTATGCATGCACATCCTCCACGGCATACACATGCTCCTCACGGACACCATCACACGTATGCTCATGTGTACACTTGTACACATTGTGGTCGTAAGGCCATCTTGCTAAATTTTGTTATGATAGAATAAATGTTTCAAATTTAGCAAAGAAATTTGTTTGAGTTAGGGAAGGACTAACCCCCATGGACCCAAAAGACAATGGGTACCAAAGACCACCCCTCCTATTGTTTTTGATGTAGGTGTGGGCTCTCACATGACGTGAGAGTGATGACACCTTAGAGTGGATGCGTTCCGGACTTAAAGGAAATCAAATGGATGCATCACTTTCAAGGGAAAGTTTGGTGGAGAGGACCACTTTTGTTTTGGAGAAATAAAGCGGTGCCCTCATTGGCTTTGGTATCGAATCTCTAACTCCTTATGTTTACATGCTTTCCATGTTTATTTCTCATAGCATGATTTGATGTTTAGTGATCATCATGAATATGTCATGTTAATTAGATTAGTGTTATACTTATTAGTTGGTTGAAACATCCATATTTTATATGGACTTATTTGTATGACCTAGATCTAATGCACATGCATGTACATATTGATCATTTATGATTTGTATTTCATATTGATGTTTTATAGCATGTTTTCATTGTCTATGAATTAGTATGTAAATACCATGTTTATTAGATCCTTGACACTCATGTTTAGCATTTTGAGACACCCATGTTTAATATAGACCATTATTTTTGTGTTCTCACCGTTTGTTTAGCTATCATGTTTATCATAGGTTTAATAACATATGTATGGGCATGATAATCATGTTTTTCGACACTAATATAAATCCTAGTCTAAATGATTTGTGTTTTGTTTTTATGCTTTATCTCTTGATTACATGTTTAGATGTTAGTTTTCATTAAAACTAGAAGATTTATATTTGTACATATGATGGGCTACAAATAAATCTATATATGTTTGGGATTGAATGCTTGTTTGTTCCCATTAGATGTGCTAGTATAGTCTAGTTTTGATGATTCATACATTTTAAACCTGTATTCCATTTTTGGTATTGTTTTTATGATTATGAGTTTTCATTTCATGTATATGTGTATTTTGCCAAACTTGAAGATATACATGTATACCCCTTGAGTCATTTGCCTTTCATGCAAATATCTATTATGGACTCAAAGTGTGTTTAAGGGATATGTATGTATACTTCTTGTGTTGACAAATCATACATATACCTTGAAAAGAATTGGTATCAAATTGTTTTAATGAAAAGCTAAATTTTCATACTTTTCATGCTTTTCATGTTTTTTTTGAATTGGTATTTAAACTTCATGTATATGTTTACCTTGTCCAAACTATTAGATATACATGAATATCCATTTTGAACCACGTGCCTTCATGCATATATCCTTGTGGACTCGTTTGTATCTTGGATATGTATGTATACTTTGGTTTGTATTAGACATACATATGCCTTGAAGATTAAATAATATTAATTTTTAGTTTTCTTGTTTAAAGGAATAATTGAACTTAATTGAACAAATTTTCATGATTGTGATCTCCATACTTGACTTGTACACTCACATTTATTATTTGCTCATGTTTTGTTTTCATGAGACATTTTTATACTTAATTGGATTAGAGTGTTGATTATCATGTGGATTTCATTTTGGGGGTGTTTGGATGCAAGGAAGTGGGCGGAAGTAAGGAAATGAGGAAGTATAATTGCTTACTTCCCTATCTATCCAAACATCAGAAAAAATAAGAAAACTCCTTTTCCTTCTCTCTTTTCTCTTTTACACAACCATTTCCTCGCTTCTAAAGTGCTACAGTTAATTTTGTGGTCATGTAAATCTCATTTATAATAAGTTGTAGCACAAAACAGTTAATTTTTTGATCATGTAAATCTCACTTGCATTCTAATTACAGTCTATTTTTTATTTTTCTTAATTAATTTTTATTTTAATATTATTTTGCGGTCAACTTTGTGGTCAACTTTTCCACTTTCACTTTCACATTACCATCCAAACACCGGAAAAAACATAACATTTTCGAAATTCACACTTCCTGTAACGCCCCGCTCCCGCAGGTACGGGGACGTTATGGCGATGTACATACACGAGGTGAAAACAACCTCACGCGTACGTTGAGCCTCAATACAGGATATATATACATGAGTTCTAGCATGAAATAGGTACAAGAATACCTGTAGAAAGAGGTCAGTGATCATAACAGATATGAAAAGTGGAGACAAATAAGATAACGGAAATAAAACACCAAGATACCTAGGAATAATCCCGATGAGGAAGCTCCGATGTGACTCCATGGTATTCTCGGATACTACGGTACGCGGATCTCCAATCTGGGCACGCAAACCCAGGGTCGTCAGAAAGCGACCTAATGAGTGGTAAAATGAAGGAGGCAGTAATATATACTATAGTACTACAAGCATGATACTACTATAGATACGTGATGGTGTATACCATATAATAAGCAGTAGGAATATATCAACATGTAAGCAGTAGGAATATGTAAACAGATCATCTTTTACTATCATTATTACCTAACCAGTTATCATCAGGTCATGTCTCTAATCGTATCCAGCTGACGAGTGTACATGCTAGTGGTGCTTTTATAACAGTGAACATGTAGATGGGTATATGCTACCTAACCAGTATACGGTGTGGTGCATAGACAGTGAAGATGTATGCAAGGTATACAGAAAATAGAATATATGCACATAAGCATGAATAGGATGCCACTACAGAAAGTGTAACCTGTATCGGGTAAAGTAACAAATAGACATGTAACATGATATCGGATAAATGATCAGGTACAATAAGAAGTACAACTATACAATAGGAAACATGTATCAGGCAAGTCATGTAACATTATCGGGATCGGGACAGTTCATGTTATTTATACAATAGTAGCAATCAGTACCACCTGGCATTTTAATTACTCTCTTCCAGTGTCACATACCACTGGCAGTTCATACTGGAGCCCGCACTCCAGTCGAACCCATCCGGACATGGCATACGGGTACCATTATCCAAACGAGAGAGTGATCAAATAACAAGTGTTCCCGACGTCACTATTGTGTATACTATTTTATTATGTTAATTGGAAACCCATGGTCGAGGAGTTCTTATCGGGTAGGTGTATCCCGTGCATACCCGGGATCACGGCCTTAAACGGACCCCTGGCTGCTAAGACCAGGGCCCTCCGCTAAGAGGGGAGCACGAATCAAGTAACGGGAGCTCATGGAGCTAGTGGTAGGTAGCACTACCGTCCCCTGCAGTGGGACTAACAATATGGATCCAGTACATCACCCGATAAGATCTAATCAACCGTCAAGTCTCCCCCATACCCAAGTTATCATTATTATCTGATATGTCAAGTATACAATGTAACACGATACATGATATGGGTAACATGATAACTGGACCAGAGCTCTGTTGATAGCATAGAACAATATAACGGGAATCGGGAACAATATATCAGGAACAATATAACGGGAACAATATAACGGGATCAATAGATGTGGAAGTCCACATATCGCATATCAACAGCTCTCATGTCCAGTAACGGGAATATCCATATCAATAACAGGAAACAATCATATAACATGATACGGTAACATGGCACAATAATACATGTAAGATGCACTGTGATCCATATGACAAGAAGATAGAAACAACATATGCATGTGCACTTGTGCGGTGAGCCTATGTAGCAGTGCTGTCGGTGCAACAAGTATCCGTGAGTGGTACATGTATATATCGGTGAGACATGAATACGAAATAAGAGTGTGACGTAGTATCGGTCCAATTATATATATAATATCAATGGTCAGTGGCTCATATCATGTACAGTGCTCTATGTTATTGGTCTCATGCCTGATAGCAATAAAATGACATGCGGTACTTATCTGTATACTGGTGGAACATAGTTGTGTAGCATAAACGGTGTCTAGCATGTATGTCTAGTGACCGTGTAGTGTCATAGAATATTGTAGATCAATATACATGTGACGCTAGTTATCTATCGGTGAGAAAATACATGAAATAAGAGTGTCCAAGTCTATGGTGAAATAATGGACCGAGTATCAGTGGCCGTGCCAATATGATGACTGTGTCCGAGTTGTCTATATCAGAATTTCTTGTTACTACAATTGTTTCGCTATATTATATTACCTAACAATCTTACAGGAATCACCTACTACAATGGGTGTCCAAAAAGTACCAGTTAATAATTAATTATTACAGTCTTTTATCCAGGATTCAGATATATCAATCAATATCACTAAACATGATAAATTATAATTTATAAAATAAAAACACTCACAAACTGTCCATGGGAAGGTAGCTCTCTTTCCCACGATCGCAACGGATCCAGAATCGTCCAAATCGGAGTCCGGATGCTCCCGATATCGCCCGAATATGAAAAGGAATAAAATGGGGTTAAATATGTAATAAAAGTATTGAAATGCAAATAATAAATAATATCAGGGGGTTTCTGAAAATATACCTGTAATGGGTTTCGGATGCGGGTTTGGTGAGATAACGGGTCGGGTGAAGATCCAAACCCAAACCCGTTACTTAAACCAAATGGGTATTGGGTCAATATGGGTTAATGGGTTGTAACTCAACCCAATAGGGCTTAATGGGTTCGGGTTACACCCGAACCCATTTCTCCCCAAAAGCAGCAGCAGCGGCAGCGGCAACAGCCGCTGCCTGCCGCGGCCCTGCAGGCGGCGGTCCCGGCCGCCGGCGGCGGTCCGGTGACCCTGGAGAGAGAGGGGAAGAGAAATAGAGAAAGGGAGAGAGGAAAGAAAAGAAAAGAAAGAAAAGAAGAAGAAGAAAAGGAAGAGGAAGAGAAAGAGGTGGGTGTGGGGGTTGCGGCCTGGGTGTTGCGTCCGCCGCGGCGGCGGCCTGCGGCCTGACGCGGGTTGCCTCCCCTTTGCAGGTGTCTGCAGGTTGCAGCATAGAGAGAGGGAGAGTGATAGTGAGAGAGGGAGAGAAAAGTGTGAGATGGAGAGAGAGAGAGAGTTTGATTAATCTCTCTAATTAGAGAGAGAGAAATAGAGAGAGGGAGGATTTTTAAGGGGGAAAAGAAGAGAGAGAGAGGGCGGTTTAAAGAGGCGGTGGGGGATCTCTCTGGAAAAATGGAGAAGAGGAAAGAATAAGAAAAGAAAAGAAAAGAATAAAAAATAATATTTTAATATTATAATATTGGCCTAAAATGTGACCAGCTCCGAACAGTGCCCAAAAATTACAAAAAATAGAGAATATTATCCTGAGACGTAATATGAAAACGGTTTGCAGAAACTCAATCCGGTTTGCAAATTAAAAAGCCCGGAAGCTGTCGCCGGTACCGGGCGACACCGGTTTGGCCGTATTTCGATAAATTCTGAAAAATCCCCAAAATACCCCAACATAGATAATACGATTCTAAAACACAAGGTGAAAACGGAATCATAAAATACAACTCCATTTGTGAAATAAAAATCGTAAAGCCGGTAATCGGTATCGGTCGACACCGACTACGGAGATTTTCCAAAATAATCCAAAAAATTCCAGAAAATCCTTAAAAATCTAGAATATTAGAAAATAATTTTTAAAACTGAAAGCAACTCAATCGGACTATTACGGAGGTCAAATCAATTTTGTACGTCGTATCGCGTACCGATACGGTGATACGTACACCGGGGATCAGGGGGTTACATTTCTCCCCACCTTATAAAAAATTGCGTCCTCGCAATTTCCAATCAGGTGTGAGAACAATATTTTCAATCCCAAAGTCAAAATGTTACAGGTCCCCGACACTTCCGCTGCGCACTCTGATATCTATAAGGAACTCGGGATGGAGAAGTATGATAGTGAACTACTCCGGACGGATGGAAAGTAAGACGATACAAGGAAAGTAGAAGGAAATCGGATGTTCTGGTTGACAACTGAAAGGAAGTCAGAGAACAGAGTCAAGGAATGAATTGTCAAGGTCATGGTATTCTTGTACTCGTTGCTGGACTCCCCAAATTCAGATACAGATCAGTTAATCTGAACCTGATTGTACTGTTGGTAAGAGCCCGAGGATTGACCTAGGTGGTTACCCACACCAGGTGTGAACCTAGGCTCTGATACCACAATGTAACGCCCCGCTCCCGCAAGTACGGGGACGTTATGGCGACGTACATACGCGAGGTGAAAACAACCTCACGCGTACGTTGAGCCTCAGTACAGGATATATATACATGAGTTCCAGCATGAAATAGGTACAAGAATACCTGTAGAAAGAGGTCAGTGATCATAACAGATATGAAAAGTGGAGACAAATAAGATAACGGAAATAAAACACCAAGATACCTAGGAATAATCCCGATGAGGAAGCTCCGATGTGACTCCATGGTATTCTCGGATACTATGGTACGCGGATCTCCAATCTGGGCACGCAAACCCAGGGTCGTCAGAAAGCGACCTAGTGAGTGGTAAAATGAAGGAGGCAGTAATATATACTATAGTACTACAAGCATGATACTACTATAGATACGTGATGGTGTATACCATATAATAAGCAGTAGGAATATATCAACATGTAAGCAGTAGGAATATGTAAACAGATCATCTTTTACTATCATTATTACCTAACCAGTTATCATCAGGTCATGTCTCTAATCGTATCCAGCTGACGAGTGTACATGCTAGTGGTGCTATTATAACAGTGAACATGTAGATGGGTATATGCTACCTAACCAGTATACGGTGTGGTGCATAGACAGTGAAGATGTATGCAAGGTATACAGAAAATAGAATATATGCACATAAGCATGAATAGGATGCCACTACAGAAAGTGTAACCTGTATCGGGTAAAGTAACAAATAGACATGTAACATGATATCGGATAAATGATCAGGTACAATAAGAAGTATAACTATACAATAGGAAACATGTATCAGGCAAGTCATGTAACATTATCGGGATCGGGACAGTTCATGTTATTTATACAATAGTAGCAATCAGTACCACCTGGTATTTTAATTACTCTCTTCCAGTGTCACATACCACTGGCAGTTCATACTGGAGCCCGCACTCCAGTCGAACCCATCCGGACATGGCATACGGGTACCATTATCCAAACGAGAGAGTGATCAAATAACAAGTGTTCCCGACGTCACTATTGTGTATACTGTTTTATTATGTTAATTGGAAACCCATGGTCGAGGAGTTCTTATCGGGTAGGTGTATCCCGTGCATACCCGGGATCACGGCCTTAAACGGACCCCTGGCTGCTAAGACCAGGGCCCTCCGCTAAGAGGGGAGCACGAATCAAGTAACGGGAGCTCATGGAGCTAGTGGTAGGTAGCACTACCGTCCCCTGCAGTGGGACTAACAATATGGATCCAGTACATCACCCGATAAGATCTAATCAACCGTCAAGTCTCCCCCATACCCAAGTTATCATTATTATCTGATATGTCAAGTATACAATGTAACACGATACATGATATGGGTAACATGATAACTGGACCAGAGCTCTGTTGATAGCATAGAACAATATAACGGGAATCGGGAACAATATATCAGGAACAATATAACGGGAACAATATAACGGGATCAATAGATGTGGAAGTCCACATATCGCATATCAACAGCTCTCATGTCCAGTAACGGGAATATCCATATCAATAACAGGAAACAATCATATAACATGATACGGTAACATGGCACAATAATACATGTAAGATGCACTGTGATCCATATGACAAGAAGATAGAAACAACATATGCATGTGCACTTGTGCGGTGAGCCTATGTAGCAGTGCTGTCGGTGCAACAAGTATCCGTGAGTGGTACATGTATATATCGGTGAGACATGAATACGAAATAAGAGTGTGACGTAGTATCGGTCCAATTATATATATAATATCAATGGTCAGTGGCTCATATCATGTACAGTGCTCTATGGTATTGGTCTCATGCCTGATAGCAATAAAATGACATGCGGTACTTATCTGTATACTGGTGGAACATAGTTGTGTAGCATAAACGGTGTCTAGCATGTATGTCTAGTGACCGTGTAGTGTCATAGAATATTGTAGATCAATATACATGTGACGCTAGTTATCTATCGGTGAGAAAATATATGAAATAAGAGTGTCCAAGTCTATGGTGAAATAATGGACCGAGTATCAGTGGCCGTGCCAATATGATGACTGTGTCCGAGTTGTCTATATCAGAATTTCTTGTTACTACAATTGTTTCGCTATATTATATTACCTAACAATCTTACAGGAATCACCTACTACAATGGGTGTCCAAAAAGTACCAGTTAATAATTAATTATTACAGTCTTTTATCCAGGATTCAGATATATCAATCAATATCACTAAACATGATAAATTATAATTTATAAAATAAAAACACTCACAAACTGTCCACGGGAAGGTAGCTCTCTTTCCAACGATCGCAACGGATCCAGAATCGTCCAAATCGGAGTCCGGATGCTCCCGATATCGCCCGAATATGAAAAGGAATAAAATGGGGTTAAATATGTAATAAAAGTATTGAAATGCAAATAATAAATAATATCAGGGGGTTTCTGAAAATATACCTGTAATGGGTTTCGGATGCGGGTTTGGTGAGATAACGGGTCGGGTGAAGATCCAAACCCAAACCCGTTACTTAAACCAAATGGGTATTGGGTCAATATGGGTTAATGGGTTGTAACTCAACCCAATAGGGCTTAATGGGTTCGGGTTACACCCGAACCCATTTCTCCCCAAAAGCAGCAGCAGCGGCAGCGGCAACAGCCGCTGCTTGCCGCGGCCCTGCAGGCGGCGGTCCCGGCCGCCGGCGGCGGTCCGGTGACCCTGGAGAGAGAGGGGAAGAGAAATAGAGAAAGGGAGAGAGGAAAGAAAAGAAAAGAAAGAAAGAAAAGAAAAGAAGAAGAAGAAAAGGAAGAGGAAGAGAAAGAGGTGGGTGTGGGGGTTGCGGCCTGGGTGTTGCGGCCGCCGCGGCGGCGGCCTGCGGCCTGACGCGGGTTGCCTCCCCTTTGCAGGTGTCTGCAGGTTGCAGCATAGAGAGAGGGAGAGTGATAGTGAGAGAGGGAGAGAAAAGTGTGAGATGGAGAGAGAGAGAGAGTTTGATTAATCTCTCTAATTAGAGAGAGAGAGAAATAGAGAGAGGGAGGATTTTTAAGGGGGAAAAGAAGAGAGAGAGAGGGCGGTTTAAAGAGGCGGTGGGGGATCTCTCTGGAAAAATGGAGAAGAGGAAAGAATAAGAAAAGAAAAGAAAAGAATAAAAAATAATATATTAATATTATAATATTGGCCTAAAATGTGACCAGCTCCGAACAGTGCCCAAAAATTACAGAAAATAAAGAATATTATCTTGAGACATAATATGAAAACGATTTGCAGAAACTCAATTCGGTTTGCAAATTAAAAAGCCCGGAAGCTGTCGCCGGTACCGGGCGACACCGGTTTGGCCGTATTTCGATAAATTCCGAAAAATCCCCAAAATACCCCAACGTAGATAATACGATTCTAAAACACAAGGTGAAAGCGGAATCATAAAATACAACTCCATTTGTGAAATAAAAATCGTAAAGCCGGTAATCGGTATCGGTCGACGCCGACTGCGGAGATTTTCCAAAATAATCCAAAAAAATTCGAGAAAATCCTTAAAAATTAGAATATTAGAAAATAATTTTTAAAACTGAAAGCAACTCAATCGGATTACTACGGAGGTCAAATCAATTTTGTACGTCGTATCGCGTACCGATACGGTGATACGTACACCGGGGATCAGGGGTTACACTTCCTAACAACATCCAAACACCGGAAAACTTACTAACCAATTCCCAAGTTCCAAAGGGAATTATTACCAATTCCTCACTTCCTCACTTCCTCACTTCCACCGTCAACCAAACAGGCCCTTTATGAAAAATGATTTGTATTTATTCCTTGCTTGAAGGATTTCGTACTAGTTAACAAAACTTTTCATTTTAACTAGTTTGTATTCTTCGTTATAATATGAGATATACACTTGACCCTATTCTTTCAATTGGTATCATTGAACACTTTCAATTGGTATCAATTTTTGATCTTTTTGTATACTCATATATGTTTTGTATATGTATGCTTACTCTTTCAAGAATATCAATGTCAATTGGTATCTAATTTTCATACGTATATATACTTGTTTATGCTAAGCTTAAAAAAAAAAAAAAATTTCTATTGTTTGATTTGTTTTCAATTGGTATCATAACAAGCTTATGCATATGTTTAGTTGGTATTTCATAAAGGGGGAGAAAATTTGATGTTGTCTTTCAATTGGTATTTGATTTCCACTCCCTTGCTTTATGTTAAAATATAGTTTCAAATTGTTCTCATATGTTTAAAAGAACACATTTCTCTTAATGATATCAAGATGTTTATGTTAAATGTTTTAAATTGGTATCTCAAAATTTTGTTTAAGAAAAACATATTTATTTTACATTGCCTATATGTGTATAAATTCATGTTGAGTGTATCTTGTATTGAAGAGCTTGACAACTCTTCCTTATGTGGTACACGTGTGTAGGGGGAGCTTCACATCTCCTTTTATGCATTACATATTTTGTGTTATGTGAATTAGGGCGTGTCTTCCTTTCTTCATGTAACTCATATGTGTAGGGAAGCTAACTTAGCGTCTTCCTCTTCATGAATGTATATAGCATATAACATTTATTGATCTTTGTTTATTTTTATTTGGTATCAAGATGCTTCATTGACATATTTTTAATTGATATCATGTTTGTAGTCACCCCTTATTGACTTTGTTTTTTGTTTTAGACAAAAAGGGGGAGACCATTGTTTGTATTGTTTTGTTTGACTCAAAAGGGGAGAAAGATTTTTACCCCTCATTATATTGTTTTGACCCTTTGTTGATGATTGACAAAAAGGGGAGAATTATTTGTAAATTTTATATATATGCATAGTTATGTTTTTGCATATATTAAGTTTAATATAGTTTAATGTATGTTTATTGGTATCTAGAGCATCTAGAAAATGTTTATTTGTTAATTGGTATCTAGAGCATGCTTTGCTTTAAATATTTCGTTGGTATCTAGAACCTTTATTGTTTATGCATATTTGTTCATTCATGTTTTTAAGAGCCTTCATTGCATATTATTATGTTTATTTGGCTATGCATGAGTTAAGGGGGAGCTTCCTTGAAGCTTTACTTTAATCCATGCATATATAACTCCATGAGTTTTGTCATCATCAAAAAGGGGGAGATTGTTGGCCCAAAGGCCTTCCACCCTAGTTTTGATGATGATTAACTCATGTAGTTATGTTTACTAATAATCTTGTATTGTTTAAGTTTCAGATCATTAATCAAGATATTAGTTGGTGATTAGCTTTAACAAGGTGTTTGGAAGCTTATCATGGTGATTCCGGTGCCAAATCTTAAAGATCATACCTTTACACTCGGTGGATCGCGTTTGGGAGCAAGTCTACTTGAAGATGGAAGATCGTCAAGAGACTTAGGTATCCTAGTTTAGATTATGAATTTTTAGATCTATTTGTAAAGTTTAGAATAGTTGATATGCTCAAGTGCACACATACACACACGTTTCATGATTTGGATTTGGTTTTCATGAATAGTAAATCAAAACAAGTTTACTTTATTTCTATGTATATTAGATATGTTCTAGATATACATACATGGTTTAAACGTGCTAAACAAACTTATTTTGATATCCCTATTCATGTGTTGAAAAGCCAAGTTTGATAAAAATACAAGAGTTTGTTTTTGATAAAAATGAGAAGAAACAAAATGATTTCATATGCTTGATATTTGAGTAGAAATGATTATCACATGTTTCAATATCAATGCTATATGATAAAACAAGTTTATGAAATTTTTAGAAAAGATAGAAGTTTTTAAAAGAATTTTTCTAACATGTTTTATACCAGTTTTGGACCCAGACTGACCTGTCAGGCCTGAACGGTCGACCGAGCGGTCGACCGCACCTAAGGCCGGTTGACCGCGCGGTCGACCGACGTGCACAGACTTGTGCACGTCTGGCAGCCAGGGTGCTGGTCGACCGGACGGTCGACCGCTGCAGAGAGCTCTGCTCTCTGTTTGTTTCGGTCGACCGGGCGGTCGACCGGAGGTTCCAACGGGTCAAAATATGACCGTTGGACGGTCGACCGGCCGGTCGACCGTTAGGCCAGTCAGGCTGACACGTCAGCCTAACGGCTAGTTTTCTATTTGGCCTATATAAACCCCATCTCTTTGGGATTTTGGCCAAGGTTTTTACAAGAGAAAAATACCCTGTTTTCAGAGTTTAAAAACAAGTTTTTTAAAAGAGTTTTTGTGCTAAAAAGATTGATTCTTATTTGTTTTGGGTTTTTGGAAATCAAAGAAAAATAGATTTTTGGGATTTTGATTTGGTCTTTTATTCCTATCATCTACAAGAGATTTCCCAAGAAGTTTTTCTTTGTTGCTTGTTTCCAATAACACCTAGTTTTCCACACTTGAGCTATCACCTATTCTAATCTATTAGGATCTTGTTTTTGTGGAAAAAGAAAAGAGAAAAGAAAAGAGAGATTGTGTTTGTGGTCTTTGTAACCACTTATTGTAAACCCTCCTTGCATTTGTTGAATCCCTCTTTGGTAGAGGTGATCGGAGTGGTATTGGTTTGGATCCCTCTTAGGTAGAGGTGATTGTGTTAGTTGTGAGCCTCTTCGGTAGAGGTGGTTGTTGTTGGTTGTTGGCCTCGGTGGAGGTTGTTGTATTGAGAGAGGAGTTAGGTACTCCTAGTGGTGTAACAAATCCTTCTCGGTGAAGGTTCCTTCGGTGGGAGATAGTGGATTGGAAATCCTACACGGTGGTGTAGGCGGGGATGTAGAGCAAGGTGCTCGAACCTCGAAACATATCTTGGTCTTTGCGATTGATCCATTGTCTCTCTAACTCTCTCTCATTTATATTGTGCAAAGCATCATTCATAACATCATATCATATTTGCTTGTGTTGAGCATAATTCATATTGCCATATCTATTTACTTGTGTTGTGCCTTGCATATTTCATATTGCTATATCTTGTATATGCTTGGTTGTTTGTGTGTGCCTCACTTGTACCTAATCAACAAGAGCTTCACATAGCACCTCAACCCATTCAAGGGGAATCAAGAGGAGTTAGTCCAGAGCCCTTCACGGGGAATTCGGCTACACTTGTTGATTATATTAAGTGAGATTGCAAGATTTGCATTAGCTTCCGCATTTAGCGCACATAGTTGCACATTTGTATTCTAGATTAGCACTTACACCTATTCACCCCCCCAAGGTGTTTTTTAAATACAAGTGTTAGCAACAATCCCACGCAAGTATATCAATTAA
Organism: Agave tequilana; assembly: GCA_038442645.1. NCBI lineage: Eukaryota > Viridiplantae > Streptophyta > Magnoliopsida > Asparagales > Asparagaceae > Agave > Agave tequilana. Next base: position 51,873 of record JAVJIF010004338.1, read on the forward strand.
GCACAAGGAATATATCAAGCATATAAAAATAGACAATAATTGAATGCAAGATATAAAAGAGACAAAGAGAGAGAGTAAGCAATCACAAACACAAGGGTATGTTTCGAGGTTCGAGCACACTTGCTCTACATCCCCGCCTTCGACACACGAAGGATTTCCACTATGCAAGATCCCAATGGATCTCTCCTCGGTGCCGCAACACCTACAAGCCCTCGGACTCCCTAGTCTCGTACACACCGCAAGCCCACCGGCTCGCCGAGGCCGCACCTCGTACAACAAGTCCGCACCCGAACTCGAAACAACGACGAGCACACTTGCCCGTCTCCTCAAAGAACGAAGAAAAGATCTTTGGTGATCACAACACTTTGATCACCTAAAGCACTCTCACTACAACACACCTATAGGATGTATAATCAATGGTTGCTCAAGTGTGGTGTGAGAAAATCAAGGATGTGAAAGGTGGAGGAAAAACTCAAAGAAATCTCTTTTAACACTCTTTATAAAAACTTTCCTTTAGATAGGAAATATTTGCTCTCTATTTTGTGGAGAAAACTCTTCTAAAAGTCTGGGAAAAACTGGCTCTAAGAGTCTCTAAAATCTTAGCTCAAAACAATGACCAAACCCCCTTTTATAGAGGTCAGAAAAATATGACCGTTGGGGTCTGTCAGAGCTGCCGGTCGACCGCCCGGTCGACCGCCAACGGTCGAAAATCCGACCGTTGGAGCCTCCGGTCGACCGCCCGGTCGACCCAGAAATCCAGAGAGCAGAACTCTCTGCAGCGGTCGACCGTCCGGTCGACCGGACCACTGTGCTGCCAGACACGCATAAGTCTGTGCACGTCGGTCGACCGTGGGTCGACCGGACCATGGTGCGGTTGACAGCTCGGTCGACCGGACCAGCCTGTCAGCCAGTTCCAGGTCTGAAAAACTGGTTTAAAATTAATTTTAAAATCTTTTAACACTTATAAAAATTCCATAAACTTGTTTTAACATTCTATATTGAAAACCAAACTTGTGATAAAAATTTTCAAGACATTTATCAACATATTCATATCATTTCAGCGTCTTGCAAATTTTATCAAAAATCAAAACATGTATTTTTCAAACTTGGTTTTCATAACTTCACAAAATATAAAAACAAGATATTTGATTTCATTTTAAAGCATAGTGTGTATGGATATGATCCACTACACAATCATAATGTAATATCTATGTTTTTGTCATAAAGCTCTAAACTTGATTTTGGATAAAAAATATGTATATATGAAAATACCAAAATCCAAATAGTATTTTGTCACAAAGAAAAATCTTTTCTAACTACAAAATCTTTTAGGAAAAGACAAGTAAATCAAGAGTGTGTGTGTATAATACTTGAGCAATCCACCAACTATCTATCCTTTACATTTTATCTAAAACATAAAAAAATCTTATACCTAGACACAAGTCTTGATCTTGAAGTCTTCCCTTGAAGTCTTCTCATCATCTTGACTTGGTCCAAGCTCGATCCAAAAGCTCCTTGGATCACACCGTGCTAGCTCCAAATCTTGATATTTTGTCCTTTGTTGAGCTATGCACCTACTAAGATCTTGATAATGAATCTGTCACTAATCAAACACAAGATCATTAGTAAATATAAGTTCATGAGTTGATCATCATCAAAACTAGGGTGATAGACCTTTGGGCCAACAATGATATCATTTTGAATTTAAAATCTTTCTTTGATGATAAATTTTTAAATTTTTTTTTTTAAATCTCTCTAACCGAGCATACACCCTTTCTAACCTATATCAAACCATGATTTCTTTGCAATTTTTTTTCTGTGCGATTTCCCTCTCTAACCTATATCCAAAACCGCTCTCTGTAAGCAACTACTCTCTCTCTCTCTCTCTCTCTCTCTCTCTCTCTTCCTTTTTCTCTCTCATCAATTATACTCTCCATATCTCTCTAACCAATATCTAAAATCTATCTCTCTCTCTCTCTCTCTCTCTCTCTCTCTTTGTTTTTATCCAACAACAAAATATTCTTTTTAACAAACACTTTCTCTTAATCTTTTCTAATTCTTATTATTCTTATTTCAAAACTCTCACCCTCTCCTATCTCTTTTTTTTAATTCAAAATTATTCTTATGTAGAAACTCTCTTTCTTATCTTTTTTTCTTTTCATATGTTGATCAACTTCTTTTTTTTTAATCCTAAAAGTACTTTCTTTAAGTTTTAATTTTTTTTTTTGCATTTAGTTTGACCTGAACCTGAACGCTCAAATCAATCTAGGATCTTTCTCTCACTCACCTTTTACTCTTCTTTCATTATGTTTCTTTTGGTTTTATCAATTTCTTATGAATGAATTTCATGTTAGGTTTCAACCAATCGGATGCCATTCTCGATCTATATTCACAAATCATTTATTCTATAATGTTTGTCAGGATAATATTTTCCTTTTTGTTTATTTACCATAAGTTTAAACTCTAGATTTTTTTTTTTTATTATTCATGAAGAAAATTATAATTCAAAAATTGACACGATTTTTATATCATTAGCTCGATCAAGTTAATAATTTTGGTGTAGTTCATTGAATATATGATTTGGTATATGATGTAAATATTATCATTATAATATTGATCTATTTTTTTAAGCCAGTATACCGGACACGCGCTATGTACGTTGAGAAATCAATAAAAAGTTAGTAACAAAATTTTGGGCTTATTAATATTATCAAATAATTTTTTTTGGAAAAGTAAAATTGTATTGATCATAAACACAATATCAAACTTACAACTCTTAGTCTTTACTAGATTTATGTCATATTAAAAAATGTAGGAAGGGGAGAGGACCTTAGCCGTCACCCATCACTAATTCCTAATAGAAATAAACATTGTCAAATAATTATAACAGCAAGAATATTATATTATATGTCTTATAATAAATCTGCACAGTAAAAAGTCAGTATAATTATTTTTTATCTAAATTTAAACATGATGTTTACCATATGTTTAACAAAAAGAAATAAGATATAAGATAAATAAGTAATAAAATTTTGATTCTCACCTCATTTTCCAAAATATTGATGTTTATTTTTAGTTTCAATACTGCCAAGTAGACTAAAACACACATGAATGCAATGCAAAATGGAGTAAGTTTACCTACTACAAAAAAATAAAATTACAATAGGTAGGGAAGGCATCCAAAGATCCAGCAGAAAGTGGCTCTTCTCTCAATTTTGTTTTTTCTAAATGCTAAATTTAACTAAACATGCGCAGAAGTAAACAAGCTGGAGCAGATTTCATTAAATAAAGAACAATTACGTTACAGACTACTCCTATCTGCTGTGTTATTCACCCCCGAAGCAAGGTTATATGACAAAACAGTAAATGAAAGCAGATAAAGTAAATACAAGCTAGTAGATTGTGTGTTTTGATTGAGGAGCTAGCCTCCCAGAAAAGGCTATGAGCTAACAAAGGTTGAATTATTGATTCATCAGTGGTGGTTGTGCTCACCCTGCTGATGTTACCTTGGCTACTAATGCTGAAGGTGATTCAGCTTTGGCTACAGGCTCTACAGCCTCTCAAGTAGAAGGTAGTCCTTTCCCTCTTTTATCTTATCCTGTCTTTGATGAGGTTAGCAATATTCAGGACTTACAAGAACAAGTAGGAGTCATTCTCCAAATCGGCTATCACAATCTAGCCGCTGTCAGTCACACCATCTCTCATGTTGGCGTAGGTTCTGAAGCAAAATCCTTTTGCCATAAACTCAACGTCTCAACCTCCAAGCCACGAAGGAGGAGGAAGACTACTACCATTCCTGTTTCAGATAGTGAAACTCCATCTGAAGAGATTCCTGAAGAAAGTTCTCTTCAACTATGCATCTATCAAGTAACTCATACTGATTTTACTTTCTCTTCTGGCGTATCAACAACTGCATGTGGTAGCTCTATTGCCTTATGATTATACCACTGTTGGCGGTGGTTTGATTAAAGAATCTTACTCACCAATAGACATCAGTGTTTCATCTTCTGAAGAAACGCCTACTGAGTTGCACATTGATGTCCCTATTTCAGATGGTGCCTTGATAATGCCTCATACAGAACCAAAACTGCTCTCCCCTGCTGGTGGTTCAAACCAACTTCCCTCTGTGGGAGTGGGGGACTGGCAAGAGAAGAGGTGATTGATGTTTGCTAACTCCAAACGCTCTTGAGTACTGGGTTGCTACCCTTTAGTACCTCTAAAATAAATTCACCCAAGCTAATACTTTGCACAAAGTGAGAAGCTCTGCAATACTTTGCTTTGCTTTCTTTATTTTTCTTCTTTTCTTATACTTTACAACACAATCATATGACCTCTTATATAGGATTGTATACAATGAAATTTCAAGTATAATAAAAACATATGCTAATAACCTCACAAAACTCTCTTAGTAAATATACTATATGTTTTACTTAACTTTATTGGTAGAGTCAATAAGCTTCAGGTTTGGTTTTGTATTAACTCCATAACTCTAACAAATCACCCCCTCAAATCTGAAGCGTAGTCATGCCGAGCTTGTCTCTTAATCTTCTAAATGCATCTGCTGTTAGAGGCTTGGTGAATATGTCTGCGACTTGGTCTAAAGTATGACAATACTCCAGCACTATGGTTTTCTTCTTTACATGGTCTCTAAGAAAATAAAACTGTGTATCTATGTGTTTACTCCTCTCATGACGTACAGGGTCCTTTGCAAGCTGTATAGCTGATTTGTTGTCTACAAATATCATTGTTGGTTTTTCTTGTGGATGATCTAGCTCCTTTAAAATATTTCTCAACTAAATTGCTTCACAGACTATAGATGCAGCTGCCATATATTCTGCTTCATATGAAGATAAGACCACAATTTCTTACTTCTTTGAGGTCCATGAAAATGCAGTTCACCCAAGGTAGAAGACACAGTGGTGTTTTTTCTCTCATCTTGGTCACCTCCACAATTGCTATCTGAATAGTCTACTAACTCTAAAGTTTTATCATAAGCATAACATAGATCAAGGTTGAGTGTCCCTTTGATATACCTTAAAATTCTCTTCGCAGCTAGCCAATGAGACTCCTTCGGCGTCTCCATATAATGACTCACAAGTTCGACTCCATAAACGATATCAGGCCTTATGATCGTCAAGTACCTCAGGCTACCAACTAGACTTTTAAAGAGAGTCGAGTCAATAAAATCTCCATTTCCTTCTCTTGATAGCTTCGTTCCTGTAGCTATTGGGGTGTTCACCAGGTTGCAGTTACTCATCTTGAATTTCTCCAAGATCTCCTTCATGTACTTCTTTTGAGATATAAATATCTCATCTTGTTGCTGCTTCACTTCAATGCCAAGAAAATAGGACATCAATCCATTGTCCGTCATCTCAAATTCATTGAATATCGCCGCCTTGAATTCAGCAAACATTTTGGCGCTACTTCCTGTGTACAACATATCATCAACATAAAGACAAACTATTAGAAATTCGCGTTGATGGCACCTCTTCATGTAGATGGCATACTCATAGGGACATTTGGTGAAGCCATTTCTGGTTCTTATCTATGTGGACGACATCATCATCAGAGGCAATGACTCCGGCTGTCACTCGTCTTATTCTTGAACTTGACTGGGAGTTCTCATTAAAAGACCTCGACCCACTGCACTATTTTTTGGGCGAGGAGTGTTACCGTAAACCTTCAGGTCTCTTTCTCTCAATAGAAGTACATCCATGACTTGCTTCTCTGCATCATGATGGATGGTTCAAGCCTGTCAGCTCGCCTATGACTACTTTCTGTAAGCTCTCAAAAGTTGTTAGCAAACCTCTCTCTGACCTCTTTGTCTATCGAAGTACGGTTGGGGCTCTACAATACCTAAGTTTTACCAGACCCAATATTGTCTTCTCGGTGAACAAGGTCGCTCAATTCATACAAGCCCAACCAATAAGCATTGGAGCATTGTAAATTGGATCCCTGTTACCTCAAATCTACCATTCAGTATGGCCTTTTCTCTCATGTAATTCTTCTGTACAGCTTACAGCTTACAACGATTCAGATTGGGTGGGGTCGATCGATGATCAAAAATTCACCAGTGTCTATTGTGTGTTTCTTGGTACAAATCTCATTTCTTAGAGTTTAAAGAAGCAGTGCGCTGTAGCATGATCCAGCACTGAGGCAGAATATAGAGTCATGGCCAAAGCTGCAGCAGAGGTCATTTGATTGAAGTCATTACTTCATGAGCTAGGACTTCCGCAATCTTCTCCAATAGTTCTCTGTGACAATTGGTGCAACATATCTCTCAATCAATTCTATCTGTCACTCACGCTCCAAACATGTTGAGATCGACATCCATTTTTGCGCGGGACAATGTCGCCAATGGAGTCCTAGATGTTCGGTATGTGAGCACTAAAGACCAACTAGCAGACATCCTTACTAAGCCTTTGAGCTCATTAAGATTTTCTATACTGAAGAACAAGCTCTCGGTTCTTTCAAACCCGCTTTACTTGCGGGGGGTGTTAGAGATATCAGTGACAATACGTGACTCATGTAAAACGATCAATGTGAAAAAAACCTCAAGAAATCAACCAGATCTTAAAATCTCTCCATGAAGATAGGAACACATGGAACTCGTGGGACTCATGCACCATATGTTTCTCATTCTCTCTCTCAGTCAATATTTTCTATTATTTATTCTAAATCAGTGTAAACATGTGATCAATATGTGTGTATATATACAATCAAGAAGCATAGCTAGTGGTATCTTGTCATTACATAAATAATTATACTTCTCCTTTTTCTTTATCCAAGTGGGACCATCAGGGATTTTAAAAGAAGAGGAGGCAAAATAATGACTCTTATTATCGATCTTGAAAAGTTTCGTCACATTGAGTTTATTGCCAAGTGATTCAAACAACCAATAAAAAATTTCATGCAAAGACTGGTAACATATAGGAGTTTATGTGCGAGGAGTTTATGTGCGACCATCTGCAGGAGAAGAAGAGATGCTAGCTCAGGACTATCAATAAATTTATCTACTACCACGATGGTTGATTCTAGAGCAAGAGTCGTGGAGGGTGTTAGAGTTATGGAGTTAATACAAAATCAAACCTGAAGCTTATTGACTCTACCAATAAAATTAAGCAAAACCTATAGTATATTTACTAAGAGAGTTTTGTGAGGTTATTAACACATGTATTTATCATACTTGAAACTTCATAGTATACAATCCTATATAAGGGATCATATGGTGGTGTTGTAAAGTATAAGAAAAGAAGAAAAATAAAGAAAGAAAAGCAAATCATTGCAGAGCTTCTCACTTTGTGCAAAGTATTAGCTTGGGTGAATTTATTTTGGAGGTACTAAAGGGTAGCAGCCCAGTACTCAAGAGCGTTTGGAGTTAGCAAACATCCATCCCCTCTTCTCTTGCCAGTCCCCCAGTCCGACAATTGGTATCAGAGCCATTTCATTCTTTTCTTCCATTCTCCTCTCCTCATGGCCTCCACCAATATCCTTGTCAATCTCAAGTACACAAATTATCAAAAGATAATTATGAGAGTTGCTCAATTCAAATGAAAGCTCTATTTGGTTTTCAAGAGTTGTGGGAGCTGATCATTGATGGGCTCAAAGAACCCACACCGGAGGTAGAAGCGGCCTACACCGCTGAAGAGAAGAAGGTTCTTAGAGAGTAAAGAAAGAAGGATAGTAAGGCTCGTTTTCCACACTATCAAGGGTTGGACGAGTCTACCTTCGAGAGAGTTGCTAAAGAAACGACGAGCAAAAAGCATGGGAAATTCTTACTACCATCAACAAAGGAGTCGAACGGGTGAAGCTAATTCGCCTTCAAACTTTGAGGGGCGATCTTTATGCTGCTTAAATGAAAGATGAAGAAAAAATATTTGATTATTATTCACGATTACTTTTATTTGTGAATAAAATGAGGAGAAATGGAAAAAAGAAGGAAGACAGTCGAGTGATGGAGAAATTGCTCCGATCCCTCACATCTAAGTTCAAGTACTTGTGACGGCAATTGAGGAGTCAAAGAATTTGGAGGAGATCTCAATAGAGGAGCTTTTGGGATCTCTCCAAGTTCTTGAGCAACACATGCAAAAGAAGACTAGTTCTATAATATTGGAACAAGCATTAGAGTCAAAGCTGTCTCTAAATGATTGAGGCTCACATAGTAAAGGTCATGGTCATGGTAGAGTTAGGGGATGTGGTCCCCAACAATGAACCACTCAAAATCAAGTGAAGGTCCAAAGTTTCAGAGGTCGAGGACGAAGCAATCGGGGAAGATTTATGTCTGGACGTGGGAACAATAAGAACGTCCAATGTTACAACTGTCAAAAATTCAGACACTATGCCTCAGATTGCTGGCATAGAACTAAAGATCTTAAAAATCTCTCTGAAGCAACCAATGATGTGGGTAATAACTTTACTCTTCTTCATCTCATGATAATTCACGTGTTCAGAATGATGTTTGGTACCTTGACTCGGGTGCTAGCAACCACATGTACGTGAAGAAAGAACTTTTCATAGAACTAGCAGAAAGAGTTCATGGAAGTGTGAGCTTGGCAGATTCTTCAAGACTCCCCATTGAAGGCAAAGGGAAGATCAAAATCTACCAAAGGATGATAAGCCCGAGTATATTTTCGATGTTTATTATATTTCTAACATAAATAGTAATATTCTCAGCATCAGTCAATTACTCGAAAAAGGATATAAAGTATATATGGAGAACAACCATCTTTGGTTGCAAAATGCAAAGGGAGATCTCATAACTTGTGTTAAGATAACAAGGAACCGTATGTTTTCCTTACATCTAAACACGAAAATTGAAAAGTGTTTTCAAGGACTCGTGAAGAATGAATCATGGAGGTGGCATCTTCATTTTGGCCACCTAAATTTTAACGGCCTGAAGTTACTATCTACAGCCGGCAGGGTACGAGATTTACTAAAAATCGATCCACCGAGTAATACTTGTGAAGTTTGCATAATTGGCAGGCAAATAAGCACGACTTCATTTTCTTAGTGGATAGTCGTGAAAAGCGGAGGCACCATTGCAACTTGTGCACACTGACATCGCGGACCACTGGATCAAGTCTTATTAGGAGGTAATAAATATTTTATTACCTTTATTGATGATTTCAGTAGAAAGTTGTGGGTGTACATTCTTAAAAAAAAATCTGCTGCCTTTACTATCTTCAAGAATTTTAAAGCCCTTGTTGAAGCGGAGAGTGGTCATAAGCTAATAACTCTCCGATTTGATCGAGGTGATAAGTACACCTCAAATCTATTTCAAGAATATTGCATGGAGCAAGGCATAAAGAGGCAATTTACTACTACCTATGTACCACAGCAAAATGGCATCACAGAAAGAAAGAACCGTACCATTCTTGACATGACAAGACCATGCTTAAAGAAAAGGGGTTGCCGAAGCAGTTCTGGGCAGAAGTTGTGGCGTGTTCAACTTACTTACTAAATTGGTGCTCGACAAAGCAAGTGAAGGGCAAGACTCCTCAAGAGGCATAGAGCGGTTACACGCCTAGTGTCGCACACCTACGAATTTTTGGGTGTGTTGCATATGCTCAAGCACCTGAAGTTAAAAGGAAGAAGCTTGACAATCATGGTGAAAAATGCATTTTCATCAGATATAGCGAGGAGTCGAAGGCATACAAACTCTACAATCCACTAACTAAGAAATTAGTAGTTGTAGAGATATTATCTTCAATGAAGCTGAAGCATAGAGCTGGAACAATGAAGAGACTGTCAAAGAGCAACTTGTGGTGGATGAACCTAATGAGCCCCCACAGGAGGTTCTACCACCAGTTACACCACCATCTCCTCAACATGCTACACTATCTCCTACAAGAGGTTTTTCATCTTCTGGGGAAGATAGTAGCAGTAAATCTGTCGTGCAGCGAGGTTCCATCAAAATGAGAAGCCTTAGAGAGATTTATGAGTAGATAGAAGAAGATGGAGAGATTAATCTCTTCTGCTTATATGCTGATTATGAGCCTCTCACTTTCTAAGAGGCTGAGAATGAAAATTGTTGGCGGTGAGAAGATTCATGCCATCCAGAAGAATGACACATGGGAGTTGGCAACACTTCCAGAAGTCACAAGACAATAGGTGTCAAATTGGTGTACAAGATCAAACGCACAGCAGATGGTGAAGTTGATTGGTACAAGGTGAGACTTGTCACGAAAGGCTACAAACAAATGTCCCGACCCGTCGGACGAAGAGAGACGTGTTGGACTTGGAGCCCACAAAGCCCATTGTGACTAGATAACTACTGAGGTGAGAAAATCAAGCCCGCGAAGCCTGTTTGAGGCCATAGATACTGCGGTGAAGGTTGCATACATGATTGAGATGAGCGAGAACGATGAACCCCGAAGGTTGTTCCATGTAAACCATCTGAGTAAGAAAACCATGAAAAAATGCATTATTCATATACAACTATTGAATGGACCAGCCCTTGGAGATGGCTAGACTGCACACGGTATGGGTAGTGGTCGGTTTATGATCGGACAAAATGTCTCACCATAGTCTGATCCTGGTTGTTGACAAAAACCCTTAACCACTAGGTAGGCCTTATACCTATCAACAGAACCATCAGGTTTACGTTTTACCTTGAAAACCCATTTGCAGCTAACCAGATTCATGGTAGGGAGGTACGGCACAAGAGACTAGATTTTATTTTTAAGTAAGGCATTCATCTCAGTGTCCATTGCCTAACGCCATTTAAGATCCTTAGAAGCTTGCATGAAATATGTGGGTTTAACAGCAGAGGTGGCCAAGTCAGGCATGAGAAAAGTAGGCATGGGGTACCGGATGGCTAGCCAAACCTCTGGTGTTATGGTGACCATATGGTAGGTCCTGATAGGAGGGGGACTGGGAGAGGCCGAGGATGAGGACGACGAGGACTCATCGGCGAGCGTTGGTGGAGGTGGTGGAGAAGGAGTATGTGAGGGAGGTGGTGGTGGAGGAGGAGAAGAGTTAATAGTGGGGCCCGTAGGAGAAGATGAGACTGGAACAATAGAAGGTAACAGAGACATGAAATGGGGATCGGTGGTGAGGGCGTGGAGCAGGTGGTGAGAAAGAGGACAGAGGGGACTGGAAAGGAAAGGAGGACTCATCGAATACAACATCCTAAAAGATGTAAATACGACCAGAGGGGACATGTAGACATTGATAATCTTTATGCGAAACCGAGTAACCTAAGAAGACACATTGACTGGAAAGAAAATCAAACTTATGAATATAGTATGGATGCAGATGAGGATAGCAAGCACAACCAAAAATACGTAAGTAAAGGTAAACATGTGCTTTATGAAATAATTTTTTATGGGGAGAGAGACTGTGGAGGACGGGGGTGGGCATTCTATTGATGATAAATGAGGCAGTTTGAAAAGCATAAGGCCAGTAATGGAATGGAACATTTGATTGTGCTAGAAGAGAGACTGGTCTCGACAACGTGGTGGCGCTCTATCTGCAGTACCATTTTGGGCATTAGAGTGTAGACAAGTAATGCGATGAGCAATACACTAAGAAGACAAATTAGGCTTGAATTTGATGAACTCGCCACCACTATCGGTTTGGACTGCTTTAATGGAACGCCCAAGAAATTTTTCTACATGAATTTTGAACTTAAGAAAAAAGGAGAAAGCATCACTTTTATTAATTAAAGGATAAAATCAAACGTATTTACTGTCGTGATCTACAAAGTTAATATAATAGCGATGACCACTTACAGTGGACACAGGAGATGGACCCCATAAATCAGAGTGAATAAGATCTAAAGGTGCAGTAGCAACCGTGAAAGATGGTGAAAGGAGAGACATTGACTTTTTTCTTACTGACAGAGGACACAGAGAGGGGTACCAGCATGGTCAGTGAAGAAAGAAAGCCGATGCTAAGATAAACCACCGGAGACAACTCTGGTGGAGGGATGACCTAGGCGCTCATGCCAGATGGAGGAAGATGCACGCTCACCGAGAAGAGCCTGGGGAGAAGAAGTGAAGCTATGGTTCCCCAGCGAGAAGACATACAGGCCATCCTTATTCCCCGCAATATAGTTTTTTGAGTGGAGAGATCCTTAACAAAACAAGAGTCAGGATAGAATTCAAGAAAGACTTTATTGTCAGCAGTAGATTAACTAAGAGATAGAAGATTTTTGGTGATGCCAGGAAAATGTAAAAGATTTTTCAAGGCAAAAGAAGACGCAGAAGAATACAATAAAGATGCACGAGTAGAACGGATAGGCAAACATGTCCCATTACCTATGCGAACTCTGTTGGGTCCTTGATATTCTGAGTGAACCGCCATATTCGCCATGTCAGCCGTTAGGTGATGAGTGGCTTCAGAGTCAACATACTAATTAGGATCGGCTGGACTATTCTCATAAGAGTGGAGAAGAGCAGTTGGGCTAGCCGAAGTAGAAAGACAATCATAATGATTGTTGCACTGATTAACATAATGGCCAAAACGATTGCAGATCAGGCATTAAGGTCGGTCACCGGCAAACTGATGTGGTGGTGGGAAGGAACGTTCACGACCATGACCGTGCTCCATGCCTTGGCCACGTCCTCAACCACAAAAAGAAGATGGAGCTAAGTGGTAACTTGGGGCGCGGGAGGCAATATGAACCGCAGGAGAAGGGAAGATGAGGGGGGTGGAGTCTAGTGTAGTGATAGCACGCCCACGATAAATCCTCTGGCTAAGCATGAGGCCGATGTGTTCTTTTGACAATACATGATCGATCATGTGTTGACAGAAGTAACGAACGAGTCATACTCGAGAGACAGACTACTGAGCAAGATAGAGACGAGTTCGGGGTCAGTGACTGCATTAGCTACTGCTGCCAGATTGTCCACGATAGACTTGACAGGCAGGATGTACTCTGACATAGAAGAGGAGCCCATCTTGATGGTGTGCAGCTGGTATTTGAGTTACTGCACTCTAGAGCTGGAGGGTGACGCAAAGATTCGCTCCAGAGAGTACCACACATCACGAGATGTGGTGAGCCTGACGATATGAGCAAGAACAACTTTGGTGAGCGAGAAGATAAGCCATCATAAGTGTATCTGATCAAGTTTGATCCAGCGGGTGTACTCCGGATTGATAGTAGGCTGAGCATCCTTCTCGGTAGAAGGAAGGAACCAGACCGGACACGGAGAGGTTCCGTCGACGAGGCTTTCAAGATCATGGAGTTTGAGAAGAAGAAGGAACTGAGAACGCCATAGTAGATAGTTTCTCTTGTCGAGTTTGACATTTAAAAAGTTAGTGATGTAGGGATTGAAAGTAACCATGGAAGCAGGTGTTTGGATGGAGGTGAGGGAAGATGAATATGAAGAGGGGATACTTGACATGGTATAGGAGTGACTCTGATACCAAGATAAAGAAGAAGGAGAAGTATAATTATTTGAGTAATGACAAGATACCACTAACTATGATTCTTGGTTGTATATATATACACATATTGATCACATGTTCACACTGATTTAGGAGAATAATAGAAAACATTGACTAAGAGAGGGAATGAGAAATACACGGTGCATGACTCTCATGAGTTCCATGTGTTCCTATCTTCATGGAGAGATTTTAGAATCTATTTGATTTTTTGAGGGGTTTCTTTCACATTAATCACATGTTTCACATGAGTTACGTGTTGTCACTGATATCTCTAACACACTTCACCCATCCCGGTGGCCTCTTAATTTTCTTATTCTATATTGTCATTCGTCAAAACGTTGAGAGTTAAAAGACTCCAAGCATAGATAACAATCGCATGCACATTTTTCTTGAGGTAGTGGCGAAGTGAACCTTTGGTGCCGGGCATCGAGGTCGGAGAAGAGGGCATGGGCTTTTGATTGTGTAATTCGTGAGTTCAGAGAATGTTTCCGAAGTTGTGATTTGGAGCTGTTTGGATATGGGCAGAAGTAAGAAAACGGGGAAATGTCATTTCTCAGTTCCCTATCTATCCAAACAACGGAAAAGAAAAATGAGAAAACCCTAATTTTTTTCTCTTTTCTCTTTTACACAACTATTTTCTTACTTTAAGGATGCTACTGTTAATTTTGTGGTCATGTAAATCTCATTTGTAATAAGTTGTACCTCAAAACAGTTAATTTGGTGATCATGTAAATCTCACTTGCATTTTAATTACAGTCTAATTTTTTTTCTTATTTAATTTTTTTTAAAAATTATTTTGCGATCAACTTTGTGGTCAACTTTTCCACTTCTACTTTCACATTAATATCAAATACAAGAAAAGACATAACATTTTTCAAAGCACACTTCCCAGCAACATCCCAATATCGAAAAACTTACTAATCAATTCTCAAATTTCAAAGGCAACTATTACTGCTTCCTCTCTTCCTCACTTCCATTCCTAACCAAACAGCCCCTCAGAATTGGAGTTCTTTGTACCCACCTCGCGTTAGTGTGCGCGGATGGTTCAAGCTATGGCTGTCCCATGGGATGCTCATTCGAAAGCCTTTTGTCCGGTCAATGCGAGAAAGAAGAAGACAAGCTGTTTCAACCCTGATTAGCATCATGTGATTTGAAGCAGAATAGGCATATGATCTGAAAGTAGGTGACAAAAGATATGAAGCAAAACCCAGAGGGAGATTTGCCTCCCATTCAAGTGTGATGATCACCCTAAGTTGTGCCACAGTACGGTACGATGCTGAATGAACATAGTAAAACATTTCTTGTTGAGAAGATTTAATAAAATTGAAATTAAACAACTAATAAAGTATGTCTAATAAAATATGTCTACATAAAGACTCGCATGCAACAAACAAGCTGGAGTAGCTCAGTTGGTTAGAGCGTGTGGCTGTTAACCACAAGGTCGAAGGTTCAGGCCCTTCCTCTTAGCGTATAAGAACCTTTCTTTTGGCAATTGTTGGCAATTGTTTTATTTGAATTCCAATGAGGACTCTTCGCAATTATTTTATTTTATAAAGCTCCTCTCTTTGCAAATTATTTCATAATTTATTAGTTCATGCCCTTCTCTCGCGTTTGAGATTAATTCTTTTAGCAAATGTTTTATTTGAAGTCCAATAAGGACTCTTTGCAATTATTTTATTTTATAAAACTTATTTAACACAATTATTATTTTGAATTCTAATCTCCTCTCTTTACAAATTATTTCATAATTTATCGTTTTATTTGAATTCTGATATCCTCTCTTTTCAATTATTTGATAGAATTTATTTTAACTTATTCTAAAAATCACCTATTTTGCACTTATTTTATTTGGAGGTATGCTAATGACCTCTCTTTGCGATTATTTTGCTTTAAGGCTCTTTGTTTCTTGGGGAAAATTCTCCTTTTTCATAGCATTATTTTTCAATAATTTTTAATTGTGGCGCTTTAGTCACCTCATCCTGAAATTACTTTTAATTTAACGTTCATTATTTTTGATTAATTTTTATTTGAGGTTCATGCATCCTTTTGCAATTATTTTATTTTCAGGTTTTACAATTTTTATCTAAGGTATTTTAGTCTCTTTTTTTTTTTTTTTACCTTGCCTCTTTTGCAACTATTTTGCTTCTTATGCAACCCCTTAACTTGTATCTTAATCTGTAACTTGAGGACAAACCCGAATGTTTTCTTGTGTTATTTTTATTGGTGACCGTTTATTATTATATGAGCAGCTATAATTATTTAAATGAAACTAACACTTAGACTTGCGTGATTAATCACAACCATCCATGTATAAATATGTATTTTTGATAATCACAGGTGGAAACACCAAATCTATGACAGAGATGAAAAAAAAGATTAACTTCAACAACAGAACTCAGAATAGATATCTAAAAGGACAAAGAGACATCATTTGGTGCAAGTATGGAGCAAATCTCATAACAAATTCATAACACACAGCTATCAAAAAGAAATGTGTGCACTGCACAATGAGAGGCTAAAGAGACGAAAACACACCAAAAGAATCCCAGAGAGAATTTATTCGGGAGAGCCAAGATTGTCACCATCAGTTGTTTGGAGATGATTCTCCCAAAATAGCTCAGATTGTTTGAATTACAAGAAAATTGTGCACAGTCGCTCAATACAGCAGTAATCGTGTATCCTTCGAAATAAATAAAATTACTTCATTACAACAATCATTTGCCAAAGTGATATAATTAGTGTCAGCTGGATGCCCTGATAATAGCCAGATCTAGACAGGTCGCTGAAAGGAGCACATCAGTATCATATGCGCTTCATGTTGACCTTTATAACCGATACAGTTGAAAAATGGGAAAACTGAACTGCAAAATGAGGAAGAACTCAATGCTTGTTTCTCCATGAATGCCATTGCAGCTTCAACTGTAACCAGAGAGGCGAGACGCCAAGAACCCCTCGAGCAAACTTGAATCAAATACATTGAACTCATACCGCCGAAGAGAATCCAAGAGAACTTGTGCTGGCACCACGGGGACAGTCCCTGAGCTTTCTCTAGATGAGCATTAGCCACAGAGGCCATCTCAGAGACTTCTTCCGAAAGGCCCTTGCCGGACTCCATCCTGATCTCTGACCCTCCGTCACCACGAGTAACCAACAACCCATGCTTGCCTGCAACTTCTGCTGGAATATAAGGGATCCCCCTGTTCGGTTCCGATGATATGGGAGTGATTTCAGCAGCAATAGAAGCCCGCTTGCCTTCCCAATATGGGAGACAGCATGATCGGCTGCAGTAGAGTGAATCCCACAGTAGAGAGAGAGAGAGTAAAAACAGGAGATAGAGTTTTTTAAACTCTATGGCAGGACTTCGGTCGACCGCTCGGTCGACTGACATGCACAAGGCTTGGATCGGTTGTTGCACGAGAAAGAGGAACCCAGTTGGGTTGGTCGACCATCCAGTCAACCGACATTTCCTGTCCTGTAACAACAAAGGAATTTGCGTAGTCGACCGAGCGGTCGATCGCACACTTGAGTCGGTCGACCGACAGTCAGGTCAGAACTGATTCTAGACCTGACCTAAAGCTGTTTTTGGGGGTTTCTTTTCCTCCCTATAACTAAAGGAGTAACCCATTTTTAGGGTTAAGGATTTCTGGTGAGAGTTCTTGAGAGAACAAAGTGTATTCCTCTTGTATCTTGTGTAAATCATTAATAGATCTCTCTCTTTTGCCCTAGGATGTAGGTATCTTGCTGAACCTCATAAATCTTAGTCTCCCTCTCTTTGTGTGTATGTTTGTGATTTAGGGTTTGTTTTCTTTGCATGCTAGAGAACCAACAAGTGGTATTAGAGCACTAGGCAACGCTTGGGCTAAGTATGGTGTGGATCAGATCGTTGATTGGAAGCTTGAATTTTCGGGATCTGAAGCTTTTGTTGGATAAAATTGGATTTTATTGGATAAAAATTGATTTTTTTATCAGATTGCATCTGGTCTACAATTGTTTGGTGGAGTTGATTTTTGACTTGAAGCTTGGATCTTGATGATTGGAAGCTTCGGTTAGATAAAAATCAGATTTTTACCATATTGGATCTCGTCTTTAATCTTGGTGGAGAGATCAATTGGAAACTCATTTTTGGGTTTCAATTGGAGGTAATAATCTGAACTTTGTCATTTCAAGTGAAGATAGATGTGATGAAGTTTGATGGCACAAATAATTTTAGATTGTGGAGATGCAAGGTAACGGATGCGCTGAATGCGCAGAATTTAGAGAATACTCTTGTGCTTCAAGAGAGATCTATAGAAGTAGATGAGAAGGTTTGAAAGAAAATTAATAGGATGGCCTGTGGCGTCGTTAGGTCTTGCTTAACACAAGATTTACGTATATGATGAATGAGACTTTTGCGAAGTCGATATAGTAGATTCTAGCTAGCAAGTACTTGACGAATAATGTCGAGAACCACTTACATATGAAGAAGAGACTTTACCATTTCCAGTTGAAGGGTGGAATCTTCATTAGGAATCATATCAACAACTACACGAAGCTTCTCGCGGATTTGACAAATTTGGATGTAGTGATCGAGGATGAAGACAAAGCGTTGATATTATTGAGTTTTCTCCCCGATGAAGGATATGAGACCTTTGTGCTTATCTTGATCAATAAGAGGACATCCCTTAACTACAGTGAGGTGACCACTACTTTTGTGAAGCTTGAATTGAGGAGGAAGGACAAGGAATGTTCTACCAGTGACTCATCGGCAGAGGTGTTGACCGCGAGAGGAAGTAGTCCAAACTGAAGAAGAAGAAATCAACAAAAATCCAATTGGAAGCATATGGTTGGTAATCGCAAATTGGTGAAGGATCAGTGTGCCTTCTGTAAAGAGAAAGGACACTAAATAGTGATTGTCTAAACTCAATAAGTCAAAGAAGGAGTCACTGTCAGAGGCCAATATCGTGAGGTAAGATGGTAATGATTTTGACTCCTTTTGCTTTTCACTTCTATTACACCATCAGGTTGTCATTCAGATACATGTGAGTGGGTATTGGATAAGAGTTCTACCTATCACATTTGTCCCAGAAGGGAGTTGTTTGCTAGGATTGAGGAGCTGGATGGCAGTTTGATATCTATGGAAGATGATCACACATGCCAGTTGGTTGGGAAGGGTACAATTTATTTCAAGATGTACGATGGGACATTGAGAGGGTTGAAGGAGGTGATATATATTTCTAGTATGACAAAGAATATAATCTCGGTTGGAGCTTTGAAAGCGGAGGGCCTCAGAGGGACTCTTAGAGAAGGCATTCTCAAGATGTCCAGCAGCTCGTTGGTTGTTCTGAAGAGCATTAGACGCAACAATTTGTACTACTTGATGGGTACTGCAGTTACTGAATTGGTGTCTTCAGGACAGTTGGATGACGATTCCACTAGATCATGGCACAATGGGCTTAGACAAGTTGGCTTTAAGTCAGATTAAGCATTGAGAGGTGCATCAACTTGTCATTTGGAAGCATGTGATAGTAGTGTTCTGGATAAGAAAAAGGTGAAATTCGGCACCGATCTCGCCATTTGCATGGTCTTCTTCAGTTGGTTCACGTGGATGTTTGGAGTCTTATCAAGACTACATTACTTGAAAGTCATCGGTACTTTATCTCAGTCATAGATGATTATTTTACGCATTATTGGGTATACCCGATGAGATGAAGAGTAAAGCCTTAGAGTTGTTGGTTAAGTGAAAGAATCTGATGGAAAATCAGACAGGTAGGAAGATCAAGGTGCTCTAGTATAATCATGTTGAGTAGTATAAGGATTCTTTCCTGCAAGTTAGTCAGAACAATGGTATGTTACCCACCTTACAAATGAAAAATATGGTGTAGCCTAAGAGATGAATCGTGCCTACCTGGAGAAGATTTGGTATTTGTTGTCTAATGCATCATTAGACAAATCATTTTGAGCTGAGACGATTGAGTATCTAGTCATTTCTTGAATAGGCTATCGACGACTGCGATAGGAGGTAAGACTCTGTTGGAGATTTGATCAGGTGGAGCTAATCATGATCATGATTCACTTAGAGCATTTGATTGTCTGGCCTATGTTGATGTCAAGAAAGCATGTTGGATTTTAAAGTGAACAAATTGGTGTTTTGGGATACAAAGAAGACTTGAAAAACTACAAGTTATGAGTCTGAAAAATAGAGAATTTATCTCGAACAGAGATGTCACATTGGATGAGGCTTCAGTTATGAAGCCTACTGTCTCCCGGCAGGCGGATGTGAGGAAGACCAAAGTAGTATCGTAACGGGTGGAGGTTGATGCTACTCCACATTGTCCAGTTAGTTCAGTATCGTCTGGGATTCCATCGTCGTGATACCGGTTGGAGATCGAGTAGCCGATATGGATACTGAGCATATTGATAAAGATGGTGCAGATACAGCTAAAGGAGACAAAAGGAATCCGTGAAGGTGGATTGTAAAGAAACATGTATCCCATGTTGATGAAGTTCATATGACTCGATCAATTGGGTTCGTTGCGGTAAAGAAGAGAGTTGGTTGAGCTCGGTGGAGCTCATTTGAATGAACTATGGGTAATTCGTAGTTGTAATTGGTAAAGTCTTTTACAATTGTAAATGAGTTACATGTATGTAAATTTTATGGTGTTTGGTTGGTAATATAAAATTGTAAAGTGGGAAAGTGTATTGTACTTTACAGTGTTTGGTTGTCGTAATTTACAAGTCGTAAGTGAAAAAGTTGACCACAAAATTAACTATTTGGTGATTTTAAAAGTTTTAATACTACAATAAATATTAAAAAAGTTAAATATTAAAATTTTAATATTAATATAAAAAAATATTACAAATTTGTATGACCACAAAATTAACTGTAACTGGGCTGTAAGTGAGTGGTAACTGGGTTGCAAGTGAGTGTTAGTTGAGTTACGTAAGTCTTTTACGAATTACGGTCCAAACAAACGCCGTAGTTGTAACTGGGTAGTAAGTCATTTACGAATTACGGAGTTTTACGCGAAACAAACGGCCCCTATGAGAAGCTTGATCCCTTGAGCAGAGGGTACGTAGGCAGCTGTGATGGCGCAACCATTTGGTGATCCAACCCGTATGAAGCTATTTGGTATATTTGGCTTCTAGAGAATTGGTAGCGAAAGCTGATTTGGACTTCACGTAGAGGTGAAGTATTGTGATCTCGATGAATATTTGATCTTCCGAGGAGAAGGTAGTTGAGCCTGCATAAGGGGCGTGCATCCAGTTTTTTTAGCCGAAGTTGGTTATGCGGTGTGCTCTATTCAGATTTCGTTGGACCGCCTTGAAGACTTTTGGACTGGAGTGTTAGTTAATTGGAGAGTCTGTGTTGGCTCATATTGGGTTCTTATTTAGATTATTTGGAATAGTGTTTCATTCAATTACTAAGTTGTAGACACGTTAGTTGGTCGACTCATATGGTGTTGATTCTCTTCGGTGGAGTGTTGGGAAGGCATATGTGGTGTATTTCATTTGGATGGCTGAGCTAAAATTAGAATCTTTACAATTGATATTGGAATTTGGAGAGAATTGCCTAAGGGGCGACAAACTCAATTTGGATTGATTCAATCATTTGGATCAGTTGAGATCGTTTGTGAGTTTGGAGAGAGTTGCTAGTGGCGACGACAAACTCAATTATGGATTGAATCAATTATTTCGATACGGTGTGATCGTTTGAAATCAATTGTATGCGTGTACTGGCGATTCATTTAGAACAGGTTGGTCTGTTCAGCCAAGTCGAGATCGTGTTTCTATTTCGCCAAGATCGTGTGTCATTTCGTCCGGAGCGTTCAAGCGGAGATCGTGTTTCGATTTCGCCGGATGTTCATTAGAGTTCGGCTTAGATTTGAAAATTTTTCACCGAGGTGGAGAATGTAGAGATAGGGAAAAAAAAAGGAGATAAAGTTTCTTAAACTCTATGATAAGACTTCGGCCGACTGCCCGGACGACCGACATGCACAAAGATTGGACCGTTTGAATACCTCTCGAAGTCCCCAATTTGTTCCCAGAATGGAAGTCTCTTCTCGGCTTGCATCATTTATGCGGGCATCCACAGTCCTTTTGAGCCAGTTCTTGCTCATCTTGTTTTCTGTGATGACTGAAAAGAGAGCTGCTGCAGTTGGGTGCTCTGTGAGCCTGCCGGCAAAGATCTTAACAACGGCATCTTGCCACCAAAGTATGCGCATGATGCCAATCTCTTGGGATCAGATGCGACGTCCATGGCCCTAACAATTTCGGCATTAAAGGAGCGAAGGGCAAAAGCGGCCCTTCGCATAGACGGCGGGAGGTGGAGGAGGCAGAGGTAATGGTGATAGTCATAGTTGCGAACTTGCTGCACACACTAGGAGAATGCTGCCCAAACACTGCTGCTCGATGATGACGCGCCGTTCATCAGGTCCAAGGAATGGTGACTTCTGTGACTGTAGTACTGTAACAAAGAAGATGAGTTTGAGAAAAGCAGAATTCTTCTCCACCATGCACTTCATAAAGAACACAACATTGGGAGGTTAGATAAAAATATGCTAGCTTTTGTGTGAAATAGATGGCTGTTGTTAGTTTCTTGGTCTAGGAAAAAGTAGAACCAATGATTTCTAACCTCATATAAATACAGCATTGGCTGAAGCCAAAAACAATAGGTTGTGTGTGAAATAGACTGTTGTATGTTGCCTGGTCTTGGAAAACTAAAACCATTGATTTCTTCACATCATACCTAATTTGTAGGACCATGGAAACATAATTTTTTTTTGCAGTATGCTCAAAAACAAAATGCTTTTGGCAGATCGAATATCAGCACAAGCTTTTGTACAGATAGACTTTTTATGAGCAACCAATTCTAGCTGTTGTGAGCAACTAACATTCAGCATTAATCCCTCCATCTCCATAGCTGTGTCTTACAGCATCTGTAACCGCCACTTGGGAGGTGAATAGCATACCCCATATTTTCAGATTATATAGTGATAGATGCTGAGGTAAGGATTATGTAGATGCTGACAAGAATGACAAATGAAAGAGTTGGAGACATTAGACATGATTGGTAGAACAAAGCAGCACACAAGGTGTGCAATTTCACCAGCCGGAACATTGTTAGAAGTAATAACCATGGATTAAGAGATGAAACTCTGCGAATAGAAGAAGAGTTGGATGGATGAAGTGGGAAGATGCTTCTAAAGGAATTGTTTGGTCCGCTATGACTCAGTGACTTAGGCTGCCCGGAAGTTAGTGGAAGCGTAGAAGTAGGAAGTAGGAAATTTTTTTTTTTTTTTAAAATAAGAATTTGTGTTTCTTTTTTGGTGTTTGGATGATAGTTGAGAAGCATAATTGAAAAAATGTAATTTCTTTTTCGGTGTTTGGATGATAGTTGGGAAATATAATCAAAAAATGTAATATTTTTTTGATGTTTGGTTGGTAATATGAAAGTAAAAGTGAAAATTTTGACCATAAATTTGACCGTAAATAATATTAAAATAAAATTTGATTATGAAAAATTTGGACTATAATTAAAATGCAAGTAAGATTTACATGACCACAAAATTAACTGTTTTGAGTTACAACTTATTACAAATAAGATTTACGTGACCACAAAATTAACTGTTGCACCATGGAAGTGAGGAAATGGTTCTGTAAAAGAGAAAAGAGAAAAGGAAAAGGGATTTTTTTCATTTTTCTTTTTCAGTGCTTGGATGGATAGCAGAAGTGAAAAAGACACTTCCCTCTTCCTCACTTCCCCTCACTTCCTTGAATCCAAACAGCCCTTAGAGAACTTTTGCAAAATGATAACAAGGCTTAAAATGTTCATTGTTAGGAAATAAGAGAGTTAAAATAAAGCAAACAAACCCAACAGAACAGGACGGTGTAGGATCTAAAATATGGCAACACAAACACTAGAGGGGGTGGATAGTGTTTTTAAAAATTCTGAATAAGAAATGTAAATAACTTGCAATATAAATGAATATGCACAGAATAAAAACACAAAAAAGCATATGCAAATACAAGGAATTTTATCCTAGTTTGGTCCTCTTGACCTACATCCAGTCCCCAAGCACTCGCTTGAGATTTTTCTTGACCTGATTTTGAAAACTCTCAAAACCAACAACAGTGCACCACTTGACAAACTCTTTCGTCAAATCTGTACACTTCTTCTCTACTCCGAGAAGACACCTTCTTTGCAGTAAATATAATTATCCTATAAGCCATGATTTTTGTATGGAAATGAGTATACAACGATCTTATAGTAGAACTTTCAGATTTTCTTCACAAGAAATAGAACTTGGGTGAAGAAAGAATCAAAGAGAAATTTTTTGAACAAGAGAATTTTGTTCAGAGTTTTGACAGAATATTTTCTATAAAAAGTTGTATCTAATCTAATTCAATCAACCCCTATTTATAGTAGAAGATTATAGGCAGTTGGGGTAGTTATTTGATTTGAATTTGAATAGAAAAAGTGTGGGAAAAAAACCATAAAAATCAAAAACTTACATAACTATTCAACGGTCAGAAACTGACTGCATAGTCAACTAGAGACAAGAATTAGTCGACTAGGTATCATATTTTGCCTCTATTAATCAACTGGTCAAAGGAGGTAGTAGACTACAGGTGATGCAGAAACAAATTTCATGTCTCTGTAAATCAGTTATAATCGACTAGGTCAAAAGGGATAGTCGACTATGTTTGTGTATCAATCATATGTTAGTCGACTCACAACCTAGACTGTCATCAATTTTGTTCTCTGTAAAAGTTTATTAGTCAGTTATAATCGACTAGGTCAAAAGGGGTTAGTCGACTATATGATATGTATGTTGAAAACCTGAAGAATATCAGATTGACTTAGTCGACTAGGAAAATGGTTAGTTGACTAAGGATGTGTAAAAATAATGCATTCAAGGCTTTAGACAATATTCTAAATCTAGAAATTTACAAAAAAAATATAAAAAAAATCGTGTGATATCTTGTACTCCTTGATCATTATGTATGTGCAATATCTCTATCAAGATTTTCTTCTATTGATCTGCAAGACATATGTGAGTACAAAATACACATATATATACAAGAATACACACACGCACGAACACACCCCCCATAAGATTGTTATCATCAAAAATGTTGGGGTAGCAAGAATCAACATTCTCTCTCTATTTGATGATGATAAACAAGTATATAATAAGCTACACTTCCCTTATATCATTATACATATAAAAGATATATGTTTTTAAGCTCCCCCTGCATAAGCTAGATAAGCTTCCCCTGTCACAATGTCACATATGTTAACATATCTAAGCTATATAATATATCCATTCTAACATATCCAATGGTTTATCACAGATGAGGAAGATGTAACATATTCATTCTCCCCCTTTTGGCATTAATAAAAAGAGGCAAAAAACAAGATACAAAGAGACACAGAAAGAACAAAAAGAAAGCAAAAGCAAAAGTGATTTATTACATATAAAGAAAGCAAAAGCACAACATAGTTTGATTACAGAGTAAACAAAAAGCAAATCATACAGTTGATTACAAAAGAAGTTAGAAAACATAACATGAAGCACCACATGATTCGTATATGATACGCATGTAGTCTTCTGCAAGCTTGGACATCATAAACCGGAGCCGGAAGGTGGAGGTGGTGATGGTAGAATGTTTGACTAGAAGTAGCATAATATTTCTTGATGAGTAGAGTTCATTTGATCCATATGAATGTTCAAGTTCAGATATTACTCCAAAATCAGAATCTGACTGTTAATAATGAAAGTT
The DNA here is from genome assembly GCA_038442645.1 of Agave tequilana. NCBI lineage: Eukaryota > Viridiplantae > Streptophyta > Magnoliopsida > Asparagales > Asparagaceae > Agave > Agave tequilana. The sequence goes on from JAVJIF010004338.1 coordinate 77,028, forward strand.
TGAGATTCCATCATAGCAGTTTGTTTAGATCGAATATCTGAGATCTCAGCAGAGAGAGAATTACAAAAAGCATCGGTAGATGTAGGATGAGTGAAAGATTGGGAAGCACGATAAGAACCATGAGATGGAAATGTAGGTTGTGGTGGAGGTATTTTCAAGAGTTTCATTCTAAGAAGGACGGACCTGTCAAAAGGTTCAAACACTTTAACCACATTTGTTTCAGAAGCCAAATCAATCTTAAATTTTCTAAAGATATGGATAAGGATGGCATCATATGGAAGAAATGTAGATGATTCTCTCACTAGAGTATCAAACATGACACGTGCCTAATTAACTTCAAGATTTGCCATAATACATAAACACATGCAGCAAGATCTCGAAAGTAATAATTATAGCTACCGATCATGGGACAAATATTATAAGCTAGATACGACCAATGAGCCTAGAAATTGATTGAAGCTTATTATTGGCCATAGGATGATCTTGACCGGGTAGATAGATTTTAGTAAAGACTTCATCATCATTCATTTCAATGTCATTAAGGGAAAGTCCTTGATAAGGGATAGAAAGAATTTTACCCAAAGACTTAGGAAATAATTTTATATCAACACCATTAACAAGAGTAGACAATTGTACAGAGTTATCATCATCCTCATAGGTAAGATTTGTAAAAAATAGGTAAATTAGTGATAGATAATACCCTTGTTTGTGTTCAATGGAAAAGAGTTCATAAAGACCAGTGTTTTGGATATAAGAGGTGAATTAATATTTCATGAAATTATTTAAATTGACAAACCTACCAGGAAATTTTTCTAACCGAGAGATTCTCTAATAATCAGGCTCTAATCCTAGATTTTTAAGAAAAGCTCTAAAATCAGTGGAAGAAGCTATAAATTTAGCTTTCTTAACCCAGACATGATAAAGATTGAGAATATAGATGAAATTAGAGAAGGGAGAGATTTGCAACCCAAGATTTGGATGGAATTTGGAGAAAAATTCTGGAGAAGAAACCTGGACCAGTTGACCGAGTTTCAAAGAGTGAGGAAACTTAAGGTTCAAGAGTAAAAAATAGATATAATAGGTAAATATAAGCGAGATAGGAGAAGATCAAGGGTAGGATTGATTTAGGGAGTGTTCGTGTTGCAGAATTAAGCAAAACAGGTTGGATTTGAAAGTAAATACCCATTTAAAAAAACACAGTTCTCCCGATTTAGTCGACGAATAACATGAGCTAGTCGACTAATCACATGGATTAACATTATATCTTTGTTAACATGTTTAATGAAAAAAGTAGTGTCTACCTTCCCAATTACAAAACCAGAATTCAAAAGAAAACTCTTTAATCTATCACACCAAGTACGTGGTACTTGTTTAAGAGCATATAAAGCTTTCTTTAGTTTGAAAACATAATTAAAAAAAATTTCATTTTCAAAATCGGGAGGTTGTTTTACATTGACTCCTCCTTGATAAAGCCATTCAAAAAACACTTTTAACATCCATTTGATAAAATTTAAAATTTATATAACAAGAAAAAGCAAGTAAATTATGAATGAACTCTAGTCTAGTAATTGGAGTATAAATTTCATCAAAATCAATACCTTCGTCTTAATTATAATCTTGTGCAACAAATCTTGATTTGTTTTTCACAACTTGTCCTGATCATCAAGTTTATTTTTGAACATCCATTTGGTGCCAATAATAGTATGATAAAGAGGTTGTGAAACAAGATCCCATACATCATTTATAATAAGTTGGTTCAATTCTTCTTGCATAGCAATAATCTAAAAATTATCATTACATACTTTTTTAATATTTTTAGGTTCAATAAAAGATAAGAAAGCAGTATGAGTGATATAATTTAACTTGGATCGAGTTTGAACACCTTCTGAAATATCACCTGTTACCAAATCATGAGGATGATTTTTCACTTCAACAAAAATTTTGGTAATTCAGATATTATTTCATTTTTATCAGAAGTGTCAGGAGATGTAACAGTAAAAGATGTAATAATATCATCATCATCAATACTTATATCATGAGAAGGTTTAGGTAATGATTCATTAAATGTAATATGCAGAGATACTTCAATAGTTGAAGTTTTTCTATTACAAATTATATCTGCTTTACTCCTACTTGAATAACCAATAAAGATTTCTTCATTGAGTCTAGCATCAAAATTATCCAAAGTATTTCTTGTATTCAAAATAAAATATTTGCAACCAAAAACTATGAAATAAGATACTTTTAAAATTCTTCCAAAAAATAATTCATAACATGTTTAATTTAAAATTGATTAAATAAGAACACAATTTAAAGCATAACATGCAGTTGCAACTGATTCGATCCAAAAATATTTTGACAAGTTACTATCAACAAGCATGATTCTAGCACATTTTTGCAATATACTATTTTTCTTTTTTACTACTCTATTTGAGGAGAAGCTCTAGGAAATGCAAAGTTCTGTATAATAGCAAACTTGTTATAGAAATTTGTAAGTGATTCATTCTCAAATTCTCCTCCATGATTACTTCTTATAGTGACAATAGTTAGAAACTTTTGATTTTGAATTTTCTTATAAAAGCTTACAAATTCATCAAAAGCATCATTTTTTATTTTTCAAAGGTATAACCCCATGTAAATCGAGAATAACCATCTACAATACATATCTACTTTTATTCAAAGATGGGATCCTAGTTGGACCAAATAAATCCATATGAAGTAGTTCTAATAGTTATCATATCTTTTGATTTAAAAAAGATTTAACTTGTTTACCGAGTTGACATGCCTCACATAAATGATCCTTTATGAAACCTTGTTTTGGAAGTCCTTTACTAAATCAAATTTCAAAATTTTTGAAATAGTTTCATATTTAAATGACCAAATCATTTATGCCAAAGCCAAGTATCATTGCTAGAAGCAACTAAAAAAATAAATTTAAAGATGGAAGAAAATTTATGAAAAATTCATAAATATTATTTTTTTCTAATACCTTTACATATAATATCAATCATTTTTTCATCATAAATAAGATAAGCATCTTTTTCGAAAATAATTTTATAACTCTTATCACATGATTGATTAATAATCAAAAGGTTGTGTTTTAATCACTTATCAAAAGTACATTTTCAATAAGGGGTTTATCAGGATTATCAACCATGCAGATACAAATAACTTTTTCTTTGTTATTGTCTCCGAATGTTATTGTTCCTCCATTTTTGTTTTGTATAGAAGAAAGCATTGATGTACGTCCGGTCATGTGTTTGGAGCAACCACTATCGAGTATCCATCTTTTTCCTGGGTTACCTATAAGAAATAACAATTTGCTTGGTACTCATTTTCAATAGGGTCCGAAAGGATTAACTTTTAGGCACCCAAATCCATTTGGAATTTTGTTTCCATTTGTTAACATAAACATAATTGATAAAATTACAAATAATGTTTATGTATGAATTAATATATGCATCTTTATCAAAAGAACTCAATTCTTTAGAAACCCATATAAATTTAGACTTGGGTCTACTATAAGAACTGTGAGGATTTTTTTAACATCCGAACAATAAGAGTTATGATTTTTCTTATTATATACATGATAAGATATTTCTTTAAAGAACCAATATTAAAAAAATTTTGTTTATTATTTGAAAAATCAATACCAAAACGATTATTAGAACTTTTTGAGAAAATAACAAATTTGTTTAAATTTTCCTTACCTTTGTTAAATTTTGAAACATTCTTCAAAAGTTCTTCATATTTTCTTTTTAAAGATGTAATATCTTTTTCTAAATCTGATATACTAGAATTCAACGAAGATGTTTTTGATATAAGATTCAAATATTCTTCAATCACTATTTTTTTCTTTTGTCAAAATCTTATTTTTCAATCTCTCATTTTTGAATTCTAGAAATAATTCATTAAAAACATCTAATAACTCATCATGATTAGAAAATTCTTGTACCTATTTATTTTGTGCCATGAAATATATATTGGCTGATTCGGTAACTTCTTCTTCATCATCAGAGGAAGATGAGTCACTATCATCCCATATTGCTTGAAAAACTTTCTTCTTCTTCTTGAACTTGTTAATTTGTTGAAGTTGATTTTTGGTTAAGGGACAATCTTTCTTTATATGCTTTGGTTTATTACATTTAAAACATAAAGGAACTTCATTAGTATCCTTAAATTTATTGAACTTACTTTTCTTTAAAAATTTTTAAATTTCCTTGTAATTATGGCCATGTCTTTTTCTTTGTGATTTGAATCTTCTGAATCAGATGATGCTTTAAATGTTGGAGGAGAGAGTACAGTAGAGGAGGTGAAGTCATGCCAGGTGCTGTTGAAGACTGCCAGGAGTCTATGACGAAAGGCGAAGGAACAGCGGGCAGGAAAGAAGCAGCAGCAGAAAAGACAGTGGTCGGTCGACCGGACCGGTCGACCGACGTGCACCAAATGCACAGGATTGCTTCGGTCGACCGGACCGGTCGACCGGCAGGTTACAGAGCTCTCGGTTGGATTTCGGTCGACCGGACCGGTCGACCGGAGAGGGTCTCTGTAAGCAACCCAACTCTCTGTTTGTTTCGGTCGACCGGCTCGGTCGACCGTAAGAGGGAGTCGGTCGACCGGCCGGTCGACCGACAGTCGGGTTTTGGGCGAAATCTGTTGTTTCGGGAAGTTATGTATTTAAGCCCTAGTTGTAATTTTCTAGGGTTGAGTGCTTAGACAAAGTATAGCTGCGGACTCTCTTGTGTTGATAGAGATCCAGAGCTATTGTAATCCATCTTCCATAAAGAAAACTCTCTCCGTGAATTGCCCCGAGGACGTAGGCAGGTTGGCCGAACCTCGTTAGATCTGGTTTTTGCGATTGGCTGTTCTTCTAGTTTGTTTTTCATTGTTCTTGGTGATTGAGATCAGGTTGGATCTTCTAAGGGTTGTTGTCTCCGAGCACAACAAGTGGTATCAGAGCCAGGTTACGCTTGGGATATTCTGAGATTCTAAGGGCTCCAGATCTGATCAGGTGGAGATCGTGTGTCGATCTCAGGTCAGAGGCATTGGTGTTCAAGGAGATCGTGTGTCGATCTCAGGTGGACGCAGAGAGGGCTCGTTGAATCAGGGGTGGAATAGATCTGGTGAGAAACTCAAGCTAGGGTTTCAAGGTAGAGGTAAAAATCACTTTTTTATCTCAGAAATAGATCTATTTTGCAAGTATTTGATCTTCCGCATAGTTAGAGGGTCAAGGAAAGGATCTCAATGGCAGAGGAATCTAAGTCTGTTAAAACAATGAACAACTCCAGGATTGAAGTTGTTAAGTTCAATGGAACTAACAATTTCGGGATGTGGAGGTGTGAGGTTATGGATGCATTGAATGCACAGAACCTCGAGGACACGCTCCTTTTGGAGAAGAAGAAGGATACTACCACTGATGATGAGTGGGCAAAAATGAACAGGTCGGCATGTGGCCTGATTCGCTCATGTTTGTCACAAGATATCAAATATTCTGTTCAACATGAGAAGTCAGCAAAGGATATGTGGAATACCCTCGAGAAGAAGTACCTGACAAAGAGCGTGGAGTCAAGGCTGCAGCTTAAGAGCAAGCTGTATTTGTTCAGGATGCAGAGGGGAAGCACAGTAAATGAGCACCTCAACAGGTTTACAAAGCTTCTTACGGATTTGCTAAATGTGGATGCCATTATAAGTGAGGAAGACAAGTCAGTCGTTCTCCTGAACTCTCTTCCACCGGAGGAGTATGAGATATTTACAATGACATTCATAAATGGAAGGCAAACCTTAGACTATGATGAGATATCGTCAGCACTGATGAGTTATGAGAAAGGAAGAATGAGAAACATTCTTGGAGATCTAGTTCATCAGCAGAGGCTTTGGAGGTAAGAGGCAGGAGCTCATCAAGGAAAGGCAAGGAGGTGAGAGGAAGATCGAAGTCAAGACCGGGCTTAAGGGATCTTAAGAAAGACCAGTGCATGTATTGCAAAGAGTTTGGGCACTGGAAAGTTGACTGTCCAAAGTACAAGGGGAAGAAGAAGGAATCAAAATCTGAGGCAAATCTGGCAAGAGTGACAAAGGCTGCTAGCAGTAAATCACAGGCAGAGGATTCAGATTCAGATTCTTCGGTATTCTCGTTTTCAGTTACTACTCCTGTTGTAGGTTACTCGGGGGAAAACGAGTGGATCCTGGACACAGGTGCTACATATCATGTATGCCCTAATCGAGATTGGTTTACTAGTCTTGAGAAGTTGGAGGGATGTTCGGTCGTCATGGGCGATGATCATCCATGCATCATGGAGGGTGTAGGCACAATTCCTATCAGGATGTTCGACGGGATGGTAAGGGAGCTGAAGGAAGTGAGATATGTCCCTCAGCTGAAGAGGAACTTGATCTCAGTGGGTGCTTTGGAATCATTAGGGCTCGGAGTGTCTATTAAAGAAGGTGTTCTTAAAATGACGAAGGGCTCAATGGTGGTGTTGAAGGCCAACCGCAGGAACAATTTGTATTACTTGAAGGGTAGTACAGTGACAGGCCAGGTGGCAACTTCGACCAGTCAGAAGGAAGATCTAACCCGGCTATGGCACATGAGGCTGGGACATGCAGGGGAGAAATCTATGCAAGCTCTTGTGAGGAAAGGGCTGCTGAAGGGTGCAGAGACCTGCAAACTGGATCTGTGTGAACATTGCATCATAGGCAAGAAGACGAAGGTGAAGTTTGGTACAGCTTCACACTGCACCGAAGGCATTCTTGATTATGTTCACACGGACGTATGGGGACCCACAAAGACTGCATCAATAGGGGGAACCCATTACTTTGTGTCGTTTATCGATGATTATTCTAGGCGGTGCTGGGTGTACACCATGCGACACAAGAATGAAGTCCTAGAATTGTTTGTGAAGTGGAAGGTTAATCAGGAAAGGAGTACAGGAAGAAAAGTCAAGGTCCTTCGTTCTGACAACGGAGGAGAGTACAAGTCAGACCCTTTCCAGAAGCTATGTCTTGATGAGGGCATAGAGAGGCACTTCACAGTAAGGGAAACTCCGCAACAGAATGGGGTGGCTGAAAGAATGAACCGAACTTTGCTAGAGAAGGTTCGGTGCATATTGTCAAATGCAGGATTACCAAAGAAGTTCTAGGCTGAAGCTTTGGGGTATGCATGCCATCTCGTCAATAGGTTGTCGTCGTCTGCAATAGGGGGAAGACCCCCCTTGAAGCTTGGTCGGGTAAAGCTGCAGGAGATTATGATGTGCTCAGGATATTTGGATGTCCAGCCTACTATCACGTAAAAGAAGACAAATTGGATCCGAGAGCGAAGAAAGGTGTGTTTGTTGGCTTCAAGAAAGGAACCAAGGGGTTCAAGATCTGGGACCAACAGGACAACAAATTCATAATCAGCAGAGATGTCACTTTTGATGAGGCCTCGATGATGAAGCCTACAGTCTCTCAGCAGGTGGAGACTAAGAAGACCAAGGAGCTATTGCAGCAGGTGGAGAGTGATGCAGATCCACCATCTCTAGAAGACTCAGTATCTGTGAGGATCATTCATGAGGTGACACAGGGAGGTGATCAAGTTACAGAAGAAGATGCTGAGGTTGTTGAAGAGGATCAGGAACAGGTTATGGATACAGTTCCAGATCCTACTGCAGTTGGAAGACCAAGGAGGAATACTAGGAGACCTGGCTGGCTCACTACAGACATGGTGATTGCACATGCACTTCCAGTTGTTGAAGAAGCCATTCCATCTACTTTCAGGAAGCTGAAATCAGTTCAGAAGCGGAGTTATGGAAAGGGCCATGAATGAAGAGATGCAGTCTCTTTATAAGAACAACACATGGGAACTGACCAAGTTGCCCAAGGGGAAGAAAGCCATAGGGTGTAAGTGGGTATTTGCTAAGAAGCAGGGATCACTCCAAGAAGACAAAGTGCGCTACAAGGCAAGGCTGGTGGCTAAAGGCTACGCACAGAGAGAAGGGATCGACTACAACGAGGTGTTTCTCCCCAGTTGTAAAACACTCGTCTATTCGGATCCTATTGGCCTTGGTGGCACAGAACGAGTTGGACCTTGACCAACTTGATGTGAAGACCGCCTTTCTCCATGGCGATCTTGAGGAGGAGATCTACATGACTCAGCCCACAGGTTACAAAACTGCAGGGAAAGAGGAGTTGGTATGCAAGCTGAAGAAATCGCTGTACGGTTTGAAGCAGTCTCCAAGACAATGGTACAAGCGATTTGACAGCTTCATCAGGAAGAAGAAGTACACAAGAAGCCATTATGATCCATGTGTGTACTACAACAAGTTACCATCTGGTGAGTATGTCTATCTACTACTTTACGTAGATGATATGCTAATTGCTTCTAGGTCAAGATCTGCAATTGATTCTCTGAAGAAGACTTTATCGTCTGAGTTCGAGATGGACCTGGGGGAAGCAAGGAAAGTATTGGGTATGGAGATCACAAGGGACAGGGAAGCTGGCAGGATTAGCTTGACTCAGAAGGGCTATCTGGAGAAGGTACTGCAGAGATTTAATATCGGGAAAGATACAAAGACTGTAAGTACACCAATGGCGCCGCACTTCAAGTTGTCAGCGAAGATGTCTCCAAGGAGTGTTCAGGAGCGTGAGCATATGACTCATGTACCATATGCCAATGCAGTGGGAAGCTTGATGTATGCAATGGTGTGTACAAGGCCGGATCTATCACAGGCAGTTTCCATGGTTAGCAGATATATGCATGATCCAGGTCAGGGTCATTGGGAAGCAGTGAAGTGGATCCTGAGGTACATCAAGGGTACTGTTGATGTAGGCCTCGTGTTTGAGAAGGACAACACTGGGAAGCAAGAATGCATAGGGTACGTGGATTCGGACTATGCAGGTGATCTTGACAAACGCCGGTCGACGACGGGGTATGTATTCACATTCTCGCAGGCACCGGTGAGTTGGCGCTCCACACTTCAGTCCACAGTCGCATTGTCGACTACAGAGGCAGAGTATATGGCCTTGACCGAGGCCATGAAGGAGGCGATTTGGCTTCAGGGATTGCTAGATGACTTGGGAGTGGAATAGGAGATCTTGAAGATACACTGTGACAGTATGAGTGCCATTTATTTGGCAAGGAACCAAGTCTACCACGCAAGGACGAAGCACATCGATGTCAGGTATCACTTTGTTCGGGAGATTCTGGAGGAAGATGACATCAATTTATTGAAGATTCATACTTCGGAGAATCCGGCCGATATGCTTACAAAGGTGGTGTCGGGAGTAAAGTTTGCACACTGCAAAGACTTGCTCCAGATTCTTCAGGTGAATTGAGCTTGCTGAAGCTCATGTGGATGAACTACGGATGGCTTGATCCCTTGGGCAAGGGGTACGTAGGCAACCAGATTGGTGCAGCCGCAATCGAGTCAGTGTTCGGCTCAGATTTAACAATCTTCACCGAGGTGGAGAATTGTTGGAGGAGAGAGTACAGTAGAGGAGGTGAAGTCATGCCAGGTGCTGTTGAAGACTGCCAAGGAGTCTATGACGAAAGGCGAAGGAACAGCGGGCAGGAAGAAGCAGCAGCAGCAGAAAAGACAGTGGTCGGTCGACCGGACCGGTCGACCGACGTGCACCAAATGCACAGGATTGCTTCGGTCGACCGGACCGGTCGACCGGTGCAGGTTACAGAGCTCTCGTTGGATTTCGGTTGACCGGACCGGTCGACCGGAGAGGGTCTCTGTAAGCAACCCAACTCTCTGTTTGTTTCGGTCGACCGGCTCGGTCGACCGTAAGAGGGAGTCGGTCGACCGGCCGGTCGACCGACAGTCGGGTTTTTGGGCGAAATCTGTCGTTTCAGGAAGTTATGTATTTAAGCCCTGGTTGTAATCTTCTAGGGTTGAGTGCTTAGACAAAGTATAGCTGCGGACTCTCTTGTGTTGATAGAGATCCAGAGCTATTGTAATCCATCTTCCATAAAGAAAACTCTCTCCGTGAATTGCCCCGAGGACGTAGGCAGGTTAGCCGAACCTCGTTAGATCTGGTTTTTGCGATTGGCTGTTCTTCTAGTTTGTTTTTCATTGTTCTTGGTGATTGAGATCAGGTTGGATCTTCTAAGGGTTGTTGTCTCCGAGCACAACAAGATTGTTGGAGGAGAGAGTACAGTAGAGGAGGTGAAGTCATGCCAGGTGCTGTTGAAGACTGCCAAGGAGTCTATGACGAAAGGCGAAGGACAGCGGGCAGGAAGAAGCAGCAGCAGCAGAAAAGACAGTGGTCGGTCGACCGGACCGGTCGACCGACGTGCACCAAATGCACAGGATTGCTTCGGTCGACCGGACCGGTCGACCGGAGAGGGTCTCTGTAAGCAAACCAACTCTCTGTTTGTTTCGGTCGACCGGCTCGGTCGACCATAAGAGGGAGTCGGTCGACCGGCCGGTCGACCGACAGTCGGGTTTTGGGCGAAATCTGTGTTTCGGGAAGTTATGTATTTAAGTCCTGGTTGTAATTTTCTAGGTTGAGAGCCTAGAAAAAGTATAGCTGCGGACTCTCTTGTGTTGATAGAGATCCAGAGCTATTGTAATCCATCTTCCATAAAGAAAACTCTCTCCGTGAATTGCCCCGAGGACGTAGGCAGGTTGGCCGAACCTCGTTAGATCTGGTTTTTGCGATTGGCTGTTCTTCTAGTTTGTTTTTCATTGTTCTTGGTGATTGAGATCAGGTTGGATCTTCTAAGGGTTGTTGTCTCCGAGCACAACATTAAAGGTAAGAACTTTCTTCTTTGGTTGTGAGTTCATCCTTTCTTCTTTCTTGAACTTGTACTTCTTATGCCATTAAGTTCCCAATTAGATTATCTAATGTGAGTGTGGAAAGATCATTTGCCTCTTCTATAGCAGTGGTCTTCTTTTTTCATTCTAGTGTGAGTACCCGAAGTATCTTTCTTATCATTTTCACTTGGGTATTGGATTTGCCAATTGCAACTAAGAAGTTTGTGATGTCAGTGATCTTGTGATCATCTCAGCGATTGTTTTTTTTTCATTCATTTGAACAATTCAAACATATGTACAAGAATAGAAATTTTAGATTCCTTTACTTTATTTGTACCTTCATGAGTTACCTGTAATGTGTGCCAAATTTAATATGTTGATGTGATTGTTGATGTACGATTAAATTCTTCTTCGTTTAAGGTATAGAAAAGAGTGTTCATTGCTTTTGCATCAAGATTGGTTGCTTTTTTTTGTTTCTCAGACCATTGTTCGTAGTTTGTACGTGATTTTATCGTAGGCTGCTTCCACGATTGTAAATAGATCTTTATTCTACACTTTCAATAGTTGTAGTTTGAATCGGTCAAACAGTGTGGTCATTTTGTGAAATGCCCTTCTTTTAATTGAGATGAAGAAAGTCCACTGCCATCTTTGTTTTTTACTCTGATACCAAATGTAGGATCTAAACTATGGCACCACAAACATTAGCGGGGGTGAATAGTGTTTTTAAAAAATTATGAACAAGAAATGTAATAACTTACAATATAAATGAATATGCACAAAATCAAAACACAAAAAAAAATATATGCAAACACAAGAAATTTTATTCTAATTTGGTCTTCTTGACCTACATCCAGTGCCCAAGCACCGCTTGAGATTTTTCTTAACCTGATAACCCTCAAAACTAATAACAGTACACTACTTGATAAACTCTTTCGCTAAATCTGTACACCTCTTCTCTACACCGAGAAGACACCTTCTTTGCATTGAATACAATTATCCTATAAGCCTTAATTTTTGTGTAGAAATGAGCGTACAAGATCTTATAGTGAAACTCTCAGATTTTCTTCACAAGGAATAGAATTTGGGTGAAGAAAGAATCAAAAAGAAATTTTCTGAAGAACAGAATTTTGTTCAGAGTTTTGACGAAATATTTTCTATAAAAAGGTGTGTCTAATTCAATTCAATCTATCCCTATTTATAGTAGAAGATTGTAGACAGTTGGGTTGGTTGGTGGTTATTTGATTTGAATTTGAATAGAAAAAGTGTTTAAAATACAAGAAAATAAAAAACTTATAAACTATTCAACAGTCAGAAACCTACTAGTATAGTTGACTAGGGACAAGAATTAATCGACTAGGTATCATATTTTGCCTCTATTAGTCGACTAGTCAAAGAGGTAGTCGACTAAGTCAAAGAGGGTAGTCGACTGTGTTTGTGTATCAGTCATATGTTAGTCAACTCACAACCTAGAATGTCATCAATTTTGTTCTTTGTAAAAATTTATTAGTCGACTAAGGTATAGGAATTAGTCGACTATATGATACATAAATTGAAAAACTGAAGAATATCAGATTGACTTAGTCAACTAGGGAAATTGTTAGTCGATTAGGGATGTGTCAAAACAGGATATTCAAGTCTTTTGATAATATTCTAAAAACCTAGAAAAATACATAAAAATATAAAAAAACTTTGTTATATCTTGTACTCCTTGATCATTATGTATGTGTTATGTCTTCATCAAGATTTTCTCTTATTGATCTGCAAGACATATGTGAGTACAAAATATACATATATACACAAGAATATATATATATATATATACACACACCTATAAGATTGTTATCATCATAACATGTAGGGGTAGCAAGAATCAACAGATGGACAAGTGGTAGACAACAAGAGGAGAAGGGATATAAAGAAGAATGGAAAATGGTACCTCCCTATCAAGGTTCTAAATGGTGGAAGTCGGATACATGGCAGCGAGGGGATCCCTTGTTAGATAGCAGATGTCATGGAGACATATCACGACATAAGCAAATAACACGCTTGTAGTGGATGAGAGATATCCCATGTATATTAATATTGACTAACTTAACATAAATGTAATATCTGATTTGTCATCTATCTAATAAAATTGTAGAACCTAAATATAAATGAACAATGAGAAGGCTATTCTAGTCAAGCAACCAAACAAACAATACAATAAGAATCCATAAATAATGCATTATAACGTATGAGCAATAAACATAAAGAATAAATGAACAATCAAAGGCTATTCTAGTTCATATGCAAAATACTGTGTCAAGCACTATGTTGGGTGATATACCGGACCAAAATCTGATGTGTCAAGAACATTAACAGAAAAATGGCATGAGCTATTTCCACCTTCATTTCGCATTTTGAAAACTCAAAATGACATGTTAAGCATGGCGGGGACATTTAAAACGCTGCCCTCTATAAAGAGAGACTAAAGGAGAGATACAACATTGTATAGATTATCTTGCGTCAAGTCTATATGATGAAATATGGAAGGATCGTAATCACTTTCAAATTGAAAATTGGGAATTAAGTTTTTGAGAGAAGAATAAAGAGGGAATTAAGGATTCAGAACAAAAAAAGATAAAAAAGTGGATAAATTTGCTCTTCGTATCTCTTGCACCACAGGCTTCTCACCCCTTACATCATGGGGTTCACACCACAATTTCAAGAACTCAAGACTCATGAAATTTAACTTAAAATTTGTTAATTGATTCATTGTTTACTAATAAGAGAAGTCAGGGGCCTGTTTATAAGCTTTACAAAAGTTCGGTGCTTGAATATAACTGATGTGGTACTAAAAATATAATAAAATAAAACTACTAAACTCAAAATAAACTATGGCATAAAAACAAATAGCAATTGGTGTTGTCGAGCGTCCAAGGCAAGGGAAAGGGTGGGGTTTAAAGCCTAAAATAAGGCGTGCTATGATTAAGAGCTTTTATATCGCCTAAAAGATAGAGTTGACTTTCAAAAAATTAGTCAATGCCAAAGCCAGTGTTCTAAGTATGATGGATATGGACATTATGATTATCAGTGCCATTCAGAGAGTCGATATTTTAGAATTGTGCCTGGTGATAATATTGATGATTCGAAAGTTGTTGAGGATGTGAACATTCTTCTTGAGATTACTAGCAATGCCAATAATAGACTTGTTGATTCTAGTACACCGATTATTGATGAGGCCTATGTGTCTTCTGATAGTACCAATGATGACGAGGATATGATAGTTGAGTCTAATATACTCGCATTGCCTAGTAAGTCATTTGAGTTCTCTTGTGCTGATTATGGTTGGTTATACTCGTTCTTGCTGAGTTAATCTTTTAGTGAGTCATCTGAGTTCATTGTCATGATTCGGCCAGATGATTTTTGGTACTTTTTTCTTTTAATGTATACTTACAGTTTGTGCCTAAGTCCAATATGCCACTATTAAATGGGTTAGATGTGTGTCATCCTAGATATTCGATATATCTCTTTTTCCCATTGCTAAAAATTATACCTGAAGTGCCTATTGCATTGCATTTACCTTTTGCACGTGATGATGATATCACTAGACAGTTAGTAATTTGCAACAACAACTACAACTTTTTTGTATATCTATATAGTAAATTACATGAATTTACAGTTGATAGTGAAATAATTGTTACGAGTCATCTTGAGATTGTGAGGAAGTCACAAGCTTGGCGCACAGATTTTTTTAGAGTTCTGAGGAGGCTTACTCTCATGACTAACGAGTTGGACATCCCATGAGATCCTAGTATCAGTTGCACCTTTATCTACTATTTGTGCCTTGATCGAGTTACTATCTTTTACAGCAGACCCATCACAGAGACCAACGTTACTTTCACCACCATGATCTCAATATAATGTACCAGTGCTGCTCTTACGATCACCACCTTAGCCCGGTTGAGTTACTTCGTGAAGGGAGCCCTCACTCGACGGGGTCAGTTTCTCTCACCCCGGGAGAAATGATGAGGACATCACACCAACTGCTAGTTGTTTTATGTCTTAATTTATTTTTGAGTTTAGATATTTTTTATTGTGTTTTTAATATCACATCAGTTATATCCAGAGACTGAACTTTTTTAGAGCCTACAAATAGGCCCCAAACTTCTTTTATAATTAGACAATAATGAATTAAAAAATTTTAGTTAAAGTTCATGAGCTTTGAGTTTCTGAGCTTGGGGTGTGAAGCCCGTGGTGTAAGGCGTGCGAAGCCAGTGGTGTAAGGAGTGTGAAGTCTAAATGTATCTTGTTTTCTTATCTTCTTCTTTGGAAACCCTAATTTTCCTCTCTATTTCTTTCTTTTGAACCCTAATTTGCAATTTTGAATTTGAAGGTGATTGTGATCCTCCCGTGATACATCACTGCAAGGCATGGAACAAAACATTGTTGAAAGTATTTTGGTAGAGCTACGAGGTGGCATCAACAGCAGATGCAAGTAAGAGCAGAAGTGGCTAAAGCAGCAACAGGAGGTGGTTGCAAAGGCAGTACAAGGCGTCAGTTAATGCATGGAAAAAATGTCTATTTCTTTTCCCTTCTCAGTTATGGTGGCCAGAGGGAGACTCTGCACAAGCAGCTGCCAAAGCTGTTTTTCAAGCACTGATCTAAATCACAATTTAACTCTGGGTACAAGACATTATGTCAGAATCTCATCCACAAGGGCTCTTACCATCTTGTCACTAAAAGTTTGTTTCGTAGTGTCAACATCCAATTGATATTCTGATTTTATCTACATTAACAGGAAGGGTAGTCAGGTGGGGTTTTGAGGAAGAAGTGAGACCATAAACCTTAATGTCTGTCAGGTCTCATGAAAGAAAACAGGGAGATAAAGAGGCTACATTAAAAAGAAGAGGGAGATAGAAGGGTCAGATGAAAGGTCCATATGACAAGTGGCAAATGTTCTTGTTAGGTTGGTGGTGGCTCACTGGCGGTCACTAGGGCGTGTTTGATTGCAAGGAAGTGGGCGGAAGTAAGGAAACGGGGAAGTATAATTGCTCACTTCCCTATCTATCCAAATACCGGAAAAGAAAAATAAGAAAACCCATTTTCTTTTTTTTCTTCTCTTTTTTACACAACCATTTCCTCACTTCCAGAGTGCTACAGTTAATTTTGTGGTCATGTAAATCTCATTTGTAATAAGTTGTAGTATAAAACACTTAATTTTTTTGACATGTAAATCTCACTTGCATTCTAATTACAGTCCATTTTTTATTTTTCTTAATTATTTTTTATTTTAATATTATTTTGCGGTCAATTTTGTGGTCAACTTTTTCACTTCCACTTTTCATTACCATCCAAACACCGGAAATGACATAACATTTTTCAAACCACACTTCCCAACAACATCCAAACACCGAAAAACTTACTAACCAATTCTCAAGTTCCAAAGGGAACTATTACCACTTTCTCACTTCCTTACTTCCTCACTTCCACCCTTAACCAAACAGGCCCTCCAGCCAACACGTACTACTGCTAGATTTGAGTTTTCCCAAGAGGAAACACCTCTTCTTTCTGTTTACACTGTGCGCATAGGGGAGGGGAGAGATCGACTAGGGTACTGTAGCTAGGATTTTATCTTAAATTGTGTGAGTCAGAAGGAAAATTATCTTCTTACTTCTATGACTGGATCATCAAGCTTGCAACCACCAAACCAAACAAAGATTAAAATTCAATTTATCAGTTACAAAGGAACTAAACAATGCATAGATTTCATGCCTACAATGAAATAAAGAGAAAGAGTCCCCCAATAAAATTTCCCAAAAATCCTATTTTTACCACAGTTTATGAATTGCAATAGATCAAATCATCAAATGCTAAGACTCCAATAAGATTCTCCAAACAAACTAATCTTCAATCATTTGCCTGATGACTTGAGTCTAAGACGAAGATCTTTATGCACTCGAAGTTGGCGAGGGATTTTAGGAGATTGAGAGCGGCGTGGCCGGCGTGTTAGAATAAAACTTAAATACTTCATGATAGTGAAAACATCTATCAAGGATCTAGAATCCATACATCTCAAGAAAAATCTCAAATGCATATACATATAAATACATACCTGAAGCCATTAGCGAAATAGTGAAGGTATGTTGATGAAGATCCAAAACCTTTCCTTGATCCTTGCAAACCCTAATTGTAAACTCATTCTTCTCTCTGTCTCTTTCTCTTTTCACAAACCCTAACTCAATAATGATGGAACCCCACAAAAGGAGGAGGGTTGTTTTCTTTTCAAGAGGAGAGAAGTGGGTCTACAGTTGCAATTAATCACATGTGATAAAACCACCCATCATGGCCCTTAATATCACACATGATTATTAACCTTATACAAATGTAACTTTATATTTGGGCATACATAATATCAGTTAGGCTTTAATTATGGAATCCAATTAATACTAAAAGGTTAGTGGTCCACCTTAATGTGAGATTAACATTCTCCCACTACAGTACAACTTTAAAAAACAAATAAAAAGACTCATTTTTAAAAACATTTTGACTCCATTGGATTCCATACTGAAAAACTTTGAAACGTGATCACGAATTTAAAAAAAAAATAACTGATAAGCCCAAATAATGAGATACTGTAATACTGCAATTAGCTTGGACCATCAATGTGAGTCATAGCGGTTATACAACATCTATGTCATACTCCCTTCTACGTACCACAACATTGATAACCTTACTAATTGAGTCCATAACCAAAATGACCCCTGTAATTTGTCTTGTCAAGACATTTCCTGTTTAACAAACATCCATACATAATATGTGCACACATAATTGGATAACAGGAAATATAGAAACAAACTTTTATTGGGCAATAGTGTCAATTACACAAGTACCAAAAACATACATTACAGATTGCTCAAAAGACTCATTCTAATAACATGTTCTTTGAATGTTTTTGGAGGCAATCCCTTGGTCAATGGATCAGGAACCATTAAAGTGGTACTTATATTTTCAATTGACACCTTCTGTTTCTGAACTCTTTCTCTAACCACCAAGTACTTAAGTTCCATGTGTCTGGAACCACTAGAGTACTTTCCATTCTTAGAGAAGAAAACGGCTGCTGTATTATCACAAAATATCTTCAGCGGCCTGGCAATAGAATCAACTACACCAAGTGCTGAGATAAAATTACGTAATCATAATGCATGATTCGTGGCCTCAAAACATGCTACGAACTCAGCCTCCATCGTGGATGAAACAGTGATAGACTTCTTTACACTCTTCCACGAGATTGCCCCACCTGCTAGCATGAAAATAAAGCCTGAGGTAGACTTCTTGCTATCTGGGCAACCAGCAAAATCTGAGTCCGAATAACCGATCACTTCCAACTGATCAGATCTCCTATATGTGAGCATATAGTCCTTCGTCCCTTGAAGATACCGCATTACTTTCTTTGCCAATTTCCAGTGCTCCATTCCTGGATTACTCTGGTATCTTCCTAACATCCCAACAGCAAAACTGATATCTGGCCTGGTACAAGTATGTGCATACATCAAGCTCCCAACAGCTGACGCATACGGAACTTTCTGCATTTGACCCTTTTCTAAGTCATTTCTTGGACACTGACTCCCACTTAATTTGTCACCCTTCATAATGGGTGCACAACTGGCTGAACATAGTTCCATATGAAATCTTTCCAAGACTCGATTGATATAACCTTTCTGAGACAGTCCTAGCAATCCTCGAGATCTATCCCTGAAGATCTCTATGCCAATGACATAAGCTGCCTCACCCATATCAACCATCTTAAAGTTCTTGGTAAGATAATCTTTAGTTTCATACAGTAAACCAATATCACTACTGGCTAACAAAATATCATCCACATACAGAACCAGAAAGATAAACTTGCTCCCACTGATGTTCAGATATATACACTGATCAACAGTGTTTTCTGTAAATCCGAATGAGGTAATGATATCATTAAACTTTATATACCATTGCCTGAAAGCTTGTTTTAGTCCATATATGAATTTCTTTAATTTGCAAGCCAAGTGTTCTATTCCCTTCTTTGCGAACCCTTCAGGTTGCTCCATGTAAATTTCCTCATCCAAATTTCCATTCAGAAAAGCTGTTTTCACATCCATTTGATGTAACTCTAAGTCATAATGAGTTACAAGAGCCATAATGATTCTAAAAGAGTCCTTCTTTGATACTGGAGAGAAGGTTTCTCTATAATCAATGCCTTCTTTCTGAGTGAAACCTTTAGCCACAAGTCTGGCCTTATATCGTTCGATATTGCCTTTGGAGTCGCGCTTGGTCTTAAAGACCCATTTACACCCGACTTTCTTACAGTTATTAGGCAATTCGACGAGATCCCAGACTTTGTTTTGGTCCATAGATTTCAACTCTTCATTCATAGCATCAATCCATTTACTAGAATCATTGCTTTCAATGGCTTGTGAAAATGAAACTGGATCTTTATTAATCCCAATATCAAAATCAGATTCCTGTAGATACACCACATAATCATCTGAAATGGCAGATCTTCTTTCCCTTTGAGATCTCCTCAAAGCTGCCGGTTGTGGTGGTTCTACAACATTTTCAATGGCGATATCCTCATGAAGTGGTGAACCAATATTATTATGTTGTTCTGGTAACTCAACTTGATGATCAAGCTGAGGGACAACAATTTCTCTTGAAGTAAAGGGTATTGGGATATTTACCCTTATCACTTCAAGATCCACCTTTTTGGTTCATCACTCCCACTAATTTCGCCATTCTCAAGGAATCTAGCATTACCAGTTTCAATAATTCTTGTATTATGGTTAGGACAATAAAATTTGTACCCTTTAGATTTATCTGGATAACCAATGAAATACCCAGATATTGTCCTTGAGTCTAATTTCTTTTCTTGTGGATTATATATTCTAGCTTCTACTGGACAACCCCAAATATGTAAATGTCTTAAACTAGGTTTCCTACCAGTCCACAACTCGAAAGGAGTTGTTGAGACTGCCTTACTAGAAACCCTGTTCAAGATATACATAGCAGTCTTTAAGGCTTCATTTCACAATGAATTAGGTACATTAGAGAAGCTCATCATGCTCCTAAGCATATCCATAAGTGTCCGGTTTCGCCTTTCAGCAGCTCCATTCTGCTGAGGCGTACCTGGCATTGTGTATTGAGCACAAATGCCATGCTTTTCTAGAAATTTGGCAAATGGGCCAGGATTTTGTCCTGACTCATCGTATCTTCCATAATACTCACCACCTCGATCTGATCTCATGATTTTAACTTTTCTATCTAATTGTCTCTCGACTTCTGTAATGAACACCTCAAGGATGTCAACAGCCTGAGACTTTTCATGAATTAGATATACATAACCATAACGAGACAGATCATCTATAAATGTGATAAAGTATCTCTCTCCTGTAAAACATGGAATAGAGAGTGGTCCGCAAATATCTGTATGAATTATCTCAAGAAGCTCTTTACTTCTTGTGGCACCTTTCATGGTGTGTTTGGTTTGCTTTCCTTTTATGCAATCCACACACAACCCAAATCAGTGAAGTCTAGGTTATCCAAAATCCCATTCTTTACTAATCTTACAATTCTATCCCTGGAGATATGCCCCAGTCGTCTATGCCACAAGATAGAGGATTTTTCATTAATTAAGCCACGTTTAGAACCAACATTCGAATGCAGAGTTAAAAGAGATTGTGCAAACTCATAATTCAAGGAAATTTTTATATAAACCATCACATAAAATTCCATGTCCAACCGACATTGAATTAAACATTAAATTGAGTTTTCCACAACTGAATAAAACTGAATATCCAACAACATCTAATTTGGATAATGACATTAAATTCTTAGAAATCGAAGGTACATAAAAAGTGTCTATAAGATCCATCTGATGACCCGTCTCTAAGAGTAGTCGATAAGTTCCAACATTCTCGACCTCCACTTTGAGACGGTTCCCTATAAAAACAAATCTTTCACTTTCTTTCGGTTTCCTGGTTGTAAGGAATCCCTGCATTGAATTAGTTATATGAGTTGTGGCTCCAGAGTCAATCCACCAAGTATTAGAAGGAACTTCAGCAAGATTTGATTCATAACATACAAAAGAAAGATTCATACCTTTCTTTTCGAACCAAGCCTTTCTCTTGTTGCAATCCTTCTTCACATGTCCTTTTCTGCCACAAAAGTAGCATTTGACAGTGAAAGTCCTTCCATGACCCTGGCTACTTTCCCCAGGTTCATTCCCTTTCTTTGGTGGAAACCTCTTACCTCTTCCATACTTTCCCTTCTTATGGATAGCTCCTTGAGTTACTGCCAACACTGAGTGATGTCCTTCTTGCCTCAGTCTCACTTCCTCTTGAACACACATACTAGTCAGCTCATTCAGATTCCACTTATCCTTATGAGTATTATAGTGAATCTTGAATGGTCCAAACTGAGGAGGAAGTGAGTTGAGGATGAACTGTACCAAGAAGGATTCATCCACTTTCATTCCCAGTGTTCCTAACTTGGCAGCTTTATCAGTCATATTAAGAATGTGTTGTTGGACTCCTCTACTACCATCATATTTCATGGTAGTTAGTTCAGCCATAAGGGTGCCAGCTAATGACTTATCAGCAGATTTAAATCTTTCTTTTACAGCAGTTAAAAGTTCTGAAGCGTTAGCAGTTTGAGGGAGTGAAGTCTTGATATTGTTGGCAATGGTCATCTTTATGAACATAAGATTGAGTCTGTTCGACCTTTCCCAGGCCTTGGCATGGCTAACCTGATCTGCTGTGCTTTCAGCAGTGACTTCCTCAGGTTTCTCAACCAGTAGAGCCAGGTCAAGGTCCAGTACACCCAGTGTGAATTGGACATGCTCAAACCATTCAGAAAAGTTTGTACCATCCAAGACTGGAATGCTAGATGCATGAGAGTGAAGGGAAGTGGGAACGTTCACTGAAGCAAAATAGGTCAATGCTCACATTAAGGCCTCGAATCAATACAAAAACATTAAATTTAGTGAATATGAACTATTGATATCACTTTGATTTCTCCTTTGGGCGAAACCTAAGCATATCCAGCGTTCACTCTATAGATGAGACCTTTTATCACCTATGTAGGTCTAATATAATTTATGCCACTTAGACAGTAAGTCATGTTACCTTTGGGTATCCAATTCTACACCACTAAGTTGCATAAATTACACTACCCTACCCGGTTCATAATTATTTGAAAGAGACTTTCCTTTGGGCAAGTCCCAATCTCCTAACTAGAACCGCCATCGAGAATATTATTGTCTTTAATGTCACCCTCATTGACAAGTCCTTTATGTAGTTGTATATTCATAAGGCTTACTAATATAGGTCACTTTGGTAACTGCTAAATCAATAAACCGTATGAATACAAAACTAACCAATAATATTCTCTACCCTTTATTTGAGTTATTCCATAATACTCCAATGTTATTACTTGACCAATATCAATCAATATTAACACAATAACATTAAATATGTAACATGCATTTATGATTGAACTTAAACAACCATTAGTCGACTGGTCAAGGTAAGCCTAGTCGACTAAGGCCAAGTCAAGTCGACTACAAAAGGAAGACTAGTCGACTTGGGTCAAGTCTAGTCGACTATAGAGGAAAGATTAGTCGACTACAAAATAAAAGGTTAGTCGACCAAGGGCAAGACTAGTCGACTCCTGCAGGAAGGCAACACTCGGTTACCTGTTAGTCGACTTGGGAAAATGGTTAGTCGACTATACACATTATTAGTCGACTAATCAAAATGTCAAGTCGACTAAACAGTAAAAACAGAGAGTTCTCAACTTTCTGGAAAGAGACTTAGTCGACTAGTGTTATGGGCTAGTCGACTAACAGTCGACGAAATAGTTATTTCATGCGGTTTCTTTTTAATCGACTGATGCCAAAGAATATGAAAAATTAGGGTTTCTATTACTGAATTTTGATCCCAATTTGCACAATTAGAGGAATATAATAGAATTAATAGCAATTTTAAGAAAGGCTACTAAATCCTCTTTAAAAAAAAAATTCTACAAAGAGTGATCAAAATTTGATTTTTGAAACTGTTAATCAAAAACCCTAATTTATCCATAATCAATATTCTGAGATGTACAGATTCTTAAACGAAGCTCTGATACCAAATGTTAGAATAAAACTTAAATACTTCATGATAGTGAAAACATCTATCAAGGATCTAGAATCCATACATCTCAAGAAAAATCTCAAATGCATATACATATAAATACATACCTGAAGCCATTAGCGGAATAGTGAAGGTATGTTGATGAAGATCCAAAACCTTTCCTTGATCCTTGCAAACCCTAATTGCAAACTCCTTCTTCTCTCTGTCTCTTTCTCTTTTCACAAACCCTAACTCAATAAATGATGGAACCCCACAAAAGGAGGAGGGTTGTTTTCTTTTCAAAAGGAGAGAAGTGGGTCTACAGTTACAATTAATCACATGTGATAAAACCACCCATCATGGCCCTTAATATCACACATGATTATTAAACCTTATACAAATGTAACTTTATATTGGGCATACATAATATCAGTTAGGCTTTAATTATGGAATCCAATTAATACTAAAAGGTTAGTGGTCCACCTTAATGTGAGATTAACACGGCGACGAGGAGCGCGGGCGGGGTGACAACGACAAGGTTGGTAAAAGGAAGAGGCTTAGAGAGAGAGTTGGAAAATCGAGATCACAGAGGCCGTAAGGCGCTCCTCCAGGGACAATTTTGGAAAATAAGAACACTCTAAATAGAAATGAATTGAAAAATACTGGTTCACTAGACTAGAATACCACATTTGGTAGTGAAAAACTGAGCGATGGCTGCGAGAGAGGCGGCGACACGACAAGAGAGAAAGAGGAAACGACTGGCAGAAGAGGGGGTGACTGGGGGGAAAGGAGGAGGAGGCTGGGGGATAAAGAAGGAGGCTGTAGGGGAGAAAGGAGGAGGAAGAGGGGGAAGAAGAAGGCAGCTGCTCTCTCTCGCGCGCGGATGAAGATTGACAGGACAACTTTTGTGAAAGAGTCACGGGAGAACACATTGCATCTCGCGATTTTGATAAACTAGTCTATCGCATAGCGGTGTAAACTGAGCGAAGAGGGAGGAGGAAGGAGGAGTAGGGGAGGATCGCTGAAAGGAGGAGGAGGGAGGACGAAGAAGGAGGAGGAGGGGAGGATCGCTGGAAGGAGGAGGAGGGAGGACGAAGGGGGAGGGCTTTATAACTCCACTCTCTGTATTAGCGTATTCAATTATCAGCTGTCGACAGAGTCCAAGCTTGTCGACAGCGGTTCTGTGCTCCATTCTTCTACTTTTGCTGCCATTATTTTGGATTAAAAAATCCCTGCCAACTAGATTTTATCCTCTCTCCCACCGAACAGGCACATAGGAGTGTACATGCTTAAATAATTACTGAAAGAAAATGCTATGACATATGTATACTATTCAGTGTTAGATCATATGATATTCGGATTTTCACTTTCTTTCTTTGGTTTAATTGCTCAGTTTTAAAAGTATTTTGAATGCCAATTTTTTTTGTTTACTTCAGTATAACATATTGTAATTACTACCTATGTGCGTGTGCGTGTGTTGTATTCCTGTCTCTTTTTTTTAAATGATTTGTCATGTTGTATTCATGTGTTGCTTGCGTGCATGTGTATCCCTACCTCCGTCCTTTAACAGATTTGTCATGTGGTATTCATATCTTGTGTTAGAGCTCGTATTTGTAAACCTAGAGGTCCTGTGCAGTTTTGATTTTCTTTTGGAGAAAACTTTACAAAACTTGATAATGTTCTAGCATAGAGGACACAGCGTGGTTAGCTACAATTTCTTTAAGCAAAATAAGTGTAGTTTATAAGATTATATGTCTAAAAAGTTACCAAAGTGACAAGCTTTATTTAGAAAAACCAATTATTTTCTTCAGAAAAAGAACTTTCATATAGTTTGGATGCACTTTTTTTCTAATTTCGGAAAAGGAAAAAGGATGTAAGAAATGACAGCTTATCTTACTATGCGTGGAAATACATGGCACCCACATTAGCAAAAATGAAATAAAGGGAACCCAATTAAGCATGACACCCTCTCATCTTCTATGATGCATTGCATGCTCTTCACCTTCTAAAGTTTTCCTTCTGAAAATGGAAAAATGCCAAATGTTGCTTGCATTTTCCTTATTTATTTCCTAATTGTATTGCCTTCCTGTTTAATATTGTATGCAGAATACTGCTCAGTTAATTCCCATTATATGATTCCAGCTCCTTGATATGTCTGCAATAAAATCTCTCCTATTAGTCTATGATCCAATGAATCTAACAAACTAAACATAAATACTCAGTGTATATATAAAGAAAACCAATAGACCATATATGCACTTTGAAGGGAACCAGTGAGCGTAAGCAGAATGAGAGTTATGAGATACTTCAACTTCTCTCTCTTACTGCTGGTGGCAGTCATGGCAGCATTGGCTGCGGGTATCTTCAGGATTGGGGCTGCTCGACAACATGAACATGGTTATTTTTCTCAAACAAAACATCTACAGAATTATGCAGACGCACTTTGGAAGAGTATCATGTTCTTCGAAGGCCAAAGATCTGGAAAGCTTCCCTCCTCCCAGAGGATGGCTTGGCGTAAGGATTCCGCGCTTCAAGATGGTCAATACATTGGGGTACTCTCTCTCTCTCTCTCTCTCTCTCTCTCACACAACCCCCGTGTGAACTTTTTCTTAACAAAGAAATTGGTAGTTTAAAGTTAGATTAATGCTAAACAAGCACTACAACAAAAATGACAATTAGAGGCAGTCAGTGAGTGACTGAGTGCATGGGGTCTTAATAACTGTTAGTGATTTTGCGACAATTATCTATAGTGTCTCAATAGACATATTCATGTTTTAACTTTTACTGTTTAGAGGCAATTAAATGACTACCACTATATATGTCTATTGTATATGTCTATTGTGACAATTATGATACTTGCCGTTTTAGAATTAGTGGCTAATTTGTGTTTTTGTGTAGTGTGTTTTATAGAGAATTTGTATATTACATGATTCTCATTTATTCTATAACTATTTATTAGCTAATCATACTAATGGTACTGTGTTTTTGCTAATGTCAATTATTTGGCTTTATTATTTAAGAGTTACTCTTCTTTTCCATAACTAATATGCTTAACTTCTAATTTTTGGTTAATATTTATACATTTACAAAAGGTTATTATTTGATTTTACCGCTATATTATTTTATTATTACTGTTCATGATTGGTCTGCTGAGTCTTGCTTTCTTGTTATTTATGTTAGACTTATTATGTTTTAAAGTCTAATTTATTTTGGGTCTAATCAAGTCAATTGGATATTTGCACCCGTCCATTTAACCTATGTTGTTTGACCCAATAAAGAATTGATCAAACCTAAATGATTTGGGTCTAGACACATTTTCAATTACACTTAGTCATGAGTGTATTTAAATTAAAATGTGGGACTCATCTACACGTGTGGGAACTCGTGTTATAAATCAAGGGCCTAGATCTATGATGAATTGAATTAGAGTTCCTTGATGCTATATATATATATCATGAGTAGGGTTCCCTCTCAACTAACAATGACCATCTCTCTGTTGGAGGCCTCTCATCTCCTCTAAGGATAAAGAAGAGAACTTGGTGGCTGGAGAGAAGAATCATCTCCCTCAACTCCGGTGTCCTCGAGATCGTGCAACCTTCGTCATCCCTTTGATGATGGAATCAGGTATGCTTAAAACCCTCCTTCCTTTTGATCATGATAAAGAGACTTACAGTATATGTGTAAATCTTGTATAAAATAAAATTAGATCTAACAATTGGTATCAGAGCCTACTCTTTATCGGATCATCGGAATATAAAGTAAATTTGTTGATCTCGATCTATCAAAGTTATAATCGATCTCTTGATTTAATTCAATAAAGAATTATTTTTTGTGTCTCAAATAATTGAATTAAATTGGAGAAGATTAATTGGATTATGTATATATTTCTGAGATTTTTTAATCTGTGTTTGTTATTTTTTAATTCTTTTTTTAAGCAAAACAGAATTTTTTTTTTTAAAAATAACTACATATAGCCCGTTGTTTGCATGGATGCAGGCACACGCCTACATGCATGGGCGCCATGGTGATTTTTTTTTAAAAAAAAGAGGGAGTATCACGTGGCCTGCATGCATGTAGACAACGGGAATTATTTTCTTTTTAAAAAAATTTATTTGATTTTGGGTTTCTTAAATAAGGGGATCATGAGATTAGTTAGGAATAGAAATTTAGAGACATAATTTTAATCTAATAAGGAAACAATTCCTAATTAATCTCATATAAAGTTTAAATTCAAATTGTTGAGATTATTTTGAGATTTAGGGTTGAGATAGAATTCTAGTCTATTAGGAAAATTTTGAGATAAAATTCTAATCAAATAAAGAAACTTAATCCTAATTAATCTCACATTAAATATATTGGGTTTTATCCAGTTCATTAAACCCGACCCATTAAGAAAACCAATAACTTAACCATTGCGGGTCGGGTCTGATTCAGGCCCGATAAGCACTGCAGACCCGTTTTGCCAATAGAAACTTTAATTAGCCGTTTATGGGCTCATCCGACCTCTGTTTCGGGCATGTAAATAGCCCTTCCGAAGCTCTTGATAAGTACTACAGTATTACAAGAACTATACATGACAAAACAGTAGTTAGTTGACATAAAAAAGGCATTGAAGTGTTTATTTATCATGGTAATATGTATCCTTACATGCTTCCGCTTTATCATCAATATTATATTGCTTATATTGTCTAGCATGATGAATGTTGATGTTTACTACAGATGATAACACACAGATAAAAATATAAACATATTGAAGTTAAAGAATTTATAGAAGAGCTTATTTAATTGCGTATATAGTTCATGCGGACAATAGCCGGCCCAAAGGAAGACTATTGTTTGGCCGAATTATGTACGGCTTCAGATACTTAATGTGGTTAATGCAAGTGGGAGAACCTTGGTGTGTGATAATCGGCCCAAAGGAAGGTTATCACACTATAGGCCCATATTGCATTACCCTCATCAATTAGTTTGACAGCGGAAAAAGAATCCAGATGCGTAGATTTGTGTGGCCCATGCGTGTGGTAATCAGCCAAAAGGAAGGTTGTCATTATGGCCGAGTCATTACATGTATTATATGATTAATATAGATTACTTAAATTTTGGGAGCAATCCTATAAAGTGACAGTCGGCCCAAAGGAAGGCTGTCTCTTACATAGGACCTAAACTTTAGGGTATCTATATTGGGCCAGTACAGTGTTGGCATATAGAGACACAGCTTGTTCTAAAAGTTTGGTCGACAGCTCTATCGGTTAAACTAGTTACATTTTCTGAAATTCATTTTTATGGCTGTTACAGTAGAATTTTATTAAATGCAATGTTCATGTTAAATTAATGAGAAATTGTACACTTATATAGTTTAAATTGAATGATTCAAACTTTAAGAAGTGGTAACACGACGTAAAAAATGTTCTAGGATTCATGGACCTAGACTACACCCTAAGGACTGATGGACCCCTCCTATCACTAACAAAAGTTCAGTTGAAAAAAGGCCAATTATGGTAAGTGGGAGAGGTCTTACAGGATGTGTCTAATGGTCATAAAGTACACTATTCCTTAACTATTAGGGGTTTTATGCCTGATAAAATTAGTGCTAAGAGTTTTTCAGGTGAAGTAGCCGATCGGTATATTAAATCAGATAAAGTTGATGCCAGCATGCATTTTAGCAAGCTAATAAATATGCGCTACAATGACAAAGAAAATATAAGGGAGTACATTATGAAAATGTCCAATCTTATTTCTAAACTAAAGACACTGAAATCAAAACTCTCTGAAGAGATTCTAGTGCAATTCATTTTAATCTCTTTTCTTATAAAGTTAAGCCTTTTTCAAGATTATTTATAATGCTCAAAAGGAAAAGTGGAGTCTCATTGAGCTCATCAGTCACTGTGTCCGAAAAGGAAAGAGATTAAAATAAGAAAAGACTGAAAGTACTCACTTAACATCCAGGGTAAACTTCTAATAAGAAAAGAAAAAGTGAACCTAAAGGGAGAAACATAAACACCATTACACTAGCTGATCCTAAGTGGCAACAGTGCAGAAAAAATAGCTTAAGATCATTGCATGCTTCTTCTGCAAGAAAGTAAGCCACCTCAAGTAGGCATGCATAAAGTATCAGAAATGGCTATTAGTGGGTATATCTCATATCTATATTTGTTCTGAGATTAATTTAGCTTTAGTGCAACTTCATAAATGGTAGATAGATAATTCACATAAGCGATTTAATGCGGAACTTTCAAAACCCCAAGGAGGCCCAGCCTAGCTGAGCGATACATATACATAGGTGATGAAAATAAAGTTCCAATTAAAGCTATTGGAGTTAGTAGGCTTAAATTAGATTCTCGTTTTTTATTTTAGATTTTAATGAGACTTTATATGTACTATCCTTTTAGGCGGAATCATATTTCTATTTCATTTGTTAGACATATCTAGTTTTACTGTCACTCTTGATAATGAAATGCTTAATCTACTTTTCAAATCTAAAGTTGTTGGTACTAGAACTCTGATTGATGGTTATATAAATTGAAACTTCATGCTTTATATACTGAATCTCTATATGTGAATAGCTTAGGCACTAAGCGAACATTAATTAAAAAAAATTAGGAAGTTTGGTACTAAACAGAGTTCAGAATGTCTTAGATTTGGTGTATATAGACATTTGTGGTCCATTCCCTACAACTTCTAAGAATGGTCATGAATATTTCATCACTTTTACAGACAGTTACTCTTGTTATGGCTACCTATAGTTGTTCCATGAGAAATCTCAATCACTGTACATGTTTAAAATCTATAAAGCTGAAGTTGAAAATCAACTAAATAGAAGGATTAAAGCCGTTAGATCTAATCGTTGTGGTGAGTACTACAACAAATACGACGGATCAGGTAGATGTCTAGAATCATTTGTCAATTTCTGAAAGAGTATGACATGTCGCTTAGTACACTATGCCAGGGACACCTCGTCTAAATGATGCTGCTGAGAGATGAAATCGCACATTAAAGGACATGATTAGGAGTATGATAGCTCATAATACTCTACAAAAGTCATTATGGAGTGAAACCTTGTCACCTCCTTAATAGAGTACCTAGCAAAACAATAACTAAAACCCTATATGAGTTATAAACTGAAAAATATCTCAGTATTAGGTATCTACATGTTTGGGGTTGTCCAGCGGAAGCTCGGCCATATATACCATATGAGAAGAAGCTGGACTCAAGAACAGTTAGCTGTTTATTCGTAGGATATTCTAAGAGGAGTAAAGGCTTTAAGTTTTATTGTCCCTCTACTAAAAACATAAAGACGGATTGCTAAATTTTTTTGAGAATATTCAGAACAGTGGGAGTCAACTACATAAGGATTCCATAATTAAGGAAGAACATATTGTTATACCCATGACAATTATTCCAAATGATAAAGTAGTTGTTCTACTTTAAAATAAAAATACAGTTACATCCTTACAAGGTACATATACAGTTCATCCTTAAGTAGATCATGCTAATGAGGTAGAACCTGAAAATTCTCAACCACAAGTGGTTAGGAGATCAACTAAGGAGAGGAGATCAGTCATTGCAGATAACTATATAGCTTATCTTCAAGAGCATGAGTTTGACATAAGGTTAGAGGATGACCCCACATCTTTAAATGAGATCAAACTCAACATTCACTCCACTAAGTGGTCAAATGCCATGAAAGATGAGTTAAAATTCATGAAGGATAATGATGTTTGAGATTTAGTAGAGTTACCTAAAGGAAAGAAACTGATTGGATGTAAATGAGTATTCAAAACTAAGCGGGATTCGAAAGGTAATGTTGAAAGTTCTAAGACACATCTTGTCACAAAGTAATTCACTCAAAGAGAGGGCATTGACTATAAGTAGACTTTCTTCCCGATTTTTTATGAAGCATTCTTTTAGGATTATTATGGTACTAGTGGCTCACTTTGACCTAGAGTTATACCAAATGGATGTTAAGATTTTCTTTCTTAATGGTAGCATTGAAGAAGAAATCTGCATGGTGCAATCAGAAAGTTTTAAAGTGAAAGTTTCATAATATTTGATTTGCAAATAAAGAAATTCATGTATGGTCTAAATCAAGCATCCCGTCAATGGTATTTAAAATTTGAACATGTAATATCCGATTTTGGTTTTAAAGAGATTGTAGATGATCAATGCATTTACCATAAACTTAAAGAGAGTAGACTTATATTTCTTATGCTATATGTTGATGACATTCTACTAGCAAGTAACAATATGGTTTTTTTACTTGAGACCAAGAGTTTTCTCATAAAGAATTTTGAGATGAAAGATCTTGGAGACGCTTCTTTTGTGATAGACATCCAGATTCAACATGACAGGACACGTAAAATATTAGGTTTATCGCAAAAGGTCAATATCGATAAGGTGCTAGATAGATATGGCATAAAGAATTGCTCTTGGGAAGATAAGTTGAGTTTACTCCAATGTCTAAAGAACGACCTATAGGAAGAGCATATGAAAGATATTTCATATGCATCGGCGGTTGGAAGTCTGATGTATGCTCAAGTTTGTACCCATCAAGACATAGCATATATCATTGAGAAACTTGACAGATACTTGATCAATCCTGGGATTGATCACTGGAAGACTGCGAAGAAGGTAATGTGATATCTATAGAATACTAGATGAAATCTGACCAGTTGCAGCTGATCGGATACGCAGATTCAGATTATGCTGGATGTATCGACAATATGAAGTCCACTTCATATTACATTTTTCTTATTGTAGGAAAATAGTGGATTTAGTCGAGAGGCCATTACAGCTACACTGTGATAATAGGAGCTATAGAACTCTACTACAATAGTGACAAGAGTTCAGTAAAGTCGAAACATATCGACATCAAATTTCTTGTCATCAATGATAAAGTTCGGAATCATATTTATCTATTGATAGTGATAGCACTATTCTTAATATTATAGATCCACTCATTGAAGAACTTTCACCTAAAGTCTTCTTAGAGCATAATGCTCATATGGGGATGGCTAGTCATGATGATATCCTGCTTTAGTGGGAGTGGATAATTTCATATAACAGACATTATTTCTAAGTACACTTTATGTATATTTATTGATTCCGATAATAAAGTATAACTGCTTTTCCTAAAGTCTACTTTTACGCATTTGAGTTTGTTGAATAAGCAGTTAGACTCGTTGGAGTCATACAGTTAGACTCGTTGGAGTCATACAGTAGAAAACAGTTGGAATTGTATCTTATTGATCAGAGGACTTTTCATACCACACGTTCACATTTGATCTATGTCATTAAGGGTTCTCAAACTTGTGATGTGAAAGGTCCTACCTCGATTATACAGAAGGCAACGACCGCCATGTTCGGTGGCAGGGCACTTAATGGACCAGATTATTCTGAAACGTGGTTTGTTGGCGGTTAAAGTTTTGACGTCATAAAGTTATGCATAATATCTATTCAGTGCGACTTGCTTAGCCCAAGTGGGAGATTGTTAGACTTATTATGTTTTAAAGTCTAATTTATTTTAGGCCTAATCAAGTCAATTGGATATTTGCACCCGCCCACTTAACCTATATTGTTTGACCCAATAAAGAATTGATCAAACCTAAATGGTTTGGGACTAGACACGTTTTCAATTACACTTAGCTATGAGTGTATTTAAATTAAAATGTGGGACTCATCTACACGTGTGAAACTCTGTTATAAATCAAGGGCCTAGATCTATGATGAGTTGAACTAGGGTTTCTTAATGCTATATATATCATGGGTAGGGTTCTCTCTCCACTAACAATGACCATCTCTCTCTTGGAGGCCTCTCATCTCCTCTAAGAATAAAGAAGAGAACTTGGTGGCTGGAGAGAAGAATCCTCTCCCTCAACTCCGGCGTCCTCGAGATCGTATAACCTTCATCATCTCTTTCATGATGGAATCAGGCATGCTTAAAATCCTCCTTTTTTTATCATGATAAAAAGGCTTACAGTATATGTGTAGATCTTGAATGGAATAAAATTAGATCTAGCAATTTATGCAATTGCATTTGATCATTTTGATAATTAGTTTTCCTTAGTCTCATCATTTCTGATATTTTATATATGTACATACATATACCCTTTATGAAGGGACCTCCTAAAATTTTCTCTTTATTGTTTTATTCATGGTTCACTTTTATTCATTTGCTATGTTTTCTTTCCACATGGAAAAACTTTTCTGGGTCATACATTCTAGGCTTACTAGAACTGTTGATGACAAAACTTTTTCTTATAATCCTTTACATGTATGAGAACCCAATATTTCAATTTTTTTTTCCTTTTTATGTATACTTTAAAGATAGCTACTTACAGTGGTATGAATGTTCAGTCTTATTGTTTTTCAATTTCCATTTCAGCGTGAAGTTTATGAATAATATATATACAACCTTAGATATTATTGATCTTAATGTTTTTCTACGTAGACTTTCATATCATGTATAAGCTAATTTTTTCCCTTAAATTTCGATTCATGCATCCTTCTTTTCTTCAATAACAGGTGGATTTGGTTGGCGGGTACTATGATGCCGGTGACAATTTGAAGTTTGGATTTCCAATGGCTTTCACTGCTACCATCTTGTCATGGAGCATCATCGAGTTTGGGGAGGACATGGGCCACGAAATATTCCATGCTATGGCTGCAGTGAAATGGGCTACTGACTACTTGCTCAAGGCCACTGCTGAGCCAAATAAAGTCTACATCGGTGTTGGTGATCCTGTGGCCGATCACAACTGTTGGGAGAGGCCTGAGGACATGGACACTGCACGCACCGTCTATGCCATTGATACCGAGCACCCTGGTTCAGAGGTTGCTGCTGAGACTGCAGCCGCTTTGGCAGCTGCATCCATTGTCTTTAAAGAATCCGACCCCCTCTATTCTGACCTGCTTTTGAACAGATCTTACATGGTAATTAAAGCTCTAATTTGTCAACAACTATGTTGTCATATACTAAATATGTTCCTCATTATTGTTAGTTGGTTCTTTTCTTTAATTTGCTTAGGTTTTTGAATTTGCTGATAAATATCGAGGATCTTACAATAACAGCCTTGGTGGTGCTGTCTGTCCATTCTACTGCGATTATAGTGGATATGAGGTGCAGTATCATTCCCTCTTCTCTTAGAATTGATGTTATCAGAAAATAAATGAGTGTGTTAATATAAGGAAGTTAGGGTTCAGGATGAGCTTATTTGGGGAGCAGCATGGATCTTCAAGGCTTCCAATAGTACATGGCATTGGGATTACGTTGTTAGTAACATTCCTTGGTTGAAGTCAGATACACTTGCGACCGTGGGAGAATTTGGGTGGGATGACAAGCACGCCGGCATCTATGTGCTCCTTCACAAGGTGTGTATTCAGTCATGCATATACTATAGCTCACTCTATTTTACTATGGTGAGTATTTTTTTTAGCTTAAACACGGAAAAAAAGGTTATACTAGCATTATAGATACAGATATATACTAGAGGGCCACATGTAATAACTTAAGAGCATACAGATATAATCATTTATGAGGAGGAACTCCTTATCTTGGTGAAATCTCTTCTCTTTGCAAAAGCTAAAACAGGACTAATTGTTATGGAAGCATTTCATCTGATCAGAAAAGAAACAAGTAAACTCTAAAGTCGATATTTCATGGTTAAATTATTGACTTGTGTAAGGGAAAAAAAAAGTTCATATTTTTAAGCAATTCCTTTACATGGAAACATATAATTGATGCAGGATTTCAACAGTAGCCAAAACCAAACTTTGTTTCAGTACCAGAAAAAGGCAGGGGATTTTGCCTGCGCGATGCTACCTGAATCACCCACCAAATCTGTGAATTACACTTCAGGTAAACATCGAGATTTTAAGTGATTGTAATGGTGATTTTATTTTTTCATGCATGAATGTAACTTTTAAAAATTACTGTATGTATCCAGGTGGGCTTCTTTCCAAAGCAGGAGGAAGCAACATGCAAAATCCTGCAGCGCTTTCTTTCCTCCTCGTCATCTTAGCTCGATATCTTAGTGATAATAATCACAATGTCAACTGCGGCAATGATGTAAAAGCTCCTTCATCAAGGCTTATAGAGTTGGCCAAGAGCCAGGTATTTATATTCAGTTAACGTCTGCTAGCTAGTACTGCTGATCCCTTCCTATGAAATCCGAACAGAAATGATATGTTATAATCTTGACAAAAATTTGTGTTTCTACTACAAACTTTAAACTTCTGGCCCCGTTCAACAAATGTTTGTGCAGGATTCGATAAGCACTATCTAGCTATAATTTGTTATCCAAGAGATCCTTTGTTGTCTTTCTTTTCATTTTTTTTTTGGGTATCTGATCTTATGTTCAATATCTCGGTTTTTGCAATATAATTCAATTATGAATTTTCCATATTGTATACACTCCTGTTGCTTCAAAGTGTTTCAAAGAACTGCTTAAATAAATCAAAAGCTATATCTACATGTGACCTATATTTTGTTTTTCAAGGAAGAACCTTGTAAATCCATATGCTGATCTAAATCCCTTTTAACAAATTACATATATCATTTTGCAATTCTTTGATCAAATTGTGTGTAGCTTAAGGAGAGGAAATCCATGGTAATCTGAAACATTAGAAATGCCCAATTTTGTGATTATGGGAAATTGCAATCATTATGTTTGCTGTATACAAGCATGCAAAGAGAGGGTCGGAGTTATCTACCTTATTATTCAAAAAGAATCACTTAAATGATGCATTTCTTTGTTGCAGGCTGATTACATTCTAGGTGACAACCCCTTGCAAATGTCCTACATGGTAGGGTATGGCGGCAAGTTCCCTCGTAAGATCCACCACCGCGGCTCATCTCTACCGTCCATCGATGATCATCCGAAGAAGATCACTTGCCAAGGCGGGACGCCATACTACAGGAGTGAAACATCCAATCCTAACTTGTTGGTTGGGGCCATCGTCGGAGGACCAATCGAGGACGATGAGTACCTTGACTCCAGAGCTGTGTTCACTCAGTCAGAGCCCACTACCTACATAAATGCACCCATGGTTGGGGTCTTGGCATATTTCAATGCCCATGGATGATTCATTTGTTCTTCAGAGGTTTTTTTCCTGCATTCATATCATTCTTGAGCAAACATGGGGTTTTTCCTCCCACATTTTTCTTGTACTTAAATTCAATCACCTTTGACATCTCACATACTGGCATATCTCAGCTAGCTAGGGGAAGGAACTGCAATGGTTGTGACTTTAATATATCAACTTCTTTTACTCATATTTTGCATTATAAACAGAAGTAATGATAATTGTTAGGTTTGAAGAAAATAGGTGGCTTGACAACTTAATCCTAGATAGGGATAGTCTCTCTTAATATAGATGAACTAAATACAATATTACAATAGTACATTTACTTGTGTTACACACTGATAATTATTGTTGGATATTTAACCCTTTTATTCCTTTAAAAATAAAACATGCAATAATTAAGACTTAGCACAAATCTAATTAAATGTGTATCAATTATTAAACATGCAACAAAATTAAATAAAGAGAAAGATCGCTGGCTTGGGAGATGTAGTCATGCGATGCACTGCCCTAGAAGACAAATGGCCGGTGCTCTTGTCCGGACGTCGCATTGGCCCCGTCAACTAGCGATAAAGACTCCCCCGGAATCACCAGCACCGGGCTTGGACGTCAGCATCAGGCCTCTGCTCAGATTCAGAATGGTTGCCCAAAAATAAAGAAAGAAGAAGAAAATTTAATTTAAGCTGAAGCCCTTCTCACGAAGAGTAGGCCTCAAAAGTAATTTCAAAGAGAAAGAAGAGAAAATGAGAATAGTGAATTGAGAACTGAACTAAGGTTCTATTTATACCCTTAAAACCTCAGTTGTTGTAACAATTTTAACAGAAAATCTAAACGGTTGAGATATTTTCTCAACTGACTTAGATCATGAGATTTGGTCAAAGTTGACTTGATAAAACAAAATCTAAAATGAAAGCTTTTCCCTTTTATTTTAATTCAAAAATCTAACAGTCCCCCCAAAAGCTTGAGTTTCAGGGTAGACAATAAAACAATACGATGTAAATAAATCAATAATACAAATTAGAAAACATAAAACACGATGAAGATTGGGCAATCTCATACTGTGAATTCGGATAAATAACTTGCAGCCTTGAATTTACCCTTAGTGAATTCATTGCCACCTGAGAGATATAATGGACTACGCCTTGAATTAGGCCTTTTAACCTGATATTGATGGAAGACACACACACAGTAAGTCCTCATCTATTGAGCGAGCGGGTTGAGCATTAATGGTCATACTCACAGTAACCAACTCATGAGAGTTTCTAGGGATCAGCCCTGCCCCCCAACCGCGGCCATCACAGTTCCTCTCACATAGGTAAGTCCTCCAAGGGTACTACAGCTGGTTGGTATACCCTCCACACTACATGCGTTAAACTTATTAAGAGTTTAACTCAACCTTACCTAGCTGTATTATAAAAGCATCGTCACCATAGAGAAGGGGTAGTAGCTACAATGCTACATATATGATATAAACATATCTGAGTCGATGCTCCACACGAGTATCACCAGTCCAGCTTGTTTCTACCACATTGAATCTCTTTCATGGAACCAACTCCCAATCAAGTAGGTTGGGTTCCCACTGTCGGTGAATTCTACTATGAGCTTAACGCCGTCTCCCTCGATGATTCTAGGATCGTATTCCTAGAAAGACCCTTAGTCAGAATGACCTATGTTGTTCAGGATCAAATAATGGCTTAACAACCTTTATTTCTCAAGTGGTAAGAGTCAGAGGTTTAATTCTTCATGATCACATTATTACGACTTTTGACACCCTTTATTAGATCTATAAAGCCTTTGGGTAATTATTAGAGTCTCCCCCCATTTGGAATCATAAAGTAGTTATAAAGTTTTCCTTGTAACTTTAGTTTCAAAACGAACAAATTATACCATAATGGTTTAGATTAAAGCATATATACATTGTATTTGATTATTCCAGTATTTAAAGTATATATATATGTATATTCATTTATTTAATTTGATAAAGAATAATCAAGATACAAAAATCATTTTAATACACACTTGTGTCAAAGTCTAAGTATTGACGTGTAATTCAGATATATCTAAAGTATACTTTAAGCATTTGTTTATAAAACCTTAAGAGATATACATATACTAGAGGAAAATATTTATTATCCATTCTAGTCACCCTATTAAGACATTGATGATGTCTCAAATTCGATTTTAGTATCTTATAAGATGGCTGCAAATTGGTTCCTTACCAGATAGGAAGATATCCTAATTTGTCTTGCCATTTATATTCTTAATAGTATTTCGATTTTCATCTTGGATAAATCATCATTGTCTTAATTTAGTGATTAGGATATAAAATTTAATTTTCCTATTGTACATGCAACTCTATTTTCACAAATAATACATGCATATAATGTATGCAATCTATATCTTTAATTTTGAAAATATGTCACATTTAAATCTTCAAAGAAATTTTAAATGATTTTAAAAAATAAAAATTATAATATATTTTCTGAAGATATAAAGTCTTTAAAAAAAGGCTTGACGTGCATGACTATGTAAGATGTAGTAGTAATTTTAAAATATTTAACTATATAAAGATGCACTCATAATTTCAAATTTGAAATTTAACATAATATATACAATTTAATAAATTAGTATTTTCACAACTTAATTTTCTCATAATTTTACAATTGTTAAAATCATGAATATACTTAAATAGGAGATATATAAATTTTGACTGTTATGAATATAACTTTAATATAATAAGTTAAATTTATATACGATAATTTTAACTTGATATAATATCAATTATATCTTATTACATGAAAAATCATTAATGAAATAAAACAAAGCATATAATTTTATCTCTTAGAAAGTGGCAGATTATAATTTTTAAAGATCTAACTAAAATTTGAAACCTAAGGAGTCCAATATATTATATCATAAGAAAGTCATTTATATTTTGATAACGTAACTTTAATTGATTCCAATTAGATTTGGATGAGGGCAAAGCTATACATGGCTATGATCTTAATTAAAATATACATCTACAAGAACTCAAATTATAAGAGTTAAACTAGTAGAACCCCAGGTAGATATAATTGCTGAAGGATCTATTCTTTATGAATTCTTATTATTTTCTTTATCAAATTAATATGAAGATTTTTCACTATATGTCTTACATGCCCCCATAGACCAAAAGAAGAAGCACACCATGAATATAAAAAAAAATCTCAATGTTCTAAATGAGCTGGAGAGTTTTTGCCATAGACCTCTATCTATCATTAAACAAAATAACCTTTTAGAATAGGATACCAAATATTTCATTGATTTGAGCCAACCAAAATAGAAAATGGCATGTGTACCCTTTAAAAAAATACTTAACAAAGGACTTAAGTATCAAAAATAATGACATACCATATATACTTGAACTTTGTACTGTGTTAAATGCTAAATTTATTTTCAGCATTTATGCAGGAAAATCAGCTTCAAAAGAAAGTAATTAGGACTAAAAACAAGAGAAGCATTTCTTACTCCACAAATTGCTAGCTCCTTGAAGAAGAAATAAAATAATGACAATAAAGAGTGAGGGCCCTATTAATTATGAAATGCCCAAATTAGCAAATCAAACAAAATGAACATATTTATAATTGAAGAATAAACAACGATTAAAGTATTACAAAGTCCTACTTGATGGAGCCATATAGATTCTTCAACTTGTTGGCAAGCCTTAAGTAAAACCACATTAGTAAATTATCGCATATTAATGACATTAAATTAAGTAATATCATTTATCTAAGCCTAATAAAGTAGTAATCTGTAACTAGATTCTACTTTTTCTTACTCATCAAATCATTATTCTAGCAAAGTAATCTTACTTGTCAAGTAACTTTGTCTGTATGTAGTACACAACCAGAAGATCTTCATAATGCCAAAAAGCAATATTCTCAATATATGAGAATTTATTATTACACCTAATGAGTATAAATAGAGAACAAAACTACAAGCATGTAAATCAAATCTATTCAGGACTGAGGTTTCAGTGATCTCAAATGAAAATAAAAATTATCATATTTAACTCAGCTAAATAATTTCAAAAGTAGAACATAAAAAGAAACTAACTGAAAGTTAAAAAATGATCACTCTTTTTCAAAATTCACGATCAAATAACAGTTTTGCAGGAATTTTATTAGGATAATTACTTGTAGGAATCTGAATAAAAATTTTATGAGAACTTTAATCCAGTAAAATTTTACAAGAATTGAACTCTAATTTTCAAAACAGATCTTTACAAGAACTCAATTAGTTTATTTCTAGTAAAAGAAACAGATTAAGATTAATTCTATTACATGAACAAAATAAATGAATTAGTTCTTAAATAAAAGATAAGAATCAAACAATTAAGAATGATTTGAGTTGCAAGAAATCAATTTTACAAAATATAGTGGCTGGGTTATTAATTGCTAGTAAATATTAAAAATTATTTTGTAAGAAATTAAAATAGTAAGAACTTGTGTTAATTTTTTTAATAATCTTAATCAAACAAGATTTACAAGAATCTATATAATAGTCTGTAAGAAAGATCTTAATTGTTTAATTTGCCTGAAGTAGGGTATAGATTAAAGAAATTCTTTGTAAGAATTAATTAAATAATTACTACTCGTAGGAATATAAAAATATGCTTGTACGAATTTAAATAACTATTCTATTGCATAAACTAAGTGTTATACAAGAAACAATAATTAATTAATTTGCATTCATTTTTCACCTTCTGGGTGCAATTTCTCATTAGGAGTCATTTTAAATATTTTGATATGACTACAACTTTGTCAAATGCATATGAAGAGATATTATGCACCAACAGAAGAGTAGCATAATGGATCAGACACATATGCAGGCACACAACACCCACTTCTTGACACTTAGCTTTTCATCATACTCAAGAAATATTTGATAATTATTGAATACAATTAAACAATTTTTCATAAGTCTAAATCATTATGAATAGATCTTTCCGAAATAAAGCCATGTATTGCTGCATACATTACAGAGTAAATATCATTTATCATAACTATCATATAAGACGAACATCATCAAATAATATGACATGAAAAATGGTAACCTAAACATAAGGATATTATTAGTGCATCATCGAATGAACTAAATACAATGATTGATTATGTATAAGGAAAAAATGCAAATGACACAATTTACAACTAAACTTTTCTTGATATTATCTTTTTCTATATGATGTGGTACGAATGATCATAGATAAAATTCAAAGAACTAAAAACTAAACAGATATAAGTTACAATTAAATTTTGTTTAGAAAATTTTCAAGTTTGAGAGTATTCATAAACCAATTAACTAATTGCACCGAAAACAATTACCAACAAATGGCTAAAAAGCAGGATGAATAAACTAAAACAATTAAAAGGCATAGCAAAATAAATTTTCATAATGCGCCAGAAAATAGAGCATAGAGCATCATAATTCACTAAAAGAACAAGAGGGGGAAAAACCAGTTCTACATCTAAAGTTATCCAACCAGAACTATAATTTGTCTTCTAGTTTGTTGGATATTTAACCCCGTTTTTTTAAAATTAAAACATGCAATAATTAAGACTTAGCACAAATCTAATTAAATGTGTATCAATTTTTAAACTTGCAACAAAATTAAATAAAGAGAAAGGTCGCTGGCCTAGGAAATGTAGTCGTGCGACGCATTGCCCTATAAGACAAATGGCCGGTGCTCTCGTCCGAACGTCGAATTGGCCCTGTCAACTAGCAATAAAGACTCCCTGGAATCACCAGCACCTGGGCTTGAACGCCAACACCAGGTCTTTGCTCAGATTCAGAACGGTTGCCCAAAAATAAAGAAAGAAGAAGAAAATTTAATTTAAGCTGAAACCCTTCTCACGAAGAGTAGGCCTCAAAAGTAATTTCAAAGAGAAAGAAGAGAAAATGAGAACTGTGAGTTGAGAACTGAACTAAGATTCTATTTATAGCCTTAGAACCCCAGTTGTCGTAACAACTTTAACAGAAAATCCAAGCGGTTCAGATATTTTCTCAACTGATTTAGATCCTGAGATTTGGTCAAAGTTGACTTGGTAAAGCAAAATCTGAAATGAAAGCTTTTCCCTTTTATTTTAATTCAAAAATCCAATAATTATTACTTTAACAATGGTATGACATAAAGAGATTGCTTAATCAAAATAAAAAGATACAAATATTGTCACTACTGAAGTGCTAAAATAAATTATGGAACCATCAAGAGCTTGTACGAATATGATGATAAGAAAATATTACATGTTACAGAGAAATTAATGAAGAAGATAACTACGATGGGTGCAGAACCAAGAACAAAGCATCAACTAGAGACATGGATTCTAAATAGATTCTAATCGAGACTGAACACTTGTTGAATGCGATTTACCTGAGTTTCTTTCGCGTTTAGTAAGATGGACTTCAACCTTGTGAGTCTCTTTAGTATATAAAGGCAGACTTAAAAACCTATGTGGGGTTTTTTATGTGAAATAAGGCGGTTGTTGATTGAGTGTGAATTCTATCGACGGAGAAAGAGATCATGATATCCATGATAAGAGTAGTACCGGAGAAGAAACGACCAAGCAAAAAACAAAAAAAAAACGCTGCAACCAAGAGAAACATTTATAGACTTATTTGGATTAGAGTCAAAATTTATTTTGAGTCTACATAAGTCTAATTAGATATTATACACCCGTCTCTATAAGTTTATGTTGTTTGACCTGTTTACGAATTGATCAAGTCTAATTGTTTAGGTCTAGCTTCGTTTCAATTACACTTGGTCATGGGTGTATTTAAGTTATGTTGTGGGACTCATCTACACGTGTGGAACTCGTGATATTAATTAAGGGTCTAAATCTATGATGAGCTGAACTAGTATTCCATAATACTACTATATATATATATATATATATATATATATATATATATATATATATATATATATATATATATATATATATATGAGAGAAATGTAAATCAGCTGACACAGGAGGCAACTCCCTCCTATGTCGCACTCAAAAATCATATTTTTCGAGTGAATTTTCAAGATCCGACCGCACATTATCATATTCATATTCTAAAATATACACATATAAAAAATCAAGTGATTTGAAATACGTTTACTCATTGATCTAATCGTTCCATTTTGTTCTATTGTTAAAAAACCGTTAATGTTTGAACCCAAAGAAAATGGAGTAAACAAACTTCAAATCACTTGATTTTTTATATGTGTATATCTTAGAATATGAAGATGATAATGTGCGGTCGGATCTTGAAAATTTACTCGGGAAATTGATTTTTGAGTGCGACATAGGAGGGAGTTGCCTCCTGTGTCAGCTGATTTACATTTCTCTCTCTCTCTCTCTCTCTATATATATATATATATAATATATATATATATATATATATATATATATATATATATATCATAAGTGAAATTTCCTCTCTTAGAAGCCTCTCATCTCCTCTAAGGATCAAGAAGAGAACTTGCTAGTTGAGGAGAAGAATTCCCTCCATCTTCTTCAAGGGTTCAAGATCATGCTGCTTTTAGAGTCGTCTTTGTGATAGAATCAGGTCTGCCTAAAACCCTCCTTCCCATTAATCTTGATAAAAAGGCTTTCAGTGTATG
This sequence comes from Agave tequilana, assembly GCA_038442645.1. Classification (NCBI taxonomy): domain Eukaryota; kingdom Viridiplantae; phylum Streptophyta; class Magnoliopsida; order Asparagales; family Asparagaceae; genus Agave; species Agave tequilana. The sequence continues at coordinate 120,620 of JAVJIF010004338.1, forward strand.
AATGAATTATGTTTTGACTAATGCTTAGATCTACAATTAGTTTCAGAGCCTCCTCTTTATCGGATTATCGAGATATAAAGTAAAATCTTCGATGTCGATCAATAAATATCATGAATAATACTGATCTTAAATATTTTGTGTCTGGCATATTGAATTAAAAGTTTAAAAAGGATGATGCTATTGAACTTTGCATGGATATATATATTTTTTGGAATTTACACTGTGTTATTACTGTTTTAATCAAATAAAATTTAAAAGGCACTGCCAGGGCTCCAGACGGCCGCGCGTGTGCATGCAAGGGCTGTGAGACCCTGTGCCAGCGTGGGCACTATGGTCGTGTGCATTATTGATGGGATGAACAATAGGGACATGTTTACCCGCTTAAAAAAAAATGTGCAATCAACCATTGTTCCCCAATGGGCCGCGTATGTCTGCATGCATGCCGCTCATGGTTGTATGCAGGGCCCGCATGGCCCGCTGTGTCTGCATGCATGCCTGCATGGCTCGCATGCGGCAGCGCAGCGTACGCCCCGCCTGCTACCGCGGCACGCGCCGCCGGCCACTATGGGCCGGCGGCACAATGGCAAAACCGATAATAATAATAACAATAATAATAAAATATTATTTTGTTAGTGTCAGGGTTTCTATAATTTGAGATTGATTAGAATTAAGTTTTTGATATAGATACAAATTTTAAATCTAATAAAAATCTCAAGTAATCTATTTCTAATTGATCTAACATTAAAGTTTATTAGGTTTGATTAGGATTAAGATTAATCCAACAAGAAAATCTGATCCTAATCAATCCCAAATTAAGTTTATTGGGTTTTATCCAGTTCATTCAAACTGGACCCATCAAAAAGAGAGTCATAGTTTATAACTTTGCAGTTCGAGTCCAGTGCACACTCGATAAGCACTACAGACTCGTTTTACCAATGAAACTTCAATTACCCGTTCGGGCTCATCTAACCTTTGTTTTTTGCATGTAAAATAGTCGTTTCGAAGCTCTTGATAAGCACTACAGTATTATAGGTGAAGTGGTCAAAATCTGACCCGTACAGGATCATGACACGTGTTCAAGTAATTAAAAGCCTTCGCGGCTCCGAAGCCATTTCAGAAGCCGCTTCTCGCTCTGAGGACAATTCCACTCTGATAGTTTCAATGCTCATAGCCATCTCGGAGTCTACCTCTCACCGTAGCCTTCAGCGAAAACCTCAACAACAGATCATCCCTGATCTTCACTTTCAGTTAGCAACCTGATCTTTCCCCACGTTCATAACGTGAAATGCTTTCCAACCTAGACAGTTATGAACAGAGGCGGAATTTCCTGCATGTAATCGTAACAACCATCACGCTAGCAATCATGACCGTTACAACAAATCTGCACATGAAAATTGTGACAGTTATACAAATCTCGCCAACACTCCACCTGCCTCCAGGTCAATAGTTTAGTGCAAATAGACCTCCTCCTCCAGCGAGGGGGGCCTTCTTTCCTTCCATTAAATCCCAACTCAAGGAGATACCAATACATACTTGTATTTCTTGAGATAGGCGATTGATAGTGAATTTCCATCCTTTCTTCTCCGTGGTTTTTCTCGAATTGGATTTCCACATAAAAACATTGTGGGGCATGTTGTCTGTGTTATGTTGTTATTTCGCATTTACACGATAGATTCATATTTTTGCTTGTGGTGTTAATTGACCATCTGATCACTCACAGTGAAAAATCTCCACCACAAACTGGTATTTTCATTGAGATCTGAGCTCAAGATCCCTCCACCAAAAACCTTCCTCAAAGACCCTCTTCCAAATCGACGATGGCCACAAGAAAGCAAGTCGTTAACAGCATAACATCTAAGGGGTAAGGCCATTGAAATTGCTAGCAGCAAGGTGATCGGTCACATATATTGCATATATATTTTCACATTACCATGTTTATTACCTAATAAATCTTATTAAGAAAGTCTTATTTTTCTTTATTAAGTGCATGCCCATTGCTTAAGGAAAGAGAAGAAAAACAAGCCCAAAAGCCCATCAAATTCTGATTTAATTCAGAATTAATTCGAAATCAGAAGATCAGGACAGATTATGGCAGATCAGGAAGTTGAAAACCGGTCAATTTGTTTTTATAAGAATCCAAATCGCTTAGCTTGAGAATCACCGAAGATCAGATTAGAATCAGAGCCAAACAATAAATCCAACCAGACAAAAGGGAGTCAAATCTCACGCAAGCCAGATCTCCACCAGGATGTAGCCATTTGGCCACATCCTGGCCACGGATCCTCGGCCAAAACCGCGGATCCGCGGATTGTTGGTGGAGATAAGGGGAGCGTTTGCTCCCCTTATCTCCTTACTCCTTTCTCTCTGAGTTTTTATCTATAAAAGGCCGAGTTTTGTACTGAAAAAGGAGCGAAGACTAGGAGTAAATTTCTTGTTCATTTTTAAGGTTTAGGTTCTTTGTTAGATAGTACAAAGAAGTTGTATCTCTATTTTCTAATTTGTAGTTCAGTCCAAATACCAGTGAGAGAGAGGAATAGAGTGATCGTAATCTGAAGATTGAAGTGACATCAATAAAGGTTCAAAGCGTCTCTTCTTCTTCTCCAATTCAAGGGTATGTCTTATTTTGTTTTCATGTCTTTTTTTGCATTATTCATGAGTAGCTAAACTTGTTTTCTAGGCTTACTAATTAATCTCTTCTACCTTCTTTCTCTTGATTGATTTTTATGAAAGCGACTCTCTTGAATCATAATAATGCCTGAGTTAAACTTTGCTCTTGAAAGCTCATAAGGATGCTTTTCTTTTAAACTTGGATTTTCAAAACACAAATATCTTTAAGATGTTTTTATTCCATACTTGCTTCTTCGCGCTTGATGGTTTAACATTCTTTTTTTAATGATGTGTTAAGAAAGGCCTTAAGATTTAAACCAAAATCATCTTATTTGTTTTACTTGGACATTAAAGAAACTAAAGGTTTTTGCCTATGATAAAAGTGATACACTAAAATGTTCTTGAGATAAGTAAGTCTATGAGTAGAAAATTAGTGAGCCCAAATCTTTTCCTATATTAAAAATAACCAAACAATCTTCATCATTTTTTTTAAAGATCACCTTTTTCAAAGCCTTCTCTAAGTTTAAGTTTTTCTTTAAATCAATTCTCTTCTCTCCATTCTCTTTTCAACTAAAAAACAAACACCATTCTTTGCTTTCTAAACAAAAATACCGAAAAACTTTCATCGCATTCCTCCTCGTGGACACGATCCGTTAGCCCAAAGCTGGACGGTAATTCTCATCGCTTTCATTTTACAATCAATTTTTGGCGCTATTGCCGGGAAGGGAACAGTGTAATTATTTTCTAACAAGTTTGATGTCTTGTTTCAGGGACATCAAGATTTAGATTTAGCATTCAAACTTTGCAGGAGAAGACTTGTTATTCTGTGCCCCTATTCTCGAAAGTAGGAAACAGAATTTCCAAAAATTGCAGTGCAAAAGTTAAAATTTTTATTGGACTACTAAAAACTTTTTTTTGCTGGATATATTGCTTGCAAAAATAAAGTTTTTGTGTTATTATTCTTACTATATCTGATATTCATAATCCCTATTTTTAATCCAACAGTAATCTGAGTGATTGTTAATTGTTTAAAAAACATTTAGACTTGCATTCTAGGCATTTGTCTAATTACGTTTATTTTACAATTATTGTTAAAGATAGCTGGAGACAAGGTACGTATACATAGTATATAGTTTAGGAAACATTCTTGGGTGATATTTGCTTTTGAATATTACTTTTCTATATCTTGCACACTTTGCACAATCAATTCTAAGGGCAAAACCCAAATCAAGATAAGGTGGGGAAGTCATTACCCTTACTTAGCCCACAAACCATCTCCAAGCACACAACCTAAGTCTAAGTAAGATTTGATAGACGTTGGCCTTAGGGATATCTCGAACTCACTAGGAGATTATCCTAAGGGGGAAGGTGTTAGAATTTAACTCCTGCCAAATCATTGTCTAGGAAAGAGATTGAAGGGCGACACCCCGAAGGCTGGTGGTTTGGCTTAGTTAGGCCCGTCGCTTTTGTGCGGATATCTCCCACCAATCTTGCCCTGACCTGGCTGATTAGCTTGTGGTTAAAGTTTACATTATACCTCCTGTGAACAATCAACCAGTTAGGAGTTGTCTAGGTTAAGATTACCTTAGAGTAGGCGTGGTTGTTTTCTCTTGTTGACTATTGGTGAACTTGTTTGTGATTGTGTTTGTGTATGCAAGTGTGGTCAAGAGACCCTAATTCATCTAGGTTAACTAGAAACACATCACCACCCAAGTTTGAACCAAGACCAGATCCGGTTATGGCTCAACCGACATCTTTGCAGGATAGATTCTATCTCATTAGAACCTCACTTCCATCTTGCATCCAACTTTCATCGGTTGGTGAATACAATTTTTAGCTCAAGCCTCAGTTCATCAACACACTCCCCAAGTTTCATGGCTTAGAGTCTGAAGATGTTTATTTCTTCATAAGAGAATTTGAGAAAGTATGTCTAATGATGAAAATCCCACACCTTGTAGATGATGCTATTAGGTTGAGATTTGTCCCTTTCACTCTTAAGGACTTAACCAAGAAATGGCTTTACAGTATAGCGGTCGCTCTATTACATCTTGGGATGGTTTTATCAAGGTCTTGTTGAAGAAATTCTATCCAATTTATAAGACCGCTCTCATTAGGAAGAACATCATGCAATTCAAGAAAGAACCTAGTGAACCGTTTTGGAGGTACTTTGAACGCTTTAAAGACCTCCTTGTCCAATGTCCTCATCATGGAATTGAGAAATGGCAACAATGTTAAATTATTTATGACAGTTTAGACTACTCAACCAAGACCCTCTTAGAAAGCATGTGCCAAGGGGGATTCTTACAGAAGGATGAAAATGAAGGATGAAATTTATATGAGAATCTAGCTGAAAAAACCATCCAATAAGAACCTACTAGTGAAACCTCGAGGAACTCAAACTGCATCTCTTCAAAAGAAGGTCTCCATTCTATTGAATCATCCATAGCTAACGAGACTAAGTTAGCTAACCTAGCGAGAAGACTGGAAGCTTTAGAAACTAAGGAACCAAGTCCAGTTAATCAAGTCAGCTCAAACTAATTTTCAACTCCGGGATGTACTTACTATCAAGTCATGAATCATGTGTTTGAGGATATCCTGTGTTTCAAGCTCAACAACACTTTTCAGAACCGATGAATGCGGCCTTTTCAAGGCCGAACAATAATCCTTATGCACCAACATACAATCCTGGCTGGAGAAATCATCCAAATTTCTCATGGAGCCAAAATAATAATGACCACTCACGGTCAAATCATACAAGCCACTTCCATCATGCTAATAATTCTTTCAACCATCATTCCAACTTTTCTAATTTTCATCATAATTCTCTCAACCATCCACCTAACTTTTCAAATTATCAACAAAATTTTTCCAACCAAGCTCCACAATCTTCCTTCCAGAAACCTCAACTCGAAAGGAGAATGACTGACTTCGAGAGAAACATGAAAAGATACATGAAGAACCAAAATTCTCTCATGCAAACTATACAGAAGCTACAGGTTCAAATGAGCCAATTAGCCACTCCACAGAGTGAGAGACAAAAGGGTACCTTTCCTAATCAGCTAATAATGAATCTTAGGAATTCTCAACAAGCTCATTTGGCTGAGGATCAATCATTGAATCAATGTAATGTTGTTCATACATTGAGATCGGGAAAGAAAGTTGATAAGTGTCAACACCATCTAATCCCATTTAGCACAACCTCAATCTAGCATCCACCTCATCTGATCCCAATCCTTCTTAATCTGACGAATCTGAAATAGATAAGTCAACCAGTCAGGTGCACCAGCCTATGGTACCATTTCCTAATAGGTAGAAAAACAACAAGCAAAATCCACACATAGATAAGATAATTAAGATTTTCAATCAAGTGAAGATAAATGTGTCACTTCTTGAAGCCATCCAATAAGTCTCATCCTATGCTAAGTTTCTTAAGGACATGTGCACCAAGAAAAGAAAGACTAATATACCCAAAAAGATCTTCTTAGCCACTAACATTAGTGAGTTATTGTCGGGTCTGATTCCTCTTAAGTACAAGGATCCAGGTTATCCCACCATTGCTTGCACCATAGACAAGCCGAGATTAGTCGTACACTTTTTGATTTGGGGGCAAGTATCAACTTGCTCCCCTTCTCAGTTTATCAACAACTCGGGTTGGGCGATCTTAGTCCAACTCGAGTCACTATCCAACTGGCTGACCGTTCAGTGAAAGTTCCAAGAGAGAAATTAATAATGTCCTTATTGGGGTCAAGGAGTTTATTTACCCCGTTGATTTCATAGTTCTAGAGACACAACCTGTGTCCAATCCTAGGGCTCAAACTCTTGTTATCCTAGGGCGACCATTCCTTGCTACTGCTAACGCCACCATCAATTGTAGGAATGGGTCCATGAGATTAACCTTTGGGGATATGACTAGAGAAGTCAATGTCTTCATCCTAGGAAACAACCACGTGATGTTGAGGACCAAACATTTGAAGTCATCTAATTGAGAACTTAACAAGTGAACACAGGAAAGAATTGAAACAAGAAACTGAGTGTGACTTTGGGTTAAAGTCTGACGACTTTAATCTTGATTAGGTTATTGAGTCTGCTGTGAATTGGGCCTCGAACCCTATTTCACCAAATATGAAGCCAACAAATTTGACTCATCCTTCCAGTGAGCCTTCCTCTTCTTTAGAATTGAAAGTCTTACCTGCACATCTCAAGTACGTCTATCTAGGTGAACAAGAGATCTTTCCTATCATCATTGCCTCCCATTTAAACGACGGGAAAGAAGAAAATCTTAAAGCAATTCTAAGAAAACATAGGAAAGTTATTGGTTAGACTATGACCGATATAAAGGGATTGAGTCCAACCATAGTTCAACATCGCATTCATCTCAATGAAGATGCCACACCTAAAAGAGACCCGCAGCGTAGGTTAAACCTTATAATGCAAGAGGTTGTTCATGCTGAAATTGTGAAACTCTTAGACAATGGGATAATATATCCCATTTCTGATAACCAATGGGTCAGTCCTGTGACGCAGTTCTAAAGAAATCCGGTTTCACTGTAGTGAAAAATGAGAACAAAGAGTTGGTCCAAACTCGACTTCCCACGAAGATCCGAGTTTGTATTGACTATAGGAAGCTTAATGCTGCAACTCGTAAGGACCATTTTTCACTCCCCTTCATTGATCAAATGCTTAAACGTTTGGCGGGCCACGAGTATCACTGTTTCTTGAACGATTACTCGGGGTATAATCAGATTCCTATTGCTCCGAGGACCAAGAAAAGACTACATTCACATGTCCATTTGGGATATTTGCTTATAGACGAATGCCTTTCGGCTTGTGCAATGCCCCAGCAACATTTCAACGTTGCATGTTGAATCTTTTTTCTGATATGGTAGAACGATTCTTAGAAATCTTCATGGATGATTTCTCCATCTACGGAGATTCGTTCACTCAATGTCTCCACCATTTAGAACTTGTCCTCCAACGTTGTTCTGAGAAAAATCTGACACTGAATTGCGAGAAATGCCACCTCATGGTAAAATATGAAATTGTCTTGGGTCATGAAATCTCCAAGAAAGGAATTGAATTGGATAGAGCCAAGATTGAGGTTATTGCTAAACTTCTTATGCCCAAATGCGTGAAGGATATTCAATCCTTCTTAGGACACGCCAGTTTTTATCGAAGATTTATCAATAACAAGATTGCTAGACCCTTGACTAATCTGTCAGGTAAGGACGTGTCCTTCACTTTCAATGTTGAATGTATGAATTCTTGGGAGAAGTTTAAGAGAGGCTTATTTATGCACCAATCATATCTGCACCGGATTAGTTTAAGCCGTTCGAAATCATGTGCGACGCTTCTGATTTTACCATAGGCGCTGTCCTAGGACAGCGCATTAATAACAAGCAGCACGTGATTTACTACTCTAGTAGGACTCTCAACGATGCTCTATTGAACTACACTACTACTGAGAAAAAATTCTTGGCAGTAGTGTTTACCTTAGAGAAATTTGTCTCTACCTACTAGGGTCCAAAACCACCATTTTCACCAATCATTCTGCGCTTAGGTACCTCATGATGAAGAAGGATGCCAAGGCCCGACTCATTCATTGGATCCTCCTTCTTCAAGAATTCGATCTCGAGATTTGAGATAAGAAAGGCATAGAAAATGTCGCTGCTGACCATCTCTCACGAATCCCAAATTCTCCATGCAACGAATTGCCCATAAATGAGGACTATCCTGATCAAAATCTCTTAGCTCTCTTTAGGGAACCTTGGTTTGCTGATATAGTGAACTACTTAGTCACTAACCAAACTCCGTCTCATTGGTCCAAAAACGATATATACCGGTTCTTATCTCATGTCCGGTATTTCTTGTGGGAGGAACAGTATCTTTTTAAGTACTGTTCTGACCAAATTATTAGGAGATGCATTCCCGATGAAGAGGTTAAGAGTGTTTTATCCTTTTGTCACGAACTTGCATGCGATGGACACTTTGGTCCCCGCAAGACTGCTGAAAAAGTGCTACAAAGTGGGTTCTATTGGCCCACTTTGTTCAAAGATGCTTATGAATTTGGCAAGATGTGCCCTAGATGCCAGATGGCGGGAAGGATCTCAAAACGAGATATGATGCCCCTCAGCCCAATTCTAGAAATAGAACTCTTTGATGTTTGGGGCATCGACTTTATAGGTCTATTTCCTAACTCATTTAGAAACCAATACATATTGGTCGATGTGGACTATGTGTCCAAGTGGGTAGAAGCCATTCCTAGTAGAACTAACGACAACAAAGTTGTCAAAAAGTTTTTGAAAGAGAATATTTTTTCACGCTTCGGAACCCCTCGTGCTATCATCAGTGATAATGGTACTCACTTTTGCAATAGATCCTTTGAAGCTCTTATGCGAAAGTATGCCATAACTCACAAGTTGTCCACACCTTATCATCCACAAACCAGTGGGTAGGTTGAGGTCTCCAATAGACAAATCAAGCTTATTTTGGAGAAGAATGTGAAACAAAATCGGAAAGATTGGTCCACCAAATTTGTAGACGCCCTATGGGCCTACAGGACCGCTTTTAAGATGATTCTAGGGATATCTCCGTATAGGTTAGTCTTTGGGAAGGCTTGTCAACTACCCGTTGAGTTAGAGCACCGGGCCTTATGGGCAATCAAGCAGTTGAATTTCGACTTGACTAAGGCCTGTGACCTTCGAAAATTACAAATTTCTGAATTAGATGAGTTGAGAAATGAGGCCTATGAAAATACTAAGATCACTAAAGATAGAGTTAAGATTTTTCATGATAAACACATCATAAGAAAAACTTTTGTCCCTGGACAAAAAGTCTTACTCTATAATTCTAGACTTCATCTTTTTCTAGGAAAATTAAAATCAAGATGGACTAGGTCATTCGTTGTCAAACTGTGTTTTCACACGGTGCTTTAGAGATCAGTGACACCAAGAATGGAAATGACTTTAAGGTAAATGGTCAACGCCTTAAACCTTTCTTGGAATTGGTGCCGGTAAATGAAACGGCTATGGGTCTTTTCGACCCAGTGTATTGTAACTTTCCTCTTTTTCATTTTATTTCATGCATCTATACATTTCTTTCATACATTGGGGACAATGCATGAGATAAGTGTGGGGGAGCGGGCTCTAACATAACTAATATAACTATATAAAAGAGAAGAAAATAAAGAATATATATATAATATTTATAAAAAAATTTTTTTGAAAGGTAAGAACAATATTTTGATATTTTTTAGTAAGAAATTAAGTAAATTTTAAGGAATAGGAAAAACATAATTAGGATTTCTTATACTTGGTCAAAATAAAATAACTTGTTTAATTTTCAGGGTTAGGAAGAAATTGATAAAAGTAATTTATTTTTGATCTTTACCTTGAAAAAATATGCACACTTTATACACTTACACAGTTAGGGTTCAAAGACAAAATTCTTATGCCTTATAAAAAAAAAGAATATATATATATATATATATATATATATATATATATATATATATATATATATATATATGCAAATCTAATTATTGATTAGGTAGGTGCTTTGGCCTAAGCAGGCCTTGGTATTTATGCAAAAGATAATTAGATAAGTTTGAATATATATATATATATCCTCTGATTAGGTTAGGTATTTATGCATCATGAAGCATAAGTATTCACGCCTAAAAGGGGTACATTTTATAAATAAAAACCCTTGGTTTCGTGGCCTTGTCTGCTCGAGTGTTTAAATCCTTAGGGGTATTTTCTCACCTGGTACCCTAAGACTGTCCGGTCTAGGTGTCGCCGACTAAAGGCTCCTTACATGGGCAGATTAGAAAGTCTAATAGAATTGAGGAATAAATACCACCAAAAATAAATATAAATAAGACATAGGAGTTAATATTAAAGAACCCTTAGTCAAACTTCACTGTCACGATGGTGCATATGACTCAGGGTAAAGTAATAGATAGATGAGAAATACAATTTGACTTCTTACTTTGATTAATGACATGTTTTTGAATAGAGACTAAGTTTAAGAATGAAAAGTTTGATATTCCTATAACTTATAGATTACTTGAACTCTTACAAATATACTTCAAATATTTTCTCCTTTCAAAATGCTTTTCGAAAATAACATTTTTTCTCTTTATGGATTTTGTGGGTGCAAATCCACTGAAAACCCTCACGAGATAAAACTCGTCCTCTAGGGGTAAAATAGAGGTTTAACGGCTTATTACACATGCTCAGTGCAATCGAGTGACCTGCGAAAGTGGTCGAATAATTGATTAAGATTAGTTTTGATATTTTTACTCGAGGGCGAGCAAAAGATAAGTGTGGGGGTGTGATCGGTCACATATATTGCATATATATTTTCACATTATCATGTTATTATCTAATAAATTCTATTAAGAAAGTCTTATTTTTCTTTATTAAGTGCAGGCCATTGCTTAAGGAAAGGAAAGAAAAACAAGCCCAAAAGCCCATCAAATTCTGACTTAACTCAGAATTAATTCGAAATCAGAATATCAGGGCAGATTATGGCAGATCAGGGAGGTTGAAAATCAGTTAATTTGGTTTTATAAGAATCCAAATCGGTTATCTTGAGAATCACCGAAGATCAGATAAGAATCAGAGCCAAACAGTGAATCCAGCCAGAAAAGGGAGCCAAATCCCACGCAAGTCAGATCTCCACGAGGATGTGGCCATTTGGCCACATCCTGGCCGCGGATCCGCGGCCAAATCCGCGGATCCGCGGCTTGTTGGTGGAGATATGGGGAGTGTTTGCTCCCCTTATCTCCTCACTCCTTTCCCTATGGGTTTTTGCCTATAAAAGCAGGTTTTGTACTGAAAAAGGAGCGAAGGCTAGGAGCAAATTTCTTATTCATTTTTAAAGTTTATGTTCTTTATTAGATAGTATAGAGAAGTTGTATCTCTATTTTCTAATTTGTAGTTCAGTCTAAATACCAGTGAGAGAAAGAAATAGAGTGATTGTAATCCGAAGATTGAAGTGATATCTATAAAAGTTCAAAGCGTCTCTTCTTCTTCTCTAATTCACGGGTATGTCTTATTTTATTTCCATGTCTTGTTTTGCATTATTCATGAGTAGATAAACTTATTTTCTGGGCTTACTAATTAATCTCTTCTACCTCCTTTCTCTCGATTGATTTTTATGAAAGCGACTCTCTTGAATCATAATAATGCCTGAGTTAAACCTTGTTCTTGAAAGCTCATGAGGATGCTTTTCTTTTAAACTTGGATTTTCAAAACACAAAAATCTTTATGATGTTTTTATTCCATACTTGTTTCTTCGCGCTTGATGGTTTAACATTCTCTTTTTAATGATGTGTTAAGAAAGGCCTTAAGATTTAAACTAAAATCATCTTATTTGTTTTACTTGGACATTAAAAGAAACTAAAGGTTTTTACTTATGATAAAAGTGATGCACCAAAATGTTCTTGAGATAAGTAAGTTACTTGAGTAGAAGATTAGTGAGCCCAGATCTTTTCCTATATTAACAACAACCAAATAATCTTCATCATTTTTTTTAAAAGATCACCTTTTCCAAAGCCTTCTCTAAGTTTTAAGTTTGTCTTTAAATTACTTCCCTTCTCTCTATTCTCTTTTCAACTAAAAAACAGTCACCATTCTTTGCTTTCTCAACAAAAAACACCGAAAACTTTCATCGCATTCCTCCTCGTGGACATGACCGGTTAGCCCAAAGCTGGACGGTAATTCTCATCGCTTTTATTTTACAATCACATGGTACCTCCACCAACCAACGATCATCCGTGTATCACCGAGAACACAGGTTCCTCCTTGCCCTAGGGAGCAACCGTCAGTGTCCAACCACCACAACAACAAAAAAATCAGCTCCTTCAGATGCTCATTGATATGAATAAGCAGATGAAAGAATAACAAGCTCAATCAGATAGTGATCGAAAGCAGGCAGCTCTCGATCGTTAGAATGCCATCTGTAAGAAAGAGAAATTGAGGCGGCTCAACAGCCAATTTTAGGCTCAAATCATTGCCCTCCAGAATGATCAGTCATCAATGCAACCAGAAAGTGAACTTGAAATTGGTGTATCTCCCAACTTTCAAGTCCTCGACAAACTGATCCAGAGACGGATCGTGAAAGCCAAGCTATAAGGTCACCCATTGCCTTCAGTTGCCAAAGTTTTTGACTCCCCCCTCTCAAAAGAAATCCTAAAATGCTAGCTCCCGAGGAAATTTTCAACTCCAACCTTCGACTACTACTCTGGGGTAAGCGACCCCGTCCAGCACATAAGATATTTTTGGGACAAATGGTGGTTTATTCCTGCAATGATCCACTCTTTGCATTACCTTTTCCTTCAGTCTGAAAGGTGTAGTATTAGATTGGTTCTATTCTATGCCGCCTTGTTCTCTTTATAATTATGAGAAGGTAATCAAAGTGTTTCTCACTCAGTATAACTCTCCAAGAAAGCCAAGAAGAACAGCCATCATCTTCTCTTCGTTAAGATGAGGTAGAATGATAGCCTCAAATCATATATCAACTTCTTTCAAAGCCAACTTGTCAAAGTCCCCAACTACGGTGAAGACATCTCCACACTCGCGTTCATCAGCGGTCTACTGGTTTCTCACCCCTGTACAAACACCTCCTCAAGTGCAATGTCACTCAGATTAGTGAGGTCTTGTCACGAACTCAGCCCTACATCCAACTAGAAAAAGAATTGAAGACTTCTTTCAACCATACCACGAAGCAAGATGATGTCAGAAGAAAATTGAAGTCTCTACATGAAGCCTCCGCTCATAGCCAAGATCAAAACTGGGGGTAACCTGTCTTCAAGAGAGAAGCGCTTCCTATCCTTCTGCCAAATCCGCCCTGAACTTACATCCAATGGAACAACATTTCACTCCGTGAAGGCTTTCCATCAACGAGATCTTCAACACTTCAAGGACCAGACGTTAGGCATCCGAGACCAATTCAATAGATCCTTAACTTCCCAGAGCAGAAGAATATTACTCCTACCATAACTGCAAGGGACATAAGACTATCCATTATTGGGCCCTCCAGAAGTACCTAGAAGAGCTCATCCAACAAAGTCTCATCAAAGAGTACATTCTCACTCTTGAAGCAGCCTCTAGGTCCGGGAAGCTCAATGCTTCACAGCCTAGTCAGCCACAATTTCTGATCACCTAATACAAGTGATTGATTGATCTCATATTTCCAAGAGACAGGGCAACACTCTTATCCCTACCATTTCCTGCGAACCAATTTCGTGTATTCTATTCTAGTATTGAATAAAATGACATTCTTTGCTCCTAACAATTGTAGGCCCTTCCAAGCTAGATGTTCTGTTGATGAGATTTTCCCACTGGAAATTACTCCACTGCTTGAATTTCCCCACCTGGAGTTAGTCCAATCGCTAGTGGGATTTTTCCCACTCGGAGGACTGTGTCTAAGCATTTCGCTGATGGGATTTTCCCCACTCAAAATTACTCTACTGCTGGGATTTCTCCTATTTAGAGTCCTCTTCACTGTTGAGATTTTCTTACTCGGAGGACTATTTTTGTGCGCTATGCTAATGGAATTTTTCCACTCGGAGACGACAATGCAAATTTGCCTACGGGCTTTTTCTCAATTAGTCTACGAAAATAGAAACCCTCTGCTACTGGATTTCCCCTACTCGGAGTCCCTACTCTGCTGCAGGGATTTTTTCCTCTCAAAGCCTCCGTTTGATGTTCTGTGATCGGAAAAAATCGCGCACAAAAGTGTTATTTTGAAATCACTAATTAAAGTATATATGCTTTGGCTTTCTCGATACTTCCATTATAGAATAAAGGCTAAACGAGTTGAATGCACAGGGATGGAAGGCGATGGAAACTTTACCGGTATGTTCATGTGTGTATGTTAACGGTTCTTCTATATTTCAAAGAATAAAAAGAAAAGAAAACAAAGAATGAAAAGAGAAGTGTACGGTGGAAATAAAGAAGTGAAAAACATGGAAGAGAAGGTATTTGTAATTTTTATATTATTTCTAAAATAAAGTAAAAAAGAAAGAAAACTCATGGCTATAACTACTAATGGCTCCACTAATCTGCGAACCTCTAGTGATAGTTGGCTTACATGTATCCTTGGTCATCACTAGTCCTTAGTTCAAGAGTTATATAAAGTATGACCTATAAGATCACTTTCACATCCAAACTCAACAAATAAGAGCAAGCGACACTTAAACCATCAAACTAACTAGAGCAAGCATAAAATAAAATAATGGTAACTTGCTGGAGAGTTAGATGTTAGAGTGTTAGAATCCATCATCATGAGCCTTCAATGACTCTTGCAAGAGCAAACCAAGTAGAGGCTATTAAATTCATATAGATATCAAGTAAGGAGTTAGCAAGTTAGTGGTTAGTTGCCATGAGAGAAAAAACTAAGCATGTAAAGAGTTAGAGAGAAGAAAATTAATAGAGATAAAGAGATAATCTTTCATAGAATGTCATCTTACATTACAAGAACCCTAACCTTCATCCTATACATCTCTCTCTTCCCTATTACATGATCTACAAAGGAAATGAAAAACAAAAGAAAGAAAAAAGCTAAACTAAACTACACAAATGGGAGAAACTACCCCTAAAACTCTACTCTCTTCTGTTCTGAAAAACATAGGATATTTAAGGCTAAGGGGGCACGAGGGAAGCATCACCAGAAGGTCGCAGAAATGCGGTTTTTGTCACGTTTTTGTGGCCCTTCTGGGACTGCATGCGCTGCGTCAGTGGGTGCAGACTGTTGGCTTATCCCCCTGCTGATTTCTGTTACTGATTTCTGATTTTCTGCAGCCTGTTTTGGCAGTTCTAGCTTCCAAAGTCAATGACTATATTTGTAGGCTTTAAATCACAAAATAAATGAGATTTTTGGACTTCTTCTTCATTCCACACCATGAACTTAGGAATATACAAGAGATGTGTTATTAACAGAATTTAATATTGAATAAATGTAAAGCTGTGGTATGAAATATGCAATTTTAGAGACTAATCACATTGGAGACTAATCATTCTGCTGAAGGAATTTTTCTCACTCGAATGCACAAATACTAGCCTACGGCTCCCCTCATCTGACCTATGGGCATATGAACGCCACGCAGTCACCCTCTGTCGGGTCCATGTCATATCGTCGCTCCGCTCTGGGATTTTTCTTACTTGAAGTTGGTGCATCTAATCTGTCAATGGGTGATGCCCCCACTTCATGTACCGAGGTCATGACTCCGCTGATGGGATTTTTATCACTCAAAAGCGACGTGAACCTGACTCCGCCGCTAGATTTCCTCCACTCAGAGGTCCAACTCCGCTGTTAGAATTTCCATACTCAGAGGTTCGGATCGCTGGGATTTTTTCCATTCGGAGTTAATGCATCCAATCTATCGATGGATGATCCCCAACTTCAGATCTTTTTCCAATTTGCAGGTAATTGAAGAGCTTATGATTGCATAAGACACATAGTATATACATGAGAGTTTCCTCGTCTGGATTATCCCCTTAATGTACTAGTTTCGTGCGATACAGGCTGGAGCAATCAAAGGTGCCAGAGAAGGTACAGTCATCGATCTATTATCCAAACATTACCTTTAAGAATGTGTACATGTGTTGCTCATCCCGAGATGTATGGTGGTATATGTCTAGCCTATCATCGATCGAGACACATAGTATATATATGAGAGTTCTCTTATTTGGATTATTCCCTCGACGTACTAGTTTTGTTTGATTAAAAGCTGAGAGTGCATAGTTTTATCGGCCCAAACTATCTAATTTGCGTCTTATTTTATTTGCATCTAACTCAAGTTGCATAATTGCATGTTTGTATGCACATCACCCCTCCGCTATTGAATTTCCCTCACTGGGAGCCTCACCAAAATTTCATACTTTGCTGCTGAAATTTCCTTCACTCAGAGGCCTACTCTGCTGTATGGATTTTCTCTCTTAGGTTCACAGCTCTGTTGATGGGTCACACAACCACTCAGATGCATTCGTGAACCTATCTCCGCTAAGATTTCCCCCACTCAAAGGATAAAAATTTGCTGGTACCGCTGAAGAGACAAACCCCACCGAAAACTACACTTCAAACCTTCTAGGCCCTCCATATGCATCTAGGAGTCAAAAATAGACACGCCGAGGAGACATGTCCAATTCCAGACAATAATAACAGTAAAACAAGCCAGGAAAGATCCAAACAAATATTTATATTCCATAAAAATCATACATTTATTTATTATAAGTCATTCCATTCTAAATACATCCATCCAAATACACA